>NQII01000112.1:789097-818592 GCA_002778355.1 Clitarchus hookeri
CTGTGGAAACCGCGCTACCCGCCGATGCCAGGACACGCGCAGCTGTTGCCGCAGGACCTGCTTGCCGAGCGTGACAGGATGATCAGGTCAGTAACACCGCTCCTTACATTCGTGTAGTATACACACTCTTGAGCAGTTGAATTAACGTTACCTGCCTAGTAGCGTATAGCAGCCCCTTTCGCCCCTGACAGCGGTGATGCGGCGTGGCATGGACTCCACAAGGCACCGGAAGCAGTCGAGAGTCTTACTGATTCATCACCGTTGCACAACCTCCCACAATGCAGGGAAGGCTATCTGTCTGAGCAGGATCCACGGCTCGCACATCCCTCTCGACAGCAGCCCAGGTGTGTTGGATAGGATTGAGGTCGTGTGACCTCAGGGGTTAATCAATCAACCTGAAATGAAGTCCGTGGAGTGTTTCATCCAGCCACTTGGTCACATTTCTGGAGCGGTGGGCCGAATCGTTGTCTTGTAGGTACATGTCGCCTGCAGTGTGCTATAGGTGCAGAAATTGGTGCATATGATCTGCCAGCAGGTCCCTGTATCTTTCGCTGGTGAGCGACCATGGCACGTTCATTAGGGAACCCACTTCATCCCATTTAACCAGTCCCCATGTGAGGATACTACCACCACCAGCCTGAACTGTATCTTGGTGACATAAGGAGTTAATTGCTGCATGTAATTTGCGACACACTCGTACCATGCAATCTGCGTGAACCATCGTATACCTGGACTCATTCACCCATGCAACCACCTTTTTTCATGTTTCGAGGGTCCTGTGGCGGTGTTCCCGTACCAACGCTAATCGCTGGCGGCGGCTTCTGTACCCCATAGCGAGAAGATAGTTCTGGATGGTTGTTCACAGGTCGTTGTGGCGTGGCATTGAATTCGCGAGTAATCTGCTGCACTGTGGTCTGTCCATTCGCTGTTACCAACCTAGATACCCGACGGCGACCCCTGTCATTGAAACGTTTTACGCCACTGCAGTTGTCCCTGGCGGTGGTGGTTTTACCTGAACTCATGAACTCGTTAACGCTCTCTGACACGGTGGACCGTGAATCCCCATTCTGTGCTCGACTTTCCCTCAGACGGTCAGTATAAGGTCTGACCGCATCCCGGTCATGTGTGGTTGGGCACTATTCTATTCGACGAGGCGACTACAGAACCATTTTCCTAACACAACAGGTGTGTCTCGTTCAACTGCTCAGGAGTGTATAATGTTTACTGGCTGGGATTTGTTCTTCGAAAGTTGTTTTTACAAGTGTTGATGTTTTCAGTCTCTTTTCCTTAGTTTGTGTAAAAGCAGTGGTGTTTCTTGCCAATTTACATTGAACACACACACACACAAATAAAATCAGTAAAACAGACTTTGATTCTGGGTTAGAAATATGAACAATACCTTTGGGAGAGTGCAGTGGGCTGTATATGTATATATATGCAGTTATTTATTTAAGTCCTTTTTACAAACAATATTGTGAGTGATATATTCAGTACCATGTGGGTGGCGTACACTGAGGTTGTTTACACAGGATATTCCTAGAGTTGTAATGTCGTACTGTTTTTACACCACTAGCAATGTTTTGGGTGGCCAAATGAATGTGTTGCTTTTGTAATGCAAACATTGTACAGTATGAAAGAGAGAAGAAAGATATATGCAGACATGTATGTATGAATTTGACCACTTCAGCACCAAAACAAGTACTGTACAGTAGTTATTTGAAGATTGCAAGTCACACAAAGGGGGATACAGAAACCAATGAAATGGAGAAGTTATATTTGGTATTAGCAATAAAAGAATAACTGGAAAATACTCATAATGTTTACAACAAGGAAAATTTTATGAAATAATAATTTATGTACAGATTTCCTTGTGTGAAACATAACTATCCAGTGGTATTTAAATTTAGTTTGATTATTACAAGTGGAAATACAAGGTGGTATCGAAAAGTTGAGACAAGCTTGGTTTCCAAGAAAGTACTTAATTTATCAATGTTTGCACACCATCACCTTCAAAATAGTTAGCTTGCACAGCAATACAGCACTCCAATGTTCCTGTCACTTCTGGAATGTGTCCTGAAAGAAGTCTTATCAAAGAATGTGGAGCACCTTCTGTGATTCATACTGGTCTCTGCAGTGGTGTCCAAATGGTGATCTGTGAACTGGATCATCGTCTTTGGGAAGAAGACAAAGTCCACTGAAGCCAAATCTGGCAAGTAGGATGGGTGTGGGACCATGTTGTTTTTGCTGAGAAACTCACCAAGAGTGCATTGTATTCATGGAGCATCCATTTCAAAGGTCACCCTTTGGACACCATTGCAGAGACCATGTCCTTGGTCCACCATTTTCTTTGACCATCACAAAGTATGAGCGGAAAAGTATTTTCTTTCTTAAATATAAATTTGTTGGTTTCAAGAAATAACTCAAGTGTTTTGTTAATTGAAAAGAAGTCCGCAAATAAATTATTTCGTATTAGTGTCCGGCAAAAGTGATTTTAGTTAATCATCCAAAGCTCGCCACATGTTTATGAATTACGAAGTAAACAGTAAGTTTGTGTGTTTTTAAATAATCTTTTCTTAAATTGTTGTTAGAATATTTGAAATGTGTTTTGCTTTTTAAAAACCTTGTTTTACCCTAATTTATTTAATTTAAATACCAACGATTTTTACATGTGAAGTTAAATTTGCTGAATGTTTACATTGTGAATTTCACGCTTTGGTATTAACAGTGACGTATTTATTGTGGTTTGTTCTGTGGCTTAACTAAAAACCCTTTTAGTGTAGTTCATTGTAAAAAAAAATGCAACAATTTTTGTGTGTTGAGTACTTCTCGCATTGCTACGAACAGCGACACATTTATCACGTTTAGTTCTATAGATGAAGTTAACTTTAGAGTTACAGTAAATTGAATGTTATTTCCATACAAACAAAAATGTACACTGCATCATCAAAACAAGGTAAGTTTCAATCGCCACTCTCTCATAAGAAGAACCGCAAAACAATCACGTCTCAGGAAAGATGTTAAACTAAAGTTCTCCACTCCACCAATAAAATAAATAGAACCCTATGACAAAATTAAAACAGTTGGGAATGGTAACCAACTATAGTTGAAAAACAGGGTAATTATTATGTTTAGGGGCTTTTCCGTAAAAAAAAAATGTCCCAAAAAGTGGTATATTTCCACTATACTAATTATGCAGAACACGAACATACTAGGGGCATTAACGTACGACTAATTTTTTAATATGTGCCCACCTAACCTAACAGAACCTAACCCCACGATGGGTGAATCACGATTTTACATTTTTAAACTAACCTAGGATTGTTGGGTTTTAAACTAACCTAGGATTGTAAGGTTTTAAAGTAAAAAAAATATTATTATACAATACTAATCACATCTCCGATCAACACCCTACAATCCAGACTAGATGGGAACCCTACAATCCTACGTTAGTTTAAATAGCTGCAATTCTAGGTTAGTTAAAATCGCTACAATCCTAGCTTACTTAAAAACCCAAAAACCCTAGGTTAGTGTAAAACCCTACAATCCTAGGTTAGTGTAAAAATGTAAAATAGTGATTCACCCATCGTGGGGTTAGGTTCTGTTAGGTGGGCACATATTATACAATTAGTCATACGTTAATGACGCTACTATAGTCCTGTTCTGCGTTACCTACCAATAATCCTAGGGTAGTTTAGAAAGAATGTGAAATTGTGGGGTAAAAACGTCCGGAAAAACCTTGTTTGAATTACGTAATATAACTAAATTTGCACGTTAAGCTAGCTACCTGTTGGTTTACAATTCTACAATCCTAAGTTAGTTTAGAATTGTACTATTGTACATTTTTAAATTAACCTAGAATTGTAGGATTTTACACTAACCTAGGTTTTTTGGGTTTTACACTAAACTACGAATTTAGGATTTTAGGGATTTAAAGGAGCCGTAAAACACACCAAAATATTATCAATTTACTCACCAATGTAGGGTGGTACAATACCTCTGTCAACGGCCAATTTAACCTCACCTCACTTGATGAAACACCATCTTCCACAAAGCGCCACATATGCGCATATACCGCACTGAAACACTCGTTTACAGCCGAATATATACACAGAAGCACTCGTTAATAGGCTAATATAACGCACAAAAGCACGCTTTCTTGCCTTCTCTGTTTTAAATTCGCCGGATTAGGACGACAAGAATCATACCGCAAAGGCACGATGGCAACTGACCAGGTTACAAATTATCCGTTAAAATGCCCGTAGTGACATCCGTGGCCGCTAGGTAGCGTGGAATTTGCAATGTGCAGCCATTATTAATGGCGGTAGACGTTAATAGACGTAAACAAACAAATTTTGTGATTTTTTTAAATATGTTCTACTTATTTTAACATTACGCCCTCTTAAATATGAACAGGGTAAGCTGTGCAGAACCCATTAATGAAACTTTTGTTGGTCTAGGACGTTTCGTCCAAAAATGTAAACCAACTGGTTGAACAGTAATTTGACAATTTTGTTCAATTTTTTAAAATATGTTGTACTTATTTTAAAGCTACGCCCCTAGTATATTCGTGTTCTACGTGATTAGTAGAGTGGAAATATACCACTTTTTGGGGGTTTTTTGTTTTACAGAAAAGCCCCTAAACTTAATAATTACCGAAAACAGTTGTCAGTCTTTAAATGCGTGCCATTGGATTCGTAGTTTGTTTACAAAGATTAATTCTTCGTCACCGACAGAACAGCTGTGGTGGAGGGATACATCCTGGTTGCATTTTTTTTCGAAAATTGTACAAATTTACAGAAATTGGACACCCAAAGGTTAAATGTTTTTAACTGTGAATGACTTGTGGTAATCCTACTATTATTATAAATGTGAAAGTGTGTGCGTGCGTGTGTGGATGCATGTATGTATGTTTGCTTGTTTGTTACCACTCAGCTCCATAACGGCTGAACGGATTTTGATGAAATTTGGTATGTAGGTACTTTAGGTCCTGTAATAGGACATAGGATATACTTTTTATCGTGATAAATTGTATGGGTCCTGTGGAATAACAACAAAACGTAATTCTGCAACGGCTGGGAACGTGACCGAAATATTTTTCTCCTCTGGTGTCACAGTTTACCAGGCCTCCCAAGGACCTCTGAAATGGCTTAACAACTGCTATCAATCGATAACAACCGGGACCGAATGTTTAACGTGCCCTCCGAAGCCCGGAAGCGCTCAGATGTTATGCCATTAAACTGTCGCTCATCCAAATGTGTGTCACTGGGAACGTTGCTTAACTTTGGTGATCAATTAAGATCCCTCAGTCAAGCGCAAAAAGTAGTACCTAGGTACACTTATTTCTAAAGCTACAACTTGATGAAACTCACGTTTTGATTTTCATACATTGACGCTGGAAAGTGAAAATGTGGTAATTACGCGATAGTTACACAGATACACTCCAAAAACAATACCCTACTTCTTGGCTATCAGGTAAAAAATATTTCCTTTCTTTTGGGTTGACGTAATCAGTTAAAACCTAGGCCAACATAGTATAATAATTTTATAATTCTGTTTTCACATAAATGAATTGTCTTTTCCCAATTTATTTATTAGTGTATCACTGTAAAACTCAATTGTACCAGGGCGAAGCCGGGCTGGTTCGCTAGTAGTGATAATTTAAAGGCCACATTTGTAAATTGCCTCTAGTTATTGAAACACAATATGCAACATAGCAGGCATTTTGTGCATCAATTATTTAACACAACCCCACCAGATTGCTCAGATATCTAAAGCCCATTCAGAAAATTATAAATAAATAGTATATGAATGTAGTAAAATCAATGTACGCAAAAGAAAAGTAAGCAGAATAAATGTTATTCTATGCCTGTTAGTGTGCATTTTTGTAATCATCTTCAAGTTTGTTGCTGCTGTGTGAATTATGTTGTAAAATAAGTGACAAAAGTTTCATGCCTGAGTTTCCTGCCTTTGTTTTGGCCTGGGTGCTAATTTGTTTTGTATTACTGCTAATTGAGGCCATTCTTAAATTAATTCAGCATACATCAGCAACAAGAGATTAAATACAGTTCTTTCGTCCCCCCTCCCCCTTTCAAGGTTACACACAAGCAAAATTTAAAAATATAATTCGTAATGCGCTGCATTATGAATAACAAAATTTTTTTTAATTATATGAAAAATAATTGCTATAAGAACTTTATGTACAGACATTAAAGTCACAAAAGCCAACCTAAATATATTCATTGGCCTATAAATTTTGAACACTATGCTTTTTTTTTAAGTATGCCAGCATTCTTTGAACCACCTCAATTTGTAAACCAAGTATATTTGACAGTAGAAATATAGATGTCGAGTGGCAGTGTTTTTGATTACATTTGGTAAAATGATACATAATTGGTACCTGAAAGTAGAACTTCAGAAAAGTGTGAACTTGCTGTAGTGGACTACAGCACTCGTACACCAAGGATGCTGTTATAAGTAAAGCAAGCGTGTACCATTTTAAAGGAGCAGTTGACTCAAAAATAGCTACAAATAGTGGACAGAAGTTATGGTAACAACCTCCAAATAAATTAGAGCAGTTTGTCAATTAAGTGATGGTAATGCTTACACAAAGAGATGTGCACCCTATGCAGGGGGGTAACACTTACTGAGTGGCGGGCTTTCCAGTTGGGAGCTATAAGTTTTCCATCATATTTGAAAATTGACTTGGTATGAAGACCTATAATGTGTAGTAGTGACATTGCAGTGATACTGGGATGCAGAAGTAGCTCGAGAAATCCTCAAGTTCAAAGCCAATGTCTGCCATATTTCTTATATTAAAATTTCCACATGTAACCCAAACTGTTATGGCGGGAGGCCAGTACAGTTTCAAATGCCCACTGTAGTTCTATTTTCCACTGGACATCAAAGTAGTAGTGCTTAAAATTATTTAGCAATTGATAATGAGAATTAAATGTTGATGTTGAGGCTATTTTATTTATTCATTTTTTATTCCATGGAGTCCACTATTTTAGCAAGGCCTATGACTCTATATAACATTATAAAGTCCATACAAAATAAATATTGTACATATTTATTAATATGCATATGCAAAGCATAGAACATAAACATGTTGGTAAAAATGGTAAACACCACTAACATAAAAAATAAATATAAACATACTGTATCTACTTTTGCATGGTGTAAACACGGCTAAATTTTACTTACTTGAGCATTATGTGAATTAGTATGACTGGTCAGTGACTCAGTAAGCCTCTTTATAATCAGCAAAGAGCACTACTGATCCAGTTTAACCTACATACTTTAAGGTCATTTCAAATATAATGAAATGATGCTGTGGAAAACAAGCATGATAGTTGTACCCAGTAAGGAAATGGATGCAAGTGCAAAATGCACAAAATAAATTGGTGGTTCTTGATTTAAGCATCTGTGTGTGAACACCAGTGCAAAAAAGAACAAAAAAAAAGGAAGGGGACAATAAAAATTATTTAATAAAAATATAAATTAGAGCTAGTGTTTGCTACGTTGCCCATGTACACAAAGTCAGTGGTGTGAAGGGCTTGCATGGAAACACTGAAAAACAAAGTAATTTATTATAAATAAAATAATTTTTACTTTAGCATGGTAAATTATGGCTACACAATTCTTGACTTTGTTCCTTGTTTGCAATTGACCATCGGTTCTGTGGGATAATAAACCATGTATGGTAATGAGAAATTCTGTGTTCATTTCTGTGCGAGTACTGGGTGGTTTTATATATTTTTCAGCGACACACTTGTGGCAAGCATACTTTCCCTACACTGACACATCTGTGAATAAGTGTAAAACCCATAACATTACAAGAGCAGAATTAAATGTAAACACTACAAAAAGTAAAACAATACACATACCTTGTTATATACACCCATGCATGCTCGTTTGCAAAAGTGGTTCCATAAGCACTAATGCTAAGAAGTCCTTGATGTGCCTGAACTGAAGGATACAGTTTTTTTTATGCATAATTTGTGAATGAGGATTAGAAAGGAATCAACGAACATTCCCTTTTGTGTAGGAAAATCTTAATTTTGTCTGTCATTAATTCTTTGTCAGGAAAAGATTGATAGTGTGATGTGTGTCTCCAATGCACAAGTATATTTACAAGTTGACACAATCTCCAATTTTACATACTATTTTATATACTTGCATGTTGTTACGGATTACAGTTTTTCCATATACCTTAGATTTGAATTGGATGCACACTGTTTATTTATTGGTTATAAATGTGCGCAAAATGAAGCTGTAGGTGAAAGAAACAGAAGTGTATAAATCCGTTATTGAGGGTCTAATTATACCTGTGCAGAATGTTATTACTTGTTATCACCAACAAAAGCTCTCATCCTTGGCCATTTCCAAATTATTCTGAAATATATTTTTGAAATATAAACATTACAGAAAGTAAATATTCAGTAGTGGTACTAGATAACCAGAACAAAATCCATTATTTATAAATTATTTTGTAGCTAGTAGAAATGTGCGATATCGGACAATTCTGCATTGCACCTTCTACAGTGTTCAGGATTCAAGAGGGACATACTTTGCTTGTGATGCTGTGAAGTTGATATGTTTATAGAATGCTTGAGAATGAAGTTATTGTATGTCCAACAGACTTGGTTTTTTTTTATTATTTTTTAAATTTCTGTTGCTTCTTTTGTTTTATGAAAAAAACTGATGTTATACGTTCATAACTTGTAAAAGATAATTGATTTTCAAACAGTTTACTTATGTTTCATAATTACNAATATTATTTTTTAAATTTCTGTTGCTGCTTTTGTTTTATGAAAAAACTGATGTTATACGTTCATAACTTGTAAAAGATAATTGATTTTCAAACAGTTTACTTATGTTTCATAATTACCGAAAAAATAAAGTTAACTAAGTATATCAATTTTGAACACTGCATTAGTTTTATCATTTAACATAATAATCTTGTACTTAAAGTGCAATGTGGGTAATTGAGGAATATTTTGATGCATTGAAGCGACTATTGTGGTTTTATCATGGCAAGAAAATTAAACAACAACATAATAAGATTTGCTGTTTGAAATAAGCATGTTCCCAGCAGTTTCGATAGCAGAGAGTAGATGTGTCCACTCTGCTAAATGTAATTTGTGCAGTTGCATGTGTTTTAAATAAAGAAAGGTAAAAGGCGGGAAATGAAGTAGGTGGTAGGGAGTTGTGCAAAAGGCGTGCTTGCTTGCAGTTGTCGAGGGGAGTGGAGAGGAGTGCAGTGGTGAAGTCGGAGGGTAATTTTGGCGCGGGTGTACAAACAATACCCTTGCTGGGGGGAAGGGGCAGGGCGTTAAATATAGCAGGTGTCGGAATGTGTCGGTTACGCCGGAGGCTTAGGACTGTTCCCCCACCTCGGCCCTGAGGCCGTGCCTTCCCGCCCATTGAGCCTGCAGCCCACGCAACGCTGGCTGTCGGAAATAGCGGAAAGGCGGGGGAGAGGGGGCAGCAGCTGCTGGGGCGCTAGCCTCCCATCTGCCACGCTGGCTCCGACTACCGCCTGCCTCACCCCGCACTGAGCTGCTGCCAGACAAACTAATGAAGGCTGTTCATGGTCAACTGAGCACTTTTGATTTTCTTAACTAACTACTCTAAAACTAAGTGTTATATGAGCCCGCGGTAGGGACGGGAGTTAAGTGCGTCTCAGGGCTAAGCCCCATACGCCTACAAGGAAGGGAGTATCATGCAAGGAGACATGCATCACGGCAAAGAGGGATTGGGCTGTCGCCATGGCAACCTCCCTAAGTGTACTTATAGCTAAACTATAATTAGAAGAAAAAGGGAAAAACCGACATAGTCACCGTAAAAAACCAGTTTGACAGGAAATAATTAAATATTGTTTCATGCATTATCATGTTTAACAGAAAATGCTACGTTACCAACTTTACTGGGTGCATGTCGCTCAGTGTGCCCGTTAAAATATGTGCAGGTAAAAGCAGGGGTATTTTTCAAATGTTGATTTCAAAAGAGCTCACTTCATTGTGATAAGCCTTTAAACTCAATCCTCTGGGGAAAAAAAAAAATATATATATCTTGGTTACGCTTAGCCATGAGGAAACATTGTGACAGTCGCTCTCAATACTTCATTGATGTATGCATTCCCGGTAGGCTTAATTTCTCGCAAACCAGATCTGTAATACACGACGAAGCCATTGGGTTAAACTACAGATGCCTTTTGGTACTTTCCCTTCAGGAAACTGCCCAGGGAAGCTATAACAATGTTTTGAACCATTTTTACAATTTTGTTTTCTCCTTAATTATAATGTAATAAGATCAAAGTAAAATTTGGTGGCGGTAGATAATTGTTGTTTATATTTCCTCGAAAAGAATTCGTATTCCCAGACCATACACGCAAACACTGACAATATTTTACTATAGGGAAGCCCCTTAACCGTTATCATTTTCTATCGTCTTGGCTCAAATCGAAGTATGCACAATGAAGCTTCTACGTCTGCTTTAAGTTTCACAGCAAGGGNGGGACGGGAGTTAAGTGCGTCTCAGGGCTAAGCCCCATACGCCTACAAGGAAGAGAGTATCATGCAAGGAGACATTCATCACGGCAAAGAGGGATTGGGCTGTGGCCATGGCAACCTCCCTAAGTGTACTTATAGCTAAACTATAATTAGAAGAAAAAGGGAAAAACCGGCATAGTCACCGTAAAAAACCCCGTTTGACAGGAAATAATTAAAAATTGTTTCATGCATTATCATGTTTAACAGAAAATGCTACGTTACCAACTTTACTGGGTGCATGTCGCTCAGTGTGCCCGTTAAAATATGTCAAATGTTGATTTCAAAAGAGCTCACTTCATTGTGATAAGCCTTTAAACTCAATCCTCTGGGGAAAAAAAAAATATATATATATCTTGGTTACGCTTAGCCATGAGGAAACATTGTGACAGTCGCTCTCAATACTTCATTGATGTATGCATTCCCGGTAGGCTTAATTTCTCGCAAACCAGATCTGTAATACACGACGAAGCCATTGGGTTAAACTACAGATGCCTTTTGGTACTTTCCCTTCAGGAAACTGCCCAGGGAAGCTATAACAATGTTTTGAACCATTTTTACAATTTTGTTTTCTCCTTAATTATAATGTAATAAGATCAAAGTAAAATTTGGTGGCGGTAGATAATTGTTGTTTATATTTCCTCGAAAAGAATTCGTATTCTCAGACCATACACGCAAACACTGACAATATTTTACTATAGGGAAGCCCCTTAACCGTTATAATTTTCTATCGTCTTGGCTCAAATCGAAGTATGCACAATGAAGCTTCTACGTCTGCTTTAAGTTTCACAGCAAGGGNATTTTCTATCGTCTTGGCTCAAATCGAAGTATGCACAATGAAGCTTCTACGTCTGCTTTAAGTTTCACAGCAAGGGAAACAAATCTGAAACTAAAAAAAAAGAATTTTGAAGTCTTAAGTTTAGCCAATTGCAGGGCAGAATATTGTTACATGGATACCTGAGGGGTATATGTGGCGTATCTTGAGTTCGTGAGGGATGGAGGTCTTAATAAACATAAAAGAACTAACTTTGATTTTTAATTTATTTACAGCATTTAATTATTTGTCTCCACTATCACTCTTTATTTCACAGTGAGCACAATATCTTTCTATTTAAACTCTAATTAACGTCCTTCTTTATGTCTCTGGTTATTGTCAATTAACTCGTACTCATTATTAGTTGCAGATTTCACACGTTGGTCACTTCTCTCGCCACGCGCCTCTCTTCTTGCTAGTATTCTATCGCTGAAACTCATCTATTCAACAACTGTCAGCTCGGAGGTCCGACGCTCTTTTTATAGTCGCTAGCCTTGACCTGGAAGGTCCGCCCCACCCCGAGTCTAGCTGCGAGACACTAGTGCAGCAAACCAATAGAAAATTCTTCAGATAAATGTAGAAACTCAATACAATCAGGGCCAACAACAGCGCGCGCCGCAAAAGCGATTATCGTGTCTGCTAGCTTTTTGTAACAGATGCGTNAATACAATCAGGGCCAACAACAGCGCGCGCCGCAAAAGCGATTATCGTGTCTGCTAGCTTTTTGTAACAGATGCGTGGTTAGGTTGCCTGTCATTCAAAATATTTCGTTGACTTGCCTCCGCCGCTATCATATAACTACTTTTCGTTAATTTCCACTCGCTCGCGCGGGATGCGGAACATCGAGCGCGTAACGATACATTCAAATAAACAAATCGTTACACTTTGATTTCAAATAACACCTTTAAACATTTATTTATGTTAACCTGCTTAAAAAACTGTAGAAGACTGCAAAAATACAATTACGTAAAAATCGACTTCTCTTTCGATTTAAAATAACATACTGTAAACAGCAGGGGTTGTTATTAACAGTTCAATTTTTTGGAGACTACTGCCTCTTCTTACTGCTCATTGCTAATTTTTTTAATTGTGTAAACCCATTAACTATTGTTTCAAATTACTTTCTTTGCAGTAGCTGTCGCGATCACTTCCCTGCACTTCTCTAATTTTTAAAATTAAAAACTATAAATAACACATGTCATGTGTCTTTGTCGGTGTAATTTTTTAATTTAAGGAATTAACATTTTAAATTTTGCTATCCCGACTCCATTACAAACATTAAGTTTATTTAGCAGAACGTGGCTGGAGGCAAAAAAAAATGTAATTTTATGCTAATTTAAGTTGCGTACATTTTCGTGGACCTGAAATCGTTCCGTCTTCGTCGGTCAGAATATAGTACGTGCATCAGGTATGAGATTCGCAATCGTTTTAGTACATGGATAATCCCTCCTGCGGCAAGAGTAAACCCCCGGAAGTTTTTGGTCGTGCGGTATCTTAAATAAATCGGTTTTGGGAGGTTATGGATTCGAACCCGACCGACTGCACTGGGGGGTGGCTTTTCGAACGCTGTTTTCGCATCTCCGTTCCAGGTAATTCCTAATTTCCCGGCATTCTTTTGTATTTCTGACCTGTCCCTGTGCGTTAATGAATATATGTGTAAGTTAATCGTCACACTGAATCAGCACGTTGTTCTCGCCTTCACGTAATGACGAGGCCGAGAAGAAGCTGACGCAAGTTTGTAGCCGGTTGGCCTGTAGTTAGCCAATGCATCCATGCAGCCGGTTTTACTAAATCTTGCTACAAGTTTGACTCTTGGAGACTAGATATTTTAATTCAAGTTGTGTTTGAAGCTTGGTCGCTTGCATAGCAGCCTCGTCATGATAAGATCGTATCAAGCCGATTGTGCTATCGGCGTGCGCGTGTAGGGGTAGGAAGCGGAAAGACGCTGAGAAAACCCCGACATTATGGCAATATCCGGGATGGGAGACGTGCTTTTTGCAATGTTTCGTGAGCATCGCCAGCCTGGTGTAGCGGTGTTGACGGTATTCTGACAGGCGGCTGACCACTATAGTCCATTCACGGTTACTTCACACATTTCTGAATCCCTGCTCAAGTTCTACTTCCAGGATATTCCTCCGCCTTGTATAAACTAAGTTTACCCAAGCCAAGAAAAGAACACCAAAGGGACAACGCACCACATTCGTGCGTACTCAAGTGTAATAATACTTTGCATAAGAAATATTTCTTACTAGGTATTGTATTACAAACATACCAATTTTCTCACTGTTTTTATTCACATTAATTATAAATTAGATATTATATACGTGAAAGTCAAATGTAACAAAAATAAGGTACTTATATGTTAACAAAAGTATAAAACGCTTAGGAAAGAACTACACGCGTCATACAAGGGGTGATTTTTCAAAGGTTTGTTTCAAAAAGTGTGAAGAAACCGCGGCGTGAGCGGGGAAGTGAGTGAGAACGTGTATCGTGGGGTGAGACGCGGCGTTGGCGCACGGAGTAGAGGTCTCGCAGTGCGGACAACATCCGGACCACTATCTGCTGCGTGCGATAACTCCAGCCTCGCCTGTGTTCCTGCCGTCGTCACTCTTCCTGTCTCCCCCTTCTATACACCCTTTTTCAATCTACTTCTCTGCATGATAACTTTCCGTAAACTCCCTGAGGCTCGGCTTCACGTCTCTTGCAGAAAGTTCTCCTTATAACTTTAGTATCACATGTATTATTGTAATAGAACATTTACAATTTACTAGTTGTTTAATACGTTTGTATCTAATTTTCACTGTGCTATTTCGTGCGTGCCAAAAAGGTATAAACTTATTGATAAAATATAAATATGTTCCTGACTTTGTGCAACTAGCAGATAACTCATAATGAAAATTCAGCACAAAAATATTAAACAACTCGTAAAATGTACGTCTTCTATAATAGTACATTGTCAGTAATTACTATGAATACGAAATTATGACACGAAAACGAAGAATTTCTACAGAAGGGGTGAAGCCGAGCCTTAAGGGACAACTCTAGAAAAAAAAACACGTCAAGGTCATGTCCGGGCCGTAAGGAAGCATCGCGACGGCGATGGAAAATAGCATAAACGAGCTTTGCGTGTGATCTGATTGATTGGGAAGGGCTTATTAACGCCCCCGTGTGTTATACCTGAAGGCTTATCTGGGGACGGCTTGCAAACGTACTTATAACCTAAACTAACACCCATGCCTCACCTAGGATTCGAACCCAGAACCTCCCGCACAGCAAACAGGCGGCGCACCAACCGACTGCGCCGCGGGAGGTCGACTGCGTGTGATGTGTTTTCTCAGAATTTTAAGTGGTTTTAATACAACAATCCATCGCAGTAGTGTAAAACACACTCTTACAGAAGAATAAATATTTTAAACAAAGGGCTACTTACAGCGATGTTGATTGAATTTAATTAACACTCTTCAATCACCACATTTATGTTTCAATAACCAAATTTAGGAATTGGCAACAAAATCGTCGCTATCATTTTGGCCTAGAAAAAAAACATTTTCATTATAATATTCCATAGTTTTTTTTTTAAATTAGGAATAACTTCTTACAATGATACCTAAATGACAACTAGGCCTTGGCAGCAATCGAGTAACCTATGTTCTTTTCTGCAGGCTGTAACGCAATTTATTACGTCCATGATATGTTTGGCAATACAAATAGTTTTGGAGCTGATCGTCAAAGTTTCGTCGTAACAGTTAATGGATAAATATAGGTTATCAGCGATCCATACTGAGTGCACGCTTACTTTCAAGTACGAGCCTAGCCCAAGCTCTTAAAGCGATATTTGTGGCAATGCAGTCCATATTTCTGTAACTTGACATGTTTGAAAGTAACACGTCGCAGGCCATATGCTTTGAGAAAGTTGACTTTCTGTGTGTTGCATACACAATGACGTTTTATAATTCTAGATTTAAATGCTGTTATTTATTTGGGCGTTACCGCACGCGTGCAGTTAGTGCTGTTCAAGGCGTACTAATACAGGCAATTAAAACAAGTGTACAGATTTTTCTCGTCAAATACTACCAAAATATTTATAATTTAACAAACCGGTTTCGGGATTCCACACACGAAAAACAATTACGTGTATTTGAAAGCATTATCCATCCTTAAATATATTTCCCATTTTTGTACCTATTCTTAACGTTTCGATGTGTCATGAATATCAAACAGCTGAAACCTAAGAGATCACAAATCACTAAATAACGGTTTATCAGACCAGGGATGGCCTCGATTCACTAATGTCTCATACATAGTCTTTGATTGGAAAGTCTACTTTTTTGTGCCGAACCAACTTTAAAAACAAATTCGGTTGCCACCGTTACTGTCGACACGAGTTTACATTTTAACAGTCACGGGGCAAGGATTTATTTTGGAGATTGATTTCGCAAGTGATCAAATCAGTTAGCCGTGAAGCAACGTTGTCTGGCATTGTGCAAGTTGACAGAGGAGAAAGTACGGGCATGGTTGAATGCGTTAAAATCCAACTCCCAAGAACTCTCCCGACTAGGGATGGGCGCCATTTAACGTAACAGTTATAATAAACGTTTACTATTTTGAAACTTGTTACTCGTAACACGTTTTCTTGTTTAACCGTTATTTTTTACAACTTGGTCTGCAAAATATTGGATTGCCTCCCTTCAACCAACACTTGACTATATACTGTCCATGGTAAACTGAGCACTTCTGAAAGCGCTGCTTAAGATCTGCTTGTATGGACGTCGTGTATTCTTCCGCCTTATGTAAAATCGACATTGCCATGGGTCTTATCACTTTATCCATGCGTCGGCCAAGTGAAACTGTGAAATTAGTAGTAAAGTAAGTATTTTACAAATCTGCACATTTGTGCACTTAGATTCAATAAGAAACAGAAAGCGAAAGAAATAATTTAAGTTATCACAAATGGTTGCCTAACACGTTTTATCCGACGTTAAGGCGTGGAACTGCGCTCCCTCCATCGTTACCTACCTTACTGAGCGCACGCCACTCAGTAAGCCCGTTAAAATATATGCCGATAGGAGCAGTGACTTTCTTCTAAGGTTGATTTCAAAATTACTCAATTTACCTTTGACAGCCTTTACCGCGTATGCATAATAGTTATTTTTTGGAACGTTTGGCTTGGAACTGTTTAACGTACCGCGCCACACCTGGCATTTAAACACTACGCATGCGTAAAAGTTATTTGTTTTGGAACTTTATTTCTCGGATCTTCAAACTTTGGAACATTGAAAAACGTAATCGTTATTTCCCGGAATGTCTTGCTAGTACTGCTATGTTTTGAGCTTTCTAGCGTAACCCCGCCCTGGCGCGTTTTTTCAGCCAATCATTGACGTCCAAGCACGTCTCTTAAATATATTCTGATTCCATCTAATTTTCTGCATTAAAACAGCGGTAAAACAAACTTTCTAGGCTAATTAACGACAAAGTATATAATGTAATACAGGGCTTTTCTTGTCTCTAAGGTTCCGCTACTTAGCGTTTGAACTGCGAAACTATAAAACGTGCGTCCAATTTGCTGATCTACGGGGGAAAAAAACGCACTTCAGACGAGGGCTGTCGAGTGCTTTCAAGACGTCACGCACTTAGAAACACCTTTTTTGAGTACTTCAAAGTTACTAAAATATGCTTTTTCAAAGCGTTGTATCTCAAAATATACGCATCAGATACATACAAAACTACTCAGAGCCCTGCATTGAACCTTCCTATAGACGTTCCACTAATAAAATAATAGTCATCGCTGAAAGTCCAAGTAAGGTACACGCAGTGCGACAACACTGCACGCAAGTTCAGAGCCTTGCGCTTAGTGGCGATGGCGCAGTTGATGCGCGTGGCAATGTCGCCCGTATCGCTCCCGCCTGCTTAAAGCTTAAATTTCAACTTATTTCTCTACATTTTGCCTGGCAGGCACCCGTTACTAACATTCATACAATAGCAACGCACAAATTAAAATTTAAATACGAAAAACACTTACATAATTTAAAAAATTTAATTTTGATTTTTTTAGTTAGTCTTAAACAATGTAACGCTGAGTAAAACATCCCACACCCAGAATTTGTAAACTGCGCATACGCCAAGGATGGATAGACGTTCTTCTTTCGGGACTGTATTTAACTGTTTCACAGTAACCGGTTACAAAAATAACATGTTACTGGAACGTGTTATAGCAAACCAACAAAACGGAATTACCTGCTGCCCCCCCCCCCCCNACCGCCATCTGTTGGCACGTCACTCCCACTTGGTTCTGCAGCGCTGTGGCTGATGAGCGTAACGCCTTGACGACGTGGAAATACAGCAGCAGGGATGTGAACCATACTACAGTTATACAGTTATAGTATTTGTACTGTAATATACATCTCTCTAAAGTAATATGGCAAATTTATTATAGTACGCAAAACTATTATAATTTAAAATTTACCAAAATTTATTATAAATATGTGAGTATTCGGTCAATAAAACACTAAAGTAAAGGTTTTCTGAATTCATTTGAATATAAGCGATGACAGAAATGATCCGTAGGAACTATTATTGACGTGTGCAGGGAGAGGAAAGCTAACAATTTGTTTTATTCCCGCAGGTTTAGTGAGTGCAAATTATGAGAAATCCGTACTTTGTAGTAGCCTTGCGTTGAATGTTTTTTGTTGTATATCCAGACCGTGCTTATGGCTTAACTTTTCACCTAACAGTTACAAGCACTACGTTCACGAAAGCTGGCCGGCTATAGCTTAAGTAGTGTGTTTCAATCCAATGTTATTTTGGAAAGTTTTGGCGGCCACTAAGTCAAGCCTGCTGGCAACTTTTCCCCCGTGGCTGTTCTACACTGCGCAGAAATGAGAGAAGAATATTTGTGTATAGTATAGGTGTCGAGAAGGTCGGTCGAGGAGCATGCTTGGAGATATTGCACTGTG
Organism: Clitarchus hookeri; assembly: GCA_002778355.1. Classification (NCBI taxonomy): domain Eukaryota; kingdom Metazoa; phylum Arthropoda; class Insecta; order Phasmatodea; family Phasmatidae; genus Clitarchus; species Clitarchus hookeri. The sequence goes on from NQII01000112.1 coordinate 807,415, forward strand.
TGTTTGTAACCTAAGTAACGGTTCCGTACATTCCCGCCTATAATTCATTCAGACGTAATACCTTGTCCTTCCCCCCCCCTACCTTCTTCACTGCTCCAATGAGCTGTTCACATCGGACTGTGGCAGTGCCTCCCTCCTTTCTCTCTCTAGACTCGGCCATCGTAAGAAAATATTTGTTACATCCACTTGTAAGTGTTTTGTTAATAATTTAAAAAGTTCGCCAGATGGTGTATACAGGAACGCAGCCTCCTCCGCGACGACCCTGAAATATATTGCAATGGGTAAATGATAACTATTTTGTAACAAATTCATAGTTTATTTTTGTTCCTTTCAATAACTGATGTATACAGTACATAATATACAAAGTGTTATTTATCATTGCAGTGAATAAATATGTACATAACACTAAATTCTACTGTGCATATACTGCCTCGTAGAGCCATTTCCTAAACGGTTTTTGTTTTATGCGACAAACGGATTGACTTGTAACATCTTCACTTCGGAACCCTCGCAAAGAAAAAATTCTGTGTGCTTCCTGTACGCAAGTATATACTTTCTGTTAAAATATTATATGGAGTGATTACTTTACCTGGAATGATTCATGCTCAAAAATAAATAATTGGATGACAATTAAAAAAAAATGTAGACCACGTGGTGTACATTAGTTTTAATTGAGTGTGTTGTTGTTGATTGCATTACACTTTGTATGTTGGCGAACATAGGCATAATTCTTGATATTGTGAGAAGTATTTTTACAGCCGGCAGTTAACACGCAAGATATGAAGGCTAATTCTGTAAACATTGAATCATTTGTTACTTAAACCAACAAGAGGTCGTGCTGATAAAGCCTTATCGCCAGACTAAAGACCTACCCAGAAGATTACACAAAATAAACAAGAATGCTGTAGATATTTCAGACTTGGAGTTTCTTTACTCGCTTAGTGCTAGTAATGTTTCCGAGTGCTGTGTTCAGATGCCAAGTTAGAGCAGGTTTTTGGGGAAAGATCATTGCTACATTGTAATTCATAGCTACATGGACCCCCTTTTTTTTAATAATTTTCTGTAGTGTTGTTATAATACGGCATGCTCCATCTAAATCAACGGATGTACTAGTTCGACAACATTATTGCATCAGTTAAGGCAAATTGCAGGGTATTGTTAGCAGCGAAAACTAGCCACATGATAAGAGTTTTTTTTTAATTGTGTGTTTTGCTCACCATTGATTTACACATAAAACTGAACAGATAAAACAGCATTGTTATGGTTTGATGTGGATCGATGATGAACAGGCGTAGACGTGTGTGTGTGTGCGTGCACGCGCGCGCGTCCGTTTATATTTTCTGAACTTCTGTGCACTCTTGACCAGACAGCATGTGGCGGACGGACGTAAATGGGTACGTAAATCGCGCGGCCGGTTACGCATTATTCGCTCCCGTATGTGTTTACGTTTCTAGCTGATCAAACGTAACGTCATCGTCATTTGCGAATAGGCGAGAAAGCGTCGTGGATAATGCCTGCAGGGGACGACATGCGGCCTGAAGTGACAATGTTTACCATCTGGACACGTGCACCTTGTTGATCAGGGCAGCTCGGGCTCTGGAAGTACTCTTTCCCCATGAGAAGTGTGTGTGTGTGTGTGTGTGTGTTGGGGNGAAGTGCCAATGGACGTGATTACATTTTCCCGCATTCGTTGGAGAATGCTTGGCTAAGTTAACTGTAAACAGCCTACAGTGTTTCTGCGCGGGGTCGGTTGTAGGGTCGCATCCAGGGAGTGCGGTTTGGCTGTGCAGTCGTCTTGCATGTACGGCGTGGATTGCAACCATGGTATGGCCAAACTACTTCCCGCGATTCTGCGACCGAATCATGTGAAGGTTGATTCATACTCCAGGAATTTGAAGAGCAGCAGCTGCTGTGCTGTGGTAAAGACTATCGTACGTTGTCTTCCTTTTGCTTCCGGTTGACTCGAACAAAAAAATCACTGCCCCTACTTAATGTATTGCGGCGTAAACGCCACCTAACTCCGGTAATGGGGGCCGCTAACACAAGAATATTCTTTCTAATACGCACAATAGAGAATTAATAATGCAGTAGTTGGGTGCATGTTTCTAATAATTTAATTATTTTCACAGTCAATTTGTTTGGCACACGAATATTAGCCAACATATAATGACAATGCTAATGTTTGCATACGGCGAAAGGAAACCTGGAGAATGAGCAGAAATAAACGAAAGATGGCCTCTAGAAGTAAGTTAAAATAACTGTAGTTTAGAACCGGCAAACTTTACATATTGACAATAAAACTGTCTTTATAATGTTTATGTGAGGCTGCAATGTCAGCAAGGCGAATGTTACGATAAATCTAGCTCTTCGTGTGTGTGCGTACGTGCCGTAGTGTCCGTCATTGCGGGTGTTTAAAGGGCAGCCCTAATTATCATATGGTGTCATTGTAAGCAGCCGTGCGTTTTAAAATTTTTAAAGAAACTGTGGAATATTTCAATGTAAATAGTTTTTCAGTATAATTGAAGGTCAGTATTTTCTTGCACATTAATTAACAAGGGTTCTTTCAACACGGATGTGGCCGTTGATGCGACAGTCTGCGAAAATCGCTGTAACTAGCAGTCTGTTTACGATATTTATTTTTACGAAAAAGTATTGTTTTAAACTAAAACGACAATGTTTATCTTGTCTGGACAAATTGCAGTATTAAAACCCTACAGTCACAGCTTCTTATTTTTGGAGGAACAGAACACGCACAAACATGTTTATGCTGTTTTCCTTTGCCGTTGCAGTGCTTCCTTACGGCGAGAAGTGACCTTGAGGCGTATAACATTTGTTACTAGGGGTTCCCTGTGAGCTGACTGCCGCTCACCTCTGTGATCAGAGTTCCGCGCTAATCACCGCCAGGTGTAACCTGTGGTGGAACGAACAGGAGTGGGATAGGTACGAGTCATCTCGTGCCAGACCTCGGTCTCCGCAGTAGTTGGAGAGCCTTCATTCCGCCCGTCGAGGTGGCAGTGAAATGTGTGTCGCTACCGGCTGTTCTCCATTTGTTTACACCAGTTATGTTTTTTTCGTAGTGATTTTTCCTGCAGCGTATTGTGGTATAGTCTATTCGCAGTTTCTTCAAATTTTTTGAATCAGAGCTTTGAAAAATCACCCCATGTATTACGTGCTTGGCTAAAACTGACTGATTACTTATATTTTTATCAAAAAATTACAATATTTAATTAATAAGTAATACAAATAAAGGCAGAGCAAATCATGTGTGTTGGTAATGAGTAAGAAATAGTTCTTATGCGAAATATTATTACACTGAGTGCGCACGTATGTGGTGCGTTGGCCTTCTGGTTTTAATTTTCAAGCTTTGTTTGCATGAGGCTGAGAATTGTCCTGAAAGTAGAACCTAAGCAGGACTTCAGAAAATTTGGTAGAAGCCGCGAATGGAGTATAACAGCTGTTTTCAATAGTTTTGTCTTGCATTCCGTTGTCTCAGCTAAATTAAACCTGCATATGTATTTGGTGATGATGGAACAACCGTCAATAAATTGAGAGACAGCGGTGCTAACGCACGGCACAGTCTGTGACATTTTGTAATGCGCTAGTCTCTCATATACAGAATTAGTATGTCTGATGTTTTTTCTGGCACACTTTCGCTGGGCGGCCATCGATCCGAGAAATATAGTCTCCTAGTAGGTCAGGTTATGAGTAGCAGTAATGTACATATTCATTCCATATGTGTACAAATGTTGTATTTTTGCCTTGTGGCAATGGCGATCTCTGTTTACACTGGCAAAATAACGTTATACAGTCAGTTTACAGACTGCAGATTGTATAGTTTTGTTATTCTAGCGCAAAGTATCTTTGAAGTCTGATTGTCGCACCTATGTTGTGCTGGCTGTAAGAAACGCAGGCATTGGTTTTTCTGCCTAGCAGGCAGACGCTATAATTTCATGTTTCTGACGCATAAGTGACTATTATTTTTAAACTCGCCAGATAATGTTTTTCGGAAATAATGTTGAACATTTTGGACGAGATTAGACTGAGTGCCAAGGCATAGTGGTACGATTATCACTGTTCTTTAAGGCCCGAATTCACCCCTTTTGCAGGAATTCTTCGTTTTCGCGTCATAATTTCGGTTTAGTAGTAATTACTGACAAAGCACGATTATAGAAAAATTACATTTTACGAGTTGTTTAATATATTTGTGCGTAATTTTAATTGTGTAGTATTTGTTTGCTGTAAAAAGCCGAGAACTTGTTAATGAAATATAAATATGGGTCGTGGTTTCTTAAATATCCTTCACTCATCTGGAGTGTGGCCAGTGACATTCCCATGTCGTGGCAATCTCCACATCCGTGTGGCACAGCTAGTGCCTCACGGACTGGCACGAACTTGGGCCACTTTCATTCCACAACCCACATTTTATTACCTGGGAACAACCAGAATTGAGATTCGTCTCTGAAAAAAAATCACTGCCTTGTCCTAGTCCTTCATGCACTCTGTCCTTGTAATACAATACGTATGTAGCTTCCGTTATTTTGTGATAACAGATGTGTGTTAGGGCAACACTCTGCAAATAGGCGGGAAGCTTTTAACTGTAACGTGGCGCAGTACATGGGCTCATTCATTGTGCTATGCAAGTGTTTCATCTAGCACCAGTTTCCTAAAATGGAACACAAACTGTAGCCTTTGTATACTGGTTTCTTTTAATTGAGCAATTCAGGTGAACGAGGTAAATCTCTCAGCACAATGGCGAATCAATGATTGATTTTGTTTTCATATGTGTATTTTAGGGTGGTTGTATTACTCGATGTACTGTAATCAAGTGGCGTGTGCACGAATGTAATCAGAAATACGCAGAATACATTGTTAAGGCACAAGTGCGGAGCTTCGGTTGAAAACACGATAAAAAAAAACTGCTGGATATTTCGTAGTGGTGTTTGAACACGAAAAACATTTAACAAAAGTTTCGTGCCCACAGAAAAGTTTCGAGTTCTCATTTAAACTACAAGAATTTCTTTTATGGGTGTGAAAATGTCTAAAACGGGTGTTTCCAGAATCGGTTTTAGTTGCTAAATTGCATGTACAGGAAATTCAGTTGTCGTTTGACACGCATCATACTTTTACCTTTATTAGCGTGCCATTAAATTATGTCACCATTTAAAGTCACGTTGAGGTGACTCGCCGGCGGAAAGACTGCACGCCAGTTAAGTGGCGAGTGTGTAGGGGCGACGAGGCAAGATTCGACCTTACAGCTGACGCGTTTACAGGAGTAGAGCACGCCACATAGCTGTAGGCAAGCGGAACCTGCGGCGATAAAATAGTGTTTAATCTCCGTGATTGATTATTCTCTATTTATTCATGGTATGAAAAACAGCAGATAAACGACGTAGGTAATCAATAATATTGCCCAGTAAACGTGGACTATGTCGTAAAATAAAAATGAAATACAGACTGGCGACGTCATGCGCCTTGTCTGCCAACATAACAGTGAACGTTTCAAGTTTACTTCGTGTTGTAAATGGTTGGCAGTACAGTAGAACTAACTTCGGCAAACAAATGAATACTATAATGTTCGCTCGTTATACTGTTGTGACTCTTCCATTATATAGCATGGGACAAAATAACGTCCCTAACTTTTAAGGAGACTGAAAAAACACTATTTCAGTCACAATTTTATTGCTAGACTGTGAAACAACAAAACTGGAAGTTTTATATAGTTTCGTTTTAAAAAGAATATCTAGCAAGTGGCGCCCGCTGATTCTCGCGTTTCGCATGACTTTTTCAAGCACATATTGCGGCAACTTCCAGGCGGATTGCATCCTTTAGGGCGTCCACGGTCCTTGGGGACGATGTTTAAAGACTTCTTCAGCCTTTAAATACCCCCTCAAGAAATAATCGGATGGGGTTAAATCTGGCGAGCGCGCGGGCCATGCAACGTCGCCTCTCAGGCTGATCAGTCTACCGGGGAACATCTCCCTCAAAACCGCCATTGAATTTCGAGCTTGTGGGACGTGGCTCCATCCTGCTCGAACCAGACAAGTACAAAATGAAATCCTAAAGCGCCGGCGCAAAAAAAAAATCTTGGTTCATTGTGACATAACGCTGAGAAGTCACGGTAACGGCGTGGTCGTCTTCTTCAAATTATTTTGCCCCATTCTGTATGCTCCTGGTGAACAAGTGGTTCAGAGCCCCGTGTCCAGTGTTCGGCAGGCGCGGTGCGGTCTGTACAATAATGCTGCGAGGTGTCCAACAATACCTCGCATTGCAACTGAGGACGTGACTACCGCTGCCGTTATAATGGTGGAGCCCGCAACGTGCTGCTGACGTAAACATTACGGGTCGTTGTTGGAAATTCTTCGCCGCCCTGGCAGCTGACGCCACAGCCAGGTTGTCTGTGCGTTTTCAACTTTCACTGCGTGCGCGCGTACGTGGCAACGCAGCGGGCAGGACATGTGTGTACGCGGTAGAGAGAGAGAGAGATGGGGACTGGTTTCTGCCTTCACATTCCCCTCTCTCAGTCGTGCGAGCTCTTGCCTTGCTCCGCTGAATCGATTATTCCCCCCCCCCCCNGGGCGGCCAGCTGCCAGTGCCACGTGACGTACTGTCAACAAGTCTGGGCCGCGGGTGCGCTCTGCCTCTGCTCTTCCTACAGATGCGTGTGGGCGTCTTCCCCCCCCCTTATCAATTGTATCCGCGGTTCCCTTTTCACCCCACCCAAGTCGTTTATCGCTGTGCAAACACGCCGCCACTGCTGAGCACTATGTATTGTTACTGCAGCCCCGACTGTGTGCGAGAAGTAGAGAAGTAGTCCTGTATTACTGCAAATTGTTAAGTGCAATTTAATTTTAGAGTAAGTCACACTAATGTTCACAAATATCACTACACCCTACTAGGCAGTCTTCCCCACTCCTCCACCAAATCATAAATCGTTTTTGTGATCAATCTGCAACTTTTCGGTAGCATGTTTGGTAATTGGCGTGATGCTCGAAGAGATAAAGAGTGCTCAGTCAGAAGAATAACTTGATGTGATATGTTTGAAGATAAGAGTTCATCTCGTAGTAAATGTATTAATAATGTGGTTTGATAATTGTTTTCGCTTATGCTAGAAATGATTTTGGCTGTTCAAGTTCACTACTGCTGACATTAGACCTTGTTCCACCTTTCTTTTTCGACCCCCCGTCATTACCTCAAATGTTATTTTGATTATAAAACATAATTCGCTCCGAGCTGCATGTTGAACGCCGGCAGGCTTATTGAGAGCTGCTTGCTAAACTAACTTAAACTTGCTTCTGAAAGGACTCTGAGCTAGCTTGCGACCCAATGTAACTGTAGCGACTCCTGCCAAGATCGACATACATGTAGCTGTTTCGTATTATACAAAGCAAATCATACAAGTATGCGTGGAAATACTTCATTTCCATCTCATCTAACAGTCACTTTGGTACAATATTTTGACTTTTTTGGCACTCTGCGTTTAAACGAACGTTAGACATACTCTCAAAACTGATGTTGGTTTTACACCACGGTAGCAAAATTACCTTTGTAATTTTCTTTAATGGATACCGTTCCCTCGGGCACGTTTCAAGCAAAGATACTGGGGGGCATTCCAGAACGTTACTCCGAGATTAAAGTAACGGAGAGTAGCAGCAGAGGAAAGCAAGCGTGAACGTTGTTTTTGAACAAGCATGATGTAAATAGCATGCTGTGTTTACAAATATGTACTGATTAAGCAACCAAANGTGAACGTTGTTTTTGAACAAGCATGATGTAAATAGCATGCTGTGTTTACAAATATGTACTGATTAAGCAACCAAAGTAAATTTCAAAATAATGTGTATTATTTTCCAAAATAATTATGTACATGAACAGCCTTACAGTACATAAATGTTGTACATGTCTCGGGAAATGACATACGCACGTACACGGGCAAACGAGTGTGTGGACGTCTCGCGCCCTTACAGCCCACAGACTACTATTTTGAAAAGCATTTATATGCAATTCATTATTGTTATTCATAATAATTATTTTTCTGAAGAGTTGTATGGAGGCATTAACTTTCGAAAATAGCCACCNAATTCATTATTGTTATTCATAATAATTATTTTTCTGAAGAGTTGTATGGAGGCATTAACTTTCGAAAATAGCCACCGAGAAAAGTTCTTAACAATGTATACTCTTTAACCTTCAATGATCTAGAAGAGCCAGGATAAACATATCCAGTTTTCTTTGTGATTTGTCATGAACAGGGTGTGGCAATGACTTTATAGTTAATATGCAGGGCAGTGAGAACACTACAATTTTTTACAAGGCAAGGCATGGATGAGTGTAAAAGTTATATCAAAATTCGAAAATTAATTTTTATTTGTACCATTATTAGTGTTAAAATAAAATTTACCTTTAATTTTTACGAGTTTTAATAATACATTAGATAACTACTTATATACTGCGTCAAATACTTATTCATTCCTTTCTTGAAAAAATGTCTATGATTAATAGCAACACTTTCATTGCCATGCGCTTTTCAGTTACAGCTTCTAATGGGTTGATAATTTTAAAGCTATGCGCCTACGTTCCAGCACAGATTCAGTATTTGTTTTCCATCAAAATGCTTGTTCAGAATCTTGCAACTGGCTAGTTGCTGTAACGGATGCAAATAAGTATACCTGTGGGAATGTGTCAAGTATTGAGCCGAGTGGAGTATGCTTACACACATAAGTGCATTCCTAGGTTCTGACACACAAATTTGAATCGACAAATTTAACGTACTGATTACTTCTACGAACAGTCACTTTTGTAGTAGATCACAACCCCAAACTGTAAACACTGAGTCACATTGTAGACCTTCGTGCGTCAAACATACTAGTGAACAATATTTTCCTGTCAATTTCCTTTCACATTAGAAGGGAATGAAAACGCTACTGTGATGTATCACATCATTCGTGATTAATATAAAATTTGTAATTGTAAGTGCAAACAGTACTCGTATTTTATTATGAACACCTAAACTATAGTAAAATAAATTAGAATTAAAAACAATGACAGTTATATATTTATGAGAATTCATTTTCGCAGAGGTAAATAAAACCAACTAGTTGTTGATATCACTGCAAATTTGAGCAAATACAGAATTCTAAGACAGAACCGAAAGACATGCCATGGTCGCCACTAGTAAATCATGAGTTGGGTATTCACAGTTGCAACAAAAGTTGATAACTCGCGTGTGACAGGCTCGCTTTAGCAGAACATGAACGAACACTTGGGTGAGCCGAGACCAGGGTGATTACCTATTTTTGCCGGCTGCAGAACTGGCAACACCGCACGGGTGGCGAAGTATTTTGACTGCTGCGTCGTTTACTGCCTGCTAACTCCCAGTCGAGAACACTAACGCTCCACTCAATCATACCAAGAACTAACATAAAAAACTGGCCAGACTTTTCCTTAACTCATGGCCGCTCTAGTGTGTATCTTTACTCAATGACTATAAAATGTGACCATTTTTGTTAGTTAGTATTGCATGTATGCATTAATTCTTTTAACATAGTGTAACTTCTTAACTGGTTATAAACGGTATCCATTTGCAACAGAGCGCGTCATGTTATTTTCACTGCAGTCTTAAGAGTGAGATACACTATAAGTGGGTTGTGCATACCTACTGATGTGCAATTTTAAATGCCTTGCGTGTTACCTCAATTGTATACGCACGCGAGAGATTCAAAAATTTTATAATTTCGAAAAAGAAACAATAACTTCCACTCTAGATAAAAGAATGTCCTCGCACAGTTCAGTGACAAAGTTTAGTTTTTATCCCCCCTAAGCCAAAAAAAAGAAAGAGTCGAGCAGTCGCGTTCGTGATTAAAGAGATTTGGGCGGCTTTTACAACGAGGTTTAGAGAGCCAATGTGGGTGATTGATGCATGGTGCAGCTAGGAAATGAAGGGGCGGATGAAACGGGAGAACCCCGAGAATACCCGCCGACCAGCGGCATCGTTCAGCACGATTCCCATATGACCCTGCTGGGGATTGAACCCGATTTGCCTTGATGGGAGGCGAGCAGGCTAACCGTTCAGCCACCGCGGCCCCGCGTTCGTGGTTACACAGAAGACTTAGTAGAGCATGAAAAATGTCCTTACAAAGCGGATTTTGCATCGCGAGTGATTTTAGGGAAGTGGACATAAGACGATGTTCTCAACGACCATCTTTCTGAAAGCGCGCTCCGCCGAGCGAGGTAATGAGATATAACGAATACTCCTTTTTTGTGTTTTGTGTAGTAAATGTTATTTGTGTGAACACCGAGAGCGCTGGGCCATTTTTACAGGGCGGCATAGGCTAGGGAATTGCACCAGAATTCTTCAGGAGTGGTGATGGGAAAACCACTTTGGAGAAAAAAACCAACCCCAGTGCAGTCGGCCGGGATCGAGCCCACGACCTCCCGCATGCGAGCCAAACACGCTATATGACCAAACACTCGGTAATACAGTACTTGACAGCAGCTACCGCGCTTTCTGGAAGCCCCAAAAGTAATGAAAAAGTTACTCGTTAATTAACCTCATGTGTTACATTGATGTACACCGCATAATCATTACCGATGCTGTCATTTTCTTGAGCATAGATGCTGTAGCTTGAAAGCTAGGCGACTGCTAGATAATTGCGCATTAAAACCAAGCGTTGAACGTAGTCGCTTTCAATGCAGTTTTCGATTGTTTATGCTGCTGAATGCGCGCGATTTTTAGATTTTTGTCATGTAAGTATTTTTTGTGTTGCATAAAAAAGGATAGAGGCAGGGGGGAGATGTAGGCGCATTCACGTTCAGTTCGGCGACTGATGACAACAGTCACCGTGTTCTCCCTCGAGCAGAAGCCACAAATCACAGACGCCACAATGGACGCGCTGCTGGCCCGCCTGACAGGAAGGCCGGCCTTGGGGTTGGTACTTGGTGTCCGCGAGATGTGGTGGGGTGAGGGCGGCAGAGTGCATATTGTTAAGCGCAGGGGGATGGCTGGGCTGGATCGATATTCGAAAAGCATTCATGAAACCTGGTACACCTCCCCCCCCTTCTCCCTATACCAGGTCGGAGTTAACGGCCTGCCGGTTGAGCGAGGGCGGCAGTGCTGTTGTGCAACAGCCTAGCGTGTCCCAGACCTTTAACCGAACTCCTCTCCCATCTACCCCCCCCCCC
>NQII01000112.1:825071-835441 GCA_002778355.1 Clitarchus hookeri
CTCCCCTCCTTCGCCTTTTTTTTTTATTGAGCGCGTGTTCCGTGCTCGGCGGACGAGTCCCACGACTTCTCCCTGCCACTTCCGCCGCTTGACCTTCACGTGACTCGCGACTCGGCGCTGCAGAACAAAGAGCCAGCCACATTTCGGCGCCTAAACAAACTTGATGGTGGTCACTTGCAACCCGCAACAAGCTTTATTGCACGCCCGGCTAACTTGTTGCAGGTATTTTTTTTACCCTAGTTTAGCGCGGTTCTCGAGAGAGATTGAAGATAAGTGGCCGGAAGGAGGTGGGGGAACTGCTACGAAATAACGTACGACTTTTGATTTGTTCAGGAATGAAATGACGCGTTGTGGGCGGCTGCGCCACATGAGCAACGTGCGTAGCTCGTGCCGTGGTTGGCGAGCATGGCATACAGCCGTCATGTTGACGCAGCTGCCTACCGTCCGTTGGCACGGCTCGATTGTCATTTTTTTTACGGCGTAGTTTCATCATCAGTCGCGTGACCTTGCTTGCCCTTCCTAGAGTCTTGCTCAAACTTGCATTATCTATACATATTATAAAACTCAATCTCTCTCTCTCTCTCTCTCTTAGTGCGCTTATCACTCGAGAACCACGTATTCGATTTACGTTTTTTTTTAGATTTATATCTATGTTCTCTGACCAGGTTTTAGTATATATTTTGCTACGAAAAGTAACATAAGCAATAAGCAGTGACGATAATAGAGAATCAAGTCGGAAAAAAAGTTTACCGCCAGCGCGCTCTCTTGCAATACGCTGTCTAAACCGTTAAAGATGAAACAATATCATTTATTAAAGAATTGTGTAGAATAAAAAGACCTAAAAAACACTCAACGGTAGCATATATCTATCAGAGTTCGTGAGGAATTGGGTCTAATAGAAATAAAAGCACTAAATTAGATTGTTATTTTATTCACACGGCTATTATTTACAACAAAAAACTATTTATCGTCACTATTACTCTTGTTTTTCTCGATGAGGCCAGTATTTGTCTGTCTCAATTCTAATTAATTCCTTATCAACGTGTATCTTGGTTACAGCTACTTCATTTACACTCGTAGTCCCGCATGTCAGTTCCATTCTCCACCGTACCTATGTTCGCAGTACGCAGACTTTACTCTCTCCGCCACTTGACGCTCTGCTGTCTTGGGGCACCTGGTAGTTAAGGTTGTGCGACCCAACTCTCAAAACTGTAAGCTCGGAGGCCCGTCGCGGCTTAAGTAGTCTTGCTGGCACGATCAAGGAGGTTCTCTGCACCGATACTCGCTGAAAGGCTAAGCAAATGCCCAGAACATTCTTTCAAAGTAAACCCCAGAAATTCAATCCGCCCGAGAGGACCGGAGCGCAGGTGTCCCGATAGGCTTATCTAGCGCTTGCTGCGGCTGGCCTTCGTAAATCTCTGCGCGCTCCTAGGTTTACCGATCGCCTGGCCTTGGCACACTCCTTCGCTCGCTCGAGCGGACGGGGCAAGAGAAGCGATGCAGAGCAGTAGCATGTAACAATTCTTTACTCGGCGAGAATTGTATGTAGCATTTTATTTCTTTGATGTTTGGATTTAAAAACAGAATTAAGGTTTTCTGATAATAAAAAAAAAACCAACATTAAAGTGCATGCAAAACATTGCACTGTTACGTGTTATACTGATATGGTTCGTAGACTAACTGTACAATAAAACAGTAGGGAAGAGCAAACAAACCAAAAGTGAAATTAAAGCAATTCACGCGAAGAAGTTTATTATCGTTTTTAAAAATAAGCTTTGGTTACGCTTGGTACAGATGCGAACTCCAGTAGAAGGTTCAGCTGGCTGTGACATGGTACAGGCAGCTGAAATGAACTGTGACAGTCGAAGCAGGTATCATAAACCTGTGAACGTGTGCCTAGTATGTGTCTTGCCAAGGATGCTTCTACTCAGGTTGGGAAGATCAATGTTAAAAGTTTGGCAACAAAAAATTTTCGCCACTTGGTAAGCGCTAGTGTCGCATGCGTACCAGATATTTTCTACGTTTAAAAACATGATAATTGCAATAAACATAAATCAAATATAAAATAACTTCATAACTAAAAAATCTTTCTTTTTATTATTTCCGTAAATTAAAATTTTACTTATAAGTGACCTCTTTGGTACACTGCGCACCTAGCGGCGGAAATTTTCCCTATGCCAAACACTCCCATAAGAAAACTCGTTTTGTTCCCAACTTGAGTGGAATTAACCTTAGTCTATGGTCTCTTGTCACATATACTTCAATGACTGCGTCACATACAGTGGCTCACATTAATATTCGGCTACCGATGATTATCGCAGTTTCATGGCCTTATGTTACATTAGAAATAAAGATAATTGTAAAACATATTGCACAATCATTCTAGTGTGCTTTAAATTATATGCAATAGTAGCCAATAACTGAAATGAGCAGTGCAAGTTAAAGTTAGTCCTTGCGTGCTTCATAAGTACGTCACTTTAATATTAGGCCAGTTGTAGTGGACGCTTGGCACAAGCATGATGCACATTGCGTTCGTACCTCGTTCGTGTCATTCCCGGCACGCTCTCTTAGCTCAGAGGTTGTATTTGGTAGCTCTGTTGGCTGCGTCAGTCAGGCAAATGGGACGTAGGGGGCGAGAATACAACGTTTGAACAGCGGCAGTTGTTTATTTTTTATCATTCAAAGAAGAAATCTCAACGAGAAATTGCGGAGTACTTATTTTCCGAGGTCCACTGTCGGAGACATTGTAAGAAGGTTTCAAAAGGAAGACAAGACTAGATTCGATACTTCAAAAAGGACAGCCAAAGAAACTAAGCGTGAGAGAAGAACGTCTAGTAATCAGGAAAATAAAGAAATATGCGAAAATTAGTGCTTGCAAACTTACCACGGAGGTATTCAATGAATGTGGAAAGAACGGCCATCCAGAAACCATAAGACGAGTTATCAGAAGAGCAGGATATAATGGCAGGGTATCTAGAAGGAAGCCTTTCATTAATAATTCGAATAGAAGAAAACGACGTACGTTCGCAAAAGACCACGCTGACAAAGATGAAAGCTGGTAGAATGGTGTTATTTTTGCTGATGACAGTGGAGGTAGTATTATGATCTGGGGCTGTATATCTTCAGCAGGTGTTGAAAATACTGTACGTGCCGATGGAACAATGAAAAAGGAAGATTATCTGAACATCCTGAAAGCAAACCTACACAAGAGGGCTGATAATCTGGGCATTAGGAACACGTTTAAGTTCTACCAAGATAATGACCCAAAACACAAGTCGTACATTGTCAAGAGCTGGCTTTTGTATAATTGTCCCAAAGTCATTAACACACCTGCTCAATCACCCGACCTGAATCCCATATAAAATATGTGGGATTAACTCGAAAGAAGTCTGCGTACTACAACAATTATGTTCACAAAAAATTAGAGAAAAGGTTAAAGGAAGAATGGAGTAAGATTGGCTCCGAATAGCAAGTGTAATTAAGTAACCCAGATTATAAACGAAGGAGAAATCGTGTTAAAACAGTTTTGATAACAATTGAAGTTATACGTTTAGGTATTTTGTTCTCGATGGAAATCGCGTGGAATAGATGACCTGCTAATGTAGATGCATCTTGTGTGGGGAGGCAAAACGAATACTATTCAAACGTGCACTTGAATAGCTACTACCAGTTTTGACAACATGTATTGCACCAGAAAAATGTGTCCTCGCACATGCACACACTTCTAAATAATTTTGTGGAACGCACCAGAGCATGACTGAGTCACTACAAATGAACAGGAACGAAGAGTGTCCTTGAGAGAAGTGCCGTGTCTACATCTAGCCGCCAAGTTTGACACCAGTTCCTTTTCTTTGTCCTGGCTATAGAATCTGGCAGTTCATTTTGTTTCCTCCCCCTTTTCATTATTTTCATTCTTTGGTGCTCCTGTGAATTTCATCAATCCAGTTTACTGAGAAAACTAACGGATATTATCCATTTTTTTTAAATAGCACACGCTCACAGTAGCCTAGAACTTAAAAAAAAAACTTTCGCACAACCTTCATTGTATGGACAGAAGTGTTTTAGAAATATTTTAATTGCAACAAAAATCTTAACGCCTGCAGTTGTTTTTAATTATGTTATTTATTGTAACGCGGTGTCGGATTCCAGCAGACAGGTAATCGCGATTTGATGTTGCGACTTGCGACCTGTCCTAATGGTGATGAGCGGTGTCGTGCGCCTTGTAGCGCGACTTGGCAACACCGCTAACCGATTGCGAGGAGGGGCCGCCATCTTGAATAACGATCCGGCCGAGCTTTTTCTGTCGTTTGTGCTGGCGCTGCGCTGGCGGGTGAGGGGGAAGGGTTATGAAGGGGGAGGGGAGAGGGGCGGCTGCTTGCAGAAGGGNTGTTCGGTTCGCCTCGGCGTGGCTGAGGTCCGTGTTGCGCCGAACTGTCCAGATGTTGCACAGTAGATAAGATAAGTCGGCTTGTTATCTACCCTGCCGTGCAGTGCGAGCAGCTCGCGGCGGTAGCTGCCTGCCTGGTGCGATATGTCGCGGCGATGCGCAGCAGGTGTGCTCCGGTGTGCACGCCGTTTGCACTGGTGAGGTTATGGCACTAACGCCCGCGTTGCCCCTGGTAGGAGGAGGCTCTCTGGCGGATCACCAGCGCCCACCAAACATCGAGTAAGTCGACATTTTGACACCTCTCACCACTGCTCTGTCTGCTTTGTTTTCGTCATTCCCCGCCAGACCTCCCACACGTTTCGTTTCTCCCCTCTTCGATCCTTTTCGTTCGTACGTGACTTGGCGCGTATTTATAAGTCATTTCGCAAGCTGCACTTACATATTTGCACCGTCGTTTTGCGTACATAGGATTTCTGTCCCGGGTGTTGGATTAATTACACGTAGCATGTTTACAGAATTTTGTTTGGATTGTTAACGTTTCGACATTTGTAAACAGCTTGAGATGAAAAGCGAGGTAATTGAGCGGAGCCATGTGTTGGTAGGGCGCAGCGGTGTTCAGTAATGCGATATAAGACTAGAGCTGTAGTGCGGTGTCCTTGATGGCAGGCTGAGTAAGCCATGTGGGACAGTGACGTTACGTTTCTCTAGGGAGGGATCTCGGTTGTTAGAGGACATTGATGACGTTCAGCGCGCGCGTGTCCAGTCTGCACGCCTTAGCATGTCTTGTGGCAGATGCCAGTTGAAACACGTGGCAACATCTCTTATGTTGATTATCAGCAGTCGGTGTGTCGAAATTTTACTTCTCCTTATTATAGAAAGAGAAGTTTGTGATGAGAGACAGTTAGAACTGAAAACAGCATGTAAGAAAATTTAAGTTTAGGAATTTATATCATAAATGACAGTGGTGCCCTTAAATTTCCTTGTTAGCAATGGAAATTGTTGATCTGAGCTAGTGCCAATATTTATTTATATTTTAACACTGTCATATATGTATTCATTTAAATCTTGAAGAAATGTGAACACTAAAAATGTTTAACGTTAGTAAAAGTCTGTAAGTGCCAAGTTGAATTATTCACCACCATAACTAAATTATAATCTCTTTTCAACACAATAATGTACTTGATTAAAATTTGTTCAAAGCGGAAAGGTTTAGGAGCTGCCAACGACCATTCTCTTGACAACGTTAAGTGTTGACTTGACTTCACGTAGAGGGCGCCTGGCACGCCAGCATTGTGTGTCCAGTCAGTATTGTTAACCACTTCCTGTTGGCACGAAAGGCGGCCCCTCGTACTTCCCCAACTAGTAGCGGCGGCCAAGCCACGTTGCCCACAGTGCACTGTATCACCAGCAAGTGTTATAACTAGATGTAACTTACAATTTGCAGGTTCTGCATTTAAGGAATAATTATGGGTGGTTAATTGACATTCTCTACCAATACAAACTGATAAAGTTTTGTCAGTTATAAAACACGTAAGTTTGCAGATACAATATTACTTATCTGGTATATACAATCAAGATTAATTTTTCAATGCTGCCAAGAATATAAAAACTAAAAAAAAAAAAATGAGAACTTGTACATGAAGAAATCCATTAAATGAATAATAGTTTGAGTTGTATTTTAAAAATATCCTTTTTATATTCACTTCGAAATTTATTTATTTTATTGTGAATAAGGGAATATTGTTTCTATTTGCTATGTTTAGTAAGATTGCCATCTCTCAATGTTTATTTTTTTACCATACATTTTTTCTCATCGAACAGAGAAAAATTCAGTAATAATACCAGGAAAGGGTATGCATGTACATATTAGCATAGTACCTGGCCATTATAGTTTTGTAAGAATATACTGATTTGTGTTGACAGAAAGCACAGAGCTTATAGTTTCTGACAGAACCTATTTGTGATGATTTCACTCTAAATTCCTCTAAGTAACAATGGTCCTTATTCCATATTTGTCTAGTTTCTAAAAGAATAGCATGGTCACACAGCCAAAAGATGAGTGTAAACAATATCAGAGTATAGCATGTGTGCTCTGTTGACTTGACTTTTGTAGATCCATATTGATTTTTGGAACTAATATCATAAGAATTCAAAATTAAATCAATCTTTTTAGTATAATTGTATTAAGTATCATTGAAAAGTTAAGATACTTCATATATCAGTTGGTGTGTAGCTTATTGATACAAATCACATCTCCTTTTTCATGGGAAGGAATAATTTTGGTTGTGGAAATACACCTGACTATAGTCATTCATTAAATGTATGCTTTGGTACTGTTGGGGCACACTTCCCAGAATTCCATAGCTAACTGATTAAAGAATGATACTGCCTGCTCTTTCTTTAAAGGTTGCCTTAGTAGGCTCTCATCAGACATGTCAACTGAGCCAACCATGGATTCGTTATTAAAGACATACCATCTGAGCCAACCATGGGTACCATATATATTAAACTAATAGACATACCAGCGCAAAATAGAAATAAAACAAATATGTTAGATATGTAGGCAAAACAGTTTTGCCATATGCATAGTACTAGTTCAACCTTTTGGTTTTGGGCCAAATGTTGCAATGTCCAACTTAAAAAGTTCAACCCCCCCCCCCTCCAATGTAAATATCTTTGATCTATAAGTACAGTAGAAGGAAAAATTTGATGACAGTCTTGCTTATTTCTTTATTTGAAGAACTGCCAGGTCTCAAAACTTTTTCCCATTTCATAGAATGTGAAAGTTTACTGTCATTGTGGGATGCCTGGGAAACTAATCACTGGATTTTACAGTATTCATGACAGAATTCTTACAAAATTGTTTGCTGTGGATTTGCTTTTTCTGCGAAGGCAACCAAATTTAACAGCATGACTACCTATACCTTATGCCATTATTACCCCCTCCTTTTTTATATTTAAATGATCTTCTGCCACATTAGCAGGATACATTTACAATCCTATAGGTTTTAGTATTTAACATCTTTTTGATGATTCCTTGAGAAACATTGTCATTTGTGTTTCTGAACCAATGAAAAAGTGATGATTTTCATTACTTTGACAAGTTTTGTGCAGTTAACATTGTTTTAATTACAATGATTATGGTTTTTTAATCTATTATTACTATACAATGAAAGTAGATAACTTACGAACGTTAGTATGTTATTATTGGCTAAATAAATATATGCTTTAAAATAAATTAATTTCTGTTTTATAATTTATCCCTTTATTGTTACTTGTTTACCTGGAACCAGGCTGTGTGTTTCTGAAATATTTTGTTAAATTTTAAGTAAAAGATTATGCTCTTTAGTAACAAGCAGACTCCTCAGTAAAAAAAAAAAACAGAAAACTTTAGAGAATGTGATAAATTTCTTCTTAGGTAGGCAGATGACTTAGTTGATTTTGAATTTATACCGAAAGCCTGGTTTGTTAAACTGTTTATACCGTACCAGAATTGAATTGCCATTTGGTGAGTCTTTGCTACATTTTAAACAAAATGTTACCCCCTAATGCTGAAGAATGTTTTGAAACATGCTGTATCTTCAAAAATAGTAAGAAAGTGGTTGGTTTTACCTGTGAGGTTGTAAAGAGTAATAATCCGTTGTACTATATGGAACATTCTGACAGTTTAAGTTTCTATAGTAAATGCCCTAGGTTTAAATTTCACTGTATGTGTAGAATTCCTACAAATTCCGCATTAAAATTTTTTTTACATAACAAAAATTGCCTATTTCTACACTGTAAGTTCTTTGACACAGACAGTGAAAGTTATGGTCAATGTTGATACTGGTGCAAAAATGACACTCACTCACTACCTACTCCTCTTTAGCCACTCTTAATAAAAAATGCTTGACTCCAAAACTCTTAAACTTCAAGTACTTAAGCACAGTGCATAATATAAATCTACATGACTTGTTACAGTACCATGGTTTGATTAATTAGTAAGTGGCTGTAAGAAAATTCTAATGTTAATTTACAACTGCCATGAACTTGCATACTCTTTAAATTTTGTGTGGTAGGTTAAAATAAGAGGGGCCGGATAATTTCATGGTCATTTTCAAGAACATATCCTGTTGGTAATTTGATAATTTTGGGATGTGTGGAACTAAATTTCATAAACCAGACTTGGGGGGGGGGNGGGGGGGGGGGTGATTTATGTTATGTTGGTGATCTGATGATTACTATAAAATAAAATAGTACTCAAAATTCTAAAAATAAGTAATTTTAAACTTTGATAATTACAACATTCATAGTTCGGTTCTCAAGACCTCTAGGTTAAGAGCCGCCCAAATCTCTTCACTCACAACATTCATAGTATGATTTATATTTTACAAGTAATGCAAATATACTTTGCTGGCATTGTAGGAATATTTCAGTACGAATTAGTTTTTATTGTATTTGCACATTTAATTTAGCATAGTTTATGTATGATAATATTTGTACTTTGTTAGAATGGTGACGTATTTATCACAGTTGGTTCTTATGATAACATTTTAAAACATACCACATTATAGTAAGTTGAATGTTATTTCTGTTGTATGACAGAAATGTTTCACTTTATCAAAACCGTATGCAACTCAAATTGATACTTTATCACAAAACAACACACAGTCTCATGGAAGATGTTGATCCCCCCCTCCCTTTTTTTTCTTTCACTCACAACAAAGTTCCATTAGTATTACTTGACCATAGCAAATAAAACAGTTATAACTTTCTACATTGATTACTGGGTAGAAGTCGGCTATCAGTTTTCCAGCATCTGCTTCGAGATGCTAATAGAAGAAAAAAAATGAAAAATGTCTACATTGGACTCTATAGCATTTGTTTTCATTGTTTTCTTCATTGATAGAAGAATATTGTGGCCACAGTACTTCAGTACATATGGAAGAACATCAGCCAGCTAGTGATTACATTGTGTTACATGCAAGTTCTGATCAGTGGCAAAACCAAAATTCTCCTACTAATCTTGTTTATTTCTTTTCAGTTTTTCCTCTACTGTTTCACTACTGCAGAAGAGCGCTATTGAGTGCTGGGATGCATATTTCAATTATTATTGTTCATATTGTTTCTGTAAAGGGCAAATTTAGTCAATAAACGACATATAAAATCCAATCAATCAAATCCAAAATTAACTGTGTTTTTGTCACCAGTTTTGAAGTTTGCTGTACAATTTGAAGCCATAATACAAAACTTTTTTTAGTGATATCCACATGTATAGAACTTACTTCTTGTAGAGTCACAATCCACTATAATTTGTTGAAAACAAACAGAATATATGATAGCGGTATTGGAACTATTTTTGAGTATTTNATCCACATGTATAGAACTTACTTCTTGTACAGAGTCACAATCCACTATAATTTGTTGAAAACAAACAGAATATATGATAGCGGTATTGGAACTATTTTTGAGTATTTGCCAGAGTTGGACAGGCTACAACAGAAGCGACAATAATTTTTAGCTCGGTGTTAATCTTTTGGATCGGGCTTAGTGAAAGGACTTGCCATCGCCATATATTGTTTTGGAAGATGGATGTCGTATGTTGGCAGGGAGCGGCAGGAGTTGGAGAAGCAGCGCACAGAGCGCGAGAGACAGGAGAGGGAGAAGCTGGAGCGCGAGAGACAGGAGCGTGAGAAGCAGATGGAGCGTGAGCGACAGGAGAGGGAGCGTATAGAGAAGCAGCGCGCCACAGAGCAGGCAGTGCACAAGCACTTCGAGGAGTCCTTGCGCTTGCTGCAGCAGAAGAATAACATACAGGTAAGGCTCACATTCATTGCAGAATTCTCTGGTGGTGTCGTTCCATTTAGTAGTTTTATAGACATCACAAAGTACCTACTTTGTGGCCATCCTTTACAATGTCTGTATGTGCTTGTAACTCAAACGAAGATATTTACAAATTGCACAAGTTTAGTGCCCACAATCCCGCAGCCCTCTACTCTTTTCT
>NQII01000112.1:841696-929608 GCA_002778355.1 Clitarchus hookeri
GGGGGGGGGGGGGGGTTGTGTGCGGTTGAGACGATCGTACCTCCTGTAGCGTTTATTTGAATGTTACTGCTTCAGAAATGGCCTTGCACGAAGTTCCTGCTTGCCATATTTTCACAGCAGCAGTCCTCAATTCTTATAAACTGATAGTAAAAATAGTTTGTATACGGAAATAGATTCATTTTGAGTGTTTAAATTGTTATTGGGAAATAAAAAAAATACCTATCACGTACGACTACCCGGGTGAATCTGGAAGGTCGTGGTTTGACACGCTGCTGCAGTATCAAGACTCAAAAGCAGCGACCGGTTGGGAGCAGTGGTCGACCTCCTTTGAAACGAGTTACGGAGCCTTTCTCTAGGGCTGCAGCCGGCCGCACTGATGTAGAACAAGCCTCAACTGGAAGATGCAGATGGATGGCACAGTGGAGGAACGTCTCCAACTTGCGATGAGACAAGGCGCTCGGCGCCCTACTACTCGGGGGAGTCGATACTTCAGGTTCTTGAACTGCGTTGCAGTGTGTTTAAAATACACGGCTTCCCAAGAAACTGTTAAACGTGTGTACGTACAACGTGCTTATCCACGAAAAGAACCACCCACGTCAGACGAGTGCTTGTAAGGTCGTGGTCGCGCACATTACGAACACCATTTCAGAGTACTTTAACGTGGCTAAAAACGGCTTTTTCAAACCGCTGTATCTCACAATATACGCTTCAGATACGCACAGAAATAATATAGGGCCCTGTGTTGAACCTTGTTACAGACTTTACACCAATAAAATGAAAGGGTCTTCACTGAAAGTCCTGTAGGTATACGAAGCACGAGTACAGTGAACGCCAGTTCAGAGCCTTGCGCTTAGTGGCCAAGGCGCACTTCTGCGTAACAGTGAAGCCCTTTTTGCTCCTGCACTTCTTTCTCAAAAGTGGAAAATATATCTAGGTACGCAGGCCCCTTAAGACATTTTTTCTTCTCTTATAAAGTCAATTTTGGTACGATGAAAACCTAAATTACATGCTGCACAAAAGAGAAAAGAAGCGAAGATGCAAGTATCATAAATACATTGTAACACTTCATTGTAGATTGTATACAATGTATTAATGCATCGCGGTAAACAAAAGTAGTTGAGTTCCCATTTGCACTCATTCTGGCATCCTTTACTAATTTTAGGCAGATGCAGTGTGTACCCTGCCCCCCTAGTTACGCCACCGATGCCACTTCTAAGCGTGTTCTTCGATAGTCTCGTCCAATTCTGTATCTAGTTAACAGAATACAAAGTCTATTCTTGGTTTATTTTCGTCAATATACAACCACATTGGTTACTGGGAGGAAATGCTCACAGTGAACGTAAGACGTTTTATGAGTTTTCGTAACGGCGGTGTGTCATTCATTGGCTGTACAAGGTAGCGCGTGACGGCCCAGCCACCTGGCGAGACCCGCATGGACGCTGAACCTGTGGACCACATTTGGGGCAGCTGGATGGAGCCCCACAGCCATCTCACTTGGAGTGTACGTTTCGGAAGTGCGGCTGTCCTTGAAGAAAAGTATTGGACGCAATGCTGAATTTATATATATTTCGCCAGTTTTGAAAATATGGCGGTTAGGACATAGAACGTTGTTTAATTATGTTTTTAGAGACTGTTATCGATTTAATTCTTGTGCTACTGTCGCTTGTGCAGTTATCCTTAGATATTAACAAATAATTCATTCCCATTCCATATGCCAAAAAAAAACTACTCCATTGATGTTACTTTCAATATCCCAATTAATTTTTTGAGTGTGCATGTTAGAAAATTACAATTGACTCAGTGTCTTGATTGGCGAGAGACTGCAGTGGCGTATATGAATAGTGATTTTTGGTGGTATGGAATAACTCTAGGCGGGTTCGGGGGTCATCCCCCCAGGTAAAATTGTAGAACTTAACCTCCAAATGATAGGGTCTACATTTTAAGTATTTTTCTGATGGAATAAGTATCGCCCATTAAGGGACATATGGCCATAAGTTAGTGTGTTTTTTTCCCCCCGCCAGTAGTTCCCAGTGAGTACCGCTGAATATGTCCACCGACGGGTGGCGGGGTCACTGTGATCATCCTCTGTAGTCGCGCCACTGGGAGACGAGTATCCAGCAGGGCAATTTTTACCTTGGCTACTCGTGCCCACAGTCTTATTAAATTCTAGTCTATTCGTTGCAAGGACCATTCAATAACTAAACGCAGTGCACTTGTCAGTTTCATTACGAATACTTTGAAGAATACCCAGGGGATTATGGGGAGTTTCCAGTAAAATCAGTTTGAGGGTTTACGCATGCCTTAAACTAAAATGTTTTTTGGAATACGAGTTTTACACAGGAAATACTTAAGTAATTCATGAATGGTTGCCAGTTTTTACGTTTGTCCTGTAAAACACATTGAAAAATAGTTGGAAACTACATATTTTAGATCATCCTTACGCACTTTTATATAGCTGAATGATAAATCTACAGAAATGACATTTGCAGTTCAGTCCCGTTGACTACCAGCGCGTGTAATGAAACATTGGGCCGTTGCAGATCACATTAGCGAGGAAAGCGTGAGACGTCGTATGCTGCTCCATAACAGTCCTGACGTGACCGCAGAGGTAAACAGTATCAGGAAGTCTCTGTAAGGGAAAACGGCGGGATGGGGTTGGCAGGCACGATCTTCTGTTTCGCAACTTTAGTCACGCTACGTATTGTTTGCAGCCGTGATCCAAGAACAACATTTCCACTAGCAGCATTTGTTACGTTATTGTGTGGACGGCTGACGTTAATTTGTGTAAGGAATGTCGAATGACGGCCAAAAATGTAGTGAAGGTAAGTGTTATATAGGCGGTTTACGGTTAAGCACCTTTGAAAGCCCTGTGTAGGATCTAATTTTATTATTAATTTAGGTCCTTCCGCTATATGTATTAACATTGCCTTGGACCGTTCCACTTTTCATGCATATTAAGTGAAATTGTAAATAAGAAACTGTGGCATTGGTATATATAAATTTAAACATTGCTCTGTCACTTTAACGTTGGATAATATTTTCATTAAATCACAGTGAACTAGTTACGAGCAGTGTTTTTTCTTCAAAGGTTGATTGTCAAAGTTATTACTTGACCACGTGACCTTGAANTCTTCTACTGGCCCTGCATAAAAGGAATTACTTTCAACATAGACATGTCAGGCCTCGCGAAATATAAACGGAACCAAATGAGCACAACAGTATCTGTATATATATATTTATTATTATTATTGTAAAAAACAGTCGGAATTTAGTCTGTAATTATCTTGATTTCAGTGAGTGGCAATGTGATGTATTCGAAACAAACAACGTGCCATTTACAAAACCTGTGTAAGTTGNCTTCTACTGGCCCTGCATAAAAGGAATTACTTTCAACATAGACATGTCAGGCCTCGCGAAATATAAACGGAACCAGATGAGCACAACAGTATCTGTATATATATATTTATATTTATTATTATTATTGTAAAAAAACAGTCGGAATTTAGTCTGTAAGTATCTTGATTTCAGTGAGTGGCAATGTGATGTATTCGAAACAAACAACGTGCCATTTACAAAACCTGTGTAAGTTGATGCTTGAACGAACGAAAATTAATATTTCGTTGGCTATTCTGAGTGGACTGCCGACGCTCATCAGACGAGCAGAAAATACGCGGATAAGAAAGAGTTCCTAGATTAATTAATACATTTTATTTTACGTGGTCATAAAATAGTGGTTTTTAGTGTTAGAAACTAAACTTCGTGCTAAAGTAGAAATGTATAGTTGTTAAAAATGAAAGCCACATTAAAACGATCCATCCAAATGAAACACAACTTCAAAATCTTTTTTTCACGTCTTATCGCCCCTCCCCAACCATGCTTTCCATACGTGCTTGATATTAATTCCAAAAGCATACAGAAATATTGCATAATATTGTTGAATTATTTTTTCTAATAATTTGACGAAATATATTTGAAATTCATGTCGTTCCGAGCCAGTAATAGAACAACAGTAAACTTTTAAAAGCACCTTTCTATTGAGCAAAGGAAGCGGCTCACACCTCGCTCTGACATGTGCGCACCATCTATCGGATCTTTTCCGAAGCATTACCAGCCAAAAAAGAATAGCGCTCGTATACAATCTATTAACACATTTACGAACAGATACCAATAGTTTTATTTTTCGCGAGCTCTGCATAATTTTTAAAGTAACATATATTTTGAGTACTAGTAATTTATATTCGGCCGGTATTCGTTCGTCTACGTAAAGTATACGCCATATTGTTCTCCCGAAAACCAATTTTCTTGTTTCCGTGTTAACGAAGAAAGTGGGAGACGCGTGAATAGTTTTTAAGGAATTCTAATGTTATTCCACGTCACACATTTCCAACTCGAATATGTTAGCTATAACGTCCAAAGTGTGATAATAGCTACAACTACTGTCTCGTAAATGTTAACCCAAATTCACTGTCTCGGACAAATTTAAAAAGTTACAAATGTTTAATTTTTGCAAGGTTTTATATTTTTACCTTTATTACTAATTTTTTTAGACAGATGTCAGTCTAAAATATCTTAAAATTTGTTTAGCCTTACAGTACAATGGCAAGTGGATTAGCTGACAGTGCGTTGATAAAAAATACAGCCCCCGTTTGACTCGCCAGCTGATGTCGAAAGGATACGTAAACGAAAAGTAAACATTGGCACTAATTTGTCAACTAGCATGAAAAGACCATAGGTATACTTTGTGGGAACTACGTTTTGTAACTTTGAAATTGGTTTACGCTATATACGCGTTGTGGCAGTTATATAACACACATCATTTTTAAAAATTGTAAATAATACATGGAAACACCCCATGTACGTACATATACAGTTTATAACCATGGGTGGGGGGAGGATGACTGTAGAAAAGTGTATTCGACACGCGTGGTAGCTGCAATTCGAGACAGTAGGTTCGTTACCGTATTGATAAGTAAGATTACTTACTGCAAAAATCAATTTGACTGTCTCAGCGGAAGTGTTATCTTGTAGGTTTTTAAGATAAGTGTATATAGCACCGAAAATAATAAAAAACAGAAACTGGTTTCAATAAAAAAAATTTAGCACTTTGTAAAAAAAAATTATAATCACGATGACAGAAAAAGTTTAGTTATTGTAACTGGGGAAATGTCACCCTCCAATTTGGCCACAAAATTGTAATTGCATTTGTATCATGTTGGTGTTATTGGCGTCAGTGATATCTTAGGGCCGGACTGAAATGTGCTGCAGTTGGGAAGAGAGGAGAAAGTTGTCGCTGGAAGAGATAAGGGGTCGGTAGTGACTTATCGCCGGTCAATATTTGCAGCGAGCATGTGAGTCAGGAGCTCTTTGCTGTAACTGTGACGATGTGCAGTTAGTCGCCTTCCAGTTTACAAGAAGCTGCGGCGTGCGCTGCACGTAACTTGAGCCCAGGTGGGTCGTTGTGTGCAGCAGTGATATGTTAATGCTTTCTGGAAAACAATAAATATTACATCGACAATTTATGAAAATAAGATTTTAAAAGCAAGCTGCATAGTTTTTTCTGCAAAATGTATTTATGTACGCAGCAAGAGCAGGCAAGCCAACAAAGAAACTTTGCCGTACTGTCGCGAATTGTTAACGAGAAAAGTAGGTATTGAAATCAAGGTTGTCTTTGTCAATCACTGTGTGTTTGTTACTTTGGTTAAATTAAATCCCTGTACGTTGAGTCACGCATATCGTGGTTTGGAAATGTTCGGCGCAGCGCAATTATGTTATTGCAATCGTGCGCCGTATGCGAATATGAAAAATAAAATCACAATACTAGATTCTTTTTATTGTCACTCCTCTCCCTATACCACGTCCACTCCGCACTGCTATGGCGTTACGTAAGCGGCCATGTTTGTTCTCTGCTTATGACCTCCCGCAGTGTTTTCCCCCTTTTATCACCTTTCTCTCTTCTTTCTCGGGAACTCTTCGTTCTCTCTCTTTAATCTGGGCTGCGCGGGCAGTGTTTGGGCCCGGTGGAAGCCAAGCTTGCGGAGGGGGGAGGGGGTGCGATACTGCGCGGTGGCCGCTGCGCCTTCAGTTCGCTGCAAGGCCGCGAGGTGTCAGTACGTGTGGCGGGTGTCTGTGCTGCAGCCCGTCAGCCGCGAGTTGTGTCCAGTGTTCCCGCCCTCCGCGTCGCGTCCTTGGGACGATGGTCTACATCATAGATGTCGACGCTCCCGTCGCAAACTACGACGTCTTGGCGCTGCAGGTAACGAGACAGACAGAGAGGTCGACGTACGTAGCCGCGATAAGACCGCCGCTGCCTGTTGCAACGGGTCTGCCGATTCATGGCACGTTAAACGTCGCTTGTTAACAAGTTTGGGGAGCTCGCTGGCCTGCGGCCGAGGCCTAGGGTACGTGACTGAGAGCAGCCTCGCGATGGCTGGCGATCAATATAGTCTTACTCCGGCCCGGCCACTTCCGCGCACAACATACGGAGAGGGGGAGGGGGGACCTGCTGCGTGTTGTATTCACCGCCCCGCCCTGTACCTTTTCACAATACATTAATATACACGGCAACTAGCGATTCGAGTGACTTTCTGCTGCATTAACAAACATTAATTTTTTTGCACATTAATTTTTGTAGTGTCAATTGTTAAACAAAATAATTTATATGGAAATCCAATATTTTTATTATAAACCGCGAGTGCTGTACGAAATAAAACATGATAAGTTATCAAACGCGGAAGATACAACGGACTAGGCTGATGACCTACATTTATCACGGGAAGTTAGTCGCGACAAGAAATAGCACGCAGTACTCGGGTGACGTGATTTTTTAAAAGTGGAAACTGGTAAGGTAAGTTTTAGATAATGCACGTAGTGCGTCATAGTGCGCTGAGTCAGCAAGCAACGTGTTCCGTGATTATGTTGAAGTTGGCTAGCGCTGTCTCACTTCCAAGAATTCACTTTACTTGTTGCTAGTCACTCCTGACTGGCATTGTTGAACACATTTTACTCTACATGTAACTGGGATTATTCTCATGCATGTAAAAACTGGCTCTTCTCTCTACTGGCGCTGTCTGAAGCTCATCACAGAGTATGTATAGTTTTGCCAAAAAAAATTTTACGTAATGATCTCTACCGTAAATCTTAATTCTGGGATGCTATCAGTGTGCTGCGACCTTGGTCGCATTTGCAATGTGGCAGTGCAATAAAGTTCGAGACACACGTAAGAAATAAAACCATAAATCGTTATCTGAGATCGGGAAAGGAGAGTTGTAGTCAGTGACGATACTGTGCGCAATGTCATACCTGTGAGCCTGGACGACTATCTCGTGTGTGTCTCTCTCTGTGTGTGTGTGTGTGTTGGGAAGGGTTGGGGTACGGAGTAGGTAATCTGAGACTAGAGCATGGAATTCTTCGTACTAACTGATCGGAAAATAATTTAGCACGACCATATTGTCAAGTGCTCACGAGAAGGCGAGGCTTTAGAATTTATCAGTTCGCAGGGAGATTTTCCTTTCATGTCATGGTATACGCCTCTATTATTTTTTTTGACAGTAACCTTTAAATTCGCCATTTTAGGCGCCCGTCTGCCTGGTGCGCGAAATGTTTTGCATTGTGTTTGAAGTACAAATTTTTAAAGCAAGCTATTTATTGTACGTATTCGCAATCTGTTCCCGTACGAAAATTAATCACATTTCACAATAGTTACCATTTCTAAAATATTTTTCACGTTACCATCACTAATTTGAAGTCTTTCAGCATGGTCAAAAACATTTTCAAACTGTTTCAACTTAAATTGTTTTATTTGAATACCCGCGAAACAACCATAGTGACCTGCAGACAATTTTGATGGCACAAATTTAGGGCGAAAACAGTTAACAGGAATGCATAACTTTAAAAATACTCTGAAAAGAAATACTCTTCCGGCTTACCTCAAACAGTGGATGATGTTAGGTGATAATTTATTCACTTTTGGGAAGTGGCAGCGCCAGTTCCGATTCCGAAGAATAAAATTCGTCGTCAGGTGAATCACTCGGCCACGGCCTAGGCATATCACAAAACTGTCTATTGCGTCTTCCACACGACAGTCCTTTTGCCAGTAGTCTGCTTCTATATTGTGGACATGCGAACAGTATCCTTGCCAGTTTTCTTCAGCGACGGAATATATTGCTTCCGTCGTGATTTTCATTAGCTTTGTTAACGACAAGCTAGCAGTAATGTTCTTTTCCCGCACTAGTCTCTGTTTTAGAACACGCTAGTTCAATGGGATTACGTTCGCACGTATAAGGAGGAAGTCTAAGAACATACGAAATACTTTTTCAGGCTTCCTGTTCTGCGCAATAAGTCGAAAAGCTCTGTTTTTCGCATTTCATGAGACAAGGGAATGTTATTGGTCAACCATGACTCAATTTCCTTTTTCACTGCGTACTTTGATGGGGGTTTATTTTCTAGCACTGAGTGGTAAGGCGCATTGTCCATAATAACAGACTTTTCCGGTAGGTTTGGCAATAAATGCATTCACTTTTCNGATTACGTTCGCACGTATAAGGAGGAAGTCTAAGAACATACGAAATACTTTTTCAGGCTTCCTGTTCTGCGCAATAAGTCGAAAAGCTCTGTTTTTCGCATTTCATGAGACAAGGGAATGTTATTGGTCAACCATGACTCAATTTCCTTTTTCACTGCGTACTTTGATGGGGGTTTATTTTCTTGCACTGAGTGGTAAGGCGCATTGTCCATAATAACAGACTTTTCCGGTAGGTTTGGCAATAAATGCATTCACTTTTCGAAGTTAGCAGAATTCATCTGCCCATGGTAGTCCCCCGTAGCTCTGCCTGCTGGAAAAATTAGCAGTGCATTTTCAATGAATCCACTTTTAGCACCTGCATTAACAACAATTAAACGTTTCGAAGAACTGCTGTTGGTTAACACACCACGTTCAGTATCACTTTGCCAACATTTGTTAAATGTGATGCTGCTGTCAACCCAGGTTTTATCAATGTAAATTTTAAGTATTTACAACGCCAGTGGACAATGTGCGGTCTTTCCACTATTAGTTCCCGAGAACTGTTACACAGTTTACATTTAAACCCCATTTCTTTCATTATCCGCCCGATTGTGTGAACACCCCATGGAAAATCAATTTTTTCTCTCAAAGCAACGAGAATCTTAGGGCATGTTGGTACTTGTTTCTGTACTAAGTAAAAATCATGAATTACGTGTCTGATTACTCTGCTACCAAATGAGTCACAGTGCACATTTCTTTCACGTGGACACTTTCGGTGTTTGCTACAAGCATCGGCACTTTCTTTGCGAATTCTGGAAACATTTTTCATAAAAATTCCAGTGTATTCTGATGCACGCAGATTGGATTGAGATAATAAATGCTTATTTCGACCTTCAGTAGCATCTTAGTCACATTTATTTATCACATGTGTGATCACCTCCCTCGCTTCGCTGTGTATAGTTTTCCCTTTCTTCCTAGACTCCGCCATAATATACCGTCCTGATACCCACGCAACCGACGCTAACTCGTGACTGACTTCCAGAGAGCTGTTTCTTTTGGGATGGCTAGTAGCGAGGGTGACGCTTTACTGTGACAGCAGGGTTTATAAACGACCCCAAGAGGGTTTTGCGGCCCCGACACGCACACTTGCCTTCTCGTCAGCTCCCTACTATGCATTGTTAATAATATTGTAAGTAGAGACGATAGTTGACTACTTTCGACAGTAGTGGATAGCTTTGAAAATATTAAGTGGTAAGAGGTAAAACTGGTTACCACCTACAATGTTCTTTGTTATTGTGTGTATCTGGCAAGCTCTAATGTTATTGTTACACTTCCCCTCCGGAACTCTTGCTCTGCCTTAATGTTTTCCAGGAATCGGGGAATATGGAAAAAACGAAACTTGCTTTACATACTGGAAGTCCTGGTTCCTAAACGTCACATTCAGGTGTTAGTAAATTTACTAAGTTCTCGTGATTGGTGATTTCAATTCGTTCTTCACAGATTGTAAAGGACAAATAAGTAATCTTTCTCTGATCTTGATTATGCTATTTGGCTAAATGAGAACTTCATAAAGGGTTGTACTTCACAACTCGAAAATTCCGAAATAGTTGCCATTTCACATGATGAGAGGTATTTAATTACTGACACTTTGTAGAAGTAAAATACAATATTCTTCTTTTTTGTTGAACTGAATTTCTAGTGTACTGTGTGTACACAAAATCGATGGGTTTCATTGTCCTCGTTAATTTTTATTTGATGAGGCAGTCTTATCAGAAAATCCATGTGAAAATAGAGCTTTGCCTGTATTTGCTTCGTTATAAAGAATATGTGTGCAACAGTGTACACTGCTTTTAAATGGAGAATAAACAAACCATTCTCTCTTGATTTGTTCACCAGATGTGTTCGACAGGTCATGGAACAAGGAAATTTTCTTTTCCTGTATTCGTATTGCCTGCTTGATGCTGGAAAAACTCTATCATTGTGTTGACATTCCACGGGATTTCTATTGCACCGAGAGTCCTGTACTTCACTGCTAATATTTTAATATTCAGGTACCAGTTTTTCTTTGTTTTGATCCTGTATCTGATATTCCGGCTCAACGTTAACTGCATCCAATAATTAAACTATATCATGATCCTTAACAATATGTCCAAGAGGACAATCTACACTCACCATTTCACTTGCAGATGTATTTGTAGAGGTTGCTTGTTCATCTGCATTACGAGTAAATCAAAGTTCTGGAAGATTGTCTCTTCAATGCAGTTTCTTCAACTTCTGGTTTCTTTCATTTTTCTGTATTACTTTGGTTCCTCTTTTCTGGCGATGACATTCCCCTGCAAAAAAATTAATATTGGTCTATTCAAAAAATCGTGTGTTCTCTGTAGGAACATTATATATATTTATTTCACCATTAATACATAAAATAATATATTGTATACACAGCATCGTAAACAAAATTACACATTCTAGTATTTTGTGATTATTTAAACTGAGCACTATATCACAATTCATGTGAAAGTAATACTTGTTTTATGTAGTCCATTCCTTGTTACTTCCAACTTTTCTGAAGCCCTGCTAAAGTTCTACTTCCAGGATATTCCTCCACCTCATGCAAACAATGCTTAACAAAGTCTATAAAATTACACCAAAGGGACAATGAACCGCATTCGTGTGCATTCAGTGTAGTAATATTTTGCACAAGTAGTATTTCTTACTGTTTTTTATTAATATTAATTAAAAATAAAATATAATGTTTGTGTAAAATATAAATAAAATTTCAATTTAACAAAAAAATAAGGTAAAGGCTGTTTCACAATAAGTGAGCCCTTTTTGAAATACCTACATTGCAATGAAAAATGTTTGTGAACATAGTTATATTCCTGCTATGTGTATTTTACATGTACATAGATTGCACAAAATGTTTTTTTTACAAACTGACAGTTGACAAACGATGAGATTTTAAGCCACTATTGCAACTTGAACTTGNTGCACAAAATGTTTTTTTTACAAACTGACAGTTGACAAACGATGAGATTTTAAGCCACTATTGCAACTTGAACTTGAACTTTATTGCTTATATACCTACTTTGGTTGTGTTGTTATATTACATTGATACAGTATTTTATCTAGAGAAAATAATAAACAGGCCATTTTCTATCTTAGGAGAGTTGNTTGCACAAAATGTTTTTTTTACAAACTGACAGTTGACAAACGATGAGATTTTAAGCCACTATTGCAACTTGAACTTTAACTTTATTGCTTATATACCTACTTTGGTTGTGTTGTTATATTACATTGATACAGTATTTTATCTAGAGAAAATAATAAACAGGCCATTTTCTATCTTAGGAGAGTGGTAATTTTCCTGTGATCTTCTTGTTTTACTGTTGAGTTGCAATGCTATCTTTGTATGCTCCTTGGTGGTAATGATAGAGTAGTAATGAGTTTGTGGTGGTGACCTGTTATTGCAGCGGAACAACAGCATGTGCTGGAACCTAAACAGCATGCCAATGGCATCGCGTGGGGCAGCAGGTGGCGCGGATGAAGATCAGCGCAAGAGGGCTGAGCAGAGACTGTGCTCGGAGCAGCAGCAGCGGCTCATGGCGGGCGATAGGCTTCTGCGGGAGTCCCGCGACAGGGCTGCCTTCTACCCCCAGCCCGTACGTCGCTACTCTAAGGCCCGGTTACAATTGATTTAGTATGTGCGCGCGCACACACCTACTGATAAATTTACAATTGATGCAGCACTCTCACAAAAGTTTAGGAAGTTATGTCTTAATTTGCAGGATAAGATATTGAATAAAATTTCCATGTGTGTGTTGACAGCATTGTAAAATAATATGTTATTTTGTTATCGATGTTACTATTTTTGTAATGTGCTCCACTAGGTATCAAAATGGATGAAACATTGATATTTTGTGGTCACGCCACAATTGCTGACAGTATTCAATAAGAACAAAATTGCTGTATGTATGCCACAATTTTTTCTGATCACGTCAGATTCATAAATTTTCAATCATTTTCATTTCACTTGAACTCAAATGGTATCCATGTTCTGAATAGCCATGCACACGCATAGAAATAATTCATAGAAAATATACCAACTTTCTGTGCGTCCATTGTGTGTGATTGTGGACTGTTTCATGGCAACACATTTATTATACTTTCTGTGCCTGTGCTATGTTATGTGTTAAGTTAATTGCAGCCCAGTTTTTACTGTTGCCACACTTTACAAATAAATAACCATCACAAAATTACAAATATGGAACTGCTGTGATCCTGTTTTTCAAGTGTAAACAAAAAGTAAACTTTTGACCACAATGAAAGTCATTAAGAAAAACATGACCTGGTCAGCTAAAAAACAATGTTAAGGANTAGAAAATATACCAACTTTCTGTGCGTCCATTGTGTGTGATTGTGGACTGTTTCATGGCAACACATTTATTATACTGCCTGTGCTATGTTATGTGTTAAGTTAATTGCAGCCCAGTTTTTACTGTTGCCACACTTTACAAATATCACAAAATTACAAATATGGAACTACTGTGATCCTGTTTTTCAAGTGTAAACAAAAAGTAAACTATTGACCACAATGAAAGTCATTAAGAAAAACATGACCTGGTCAGCTAAAAAAACAATGTTTAGAANCTAAAAAACAATGTTAAGGAGTAGTAAAGTAACTACCAAAAACCATTGACTGTCTAACTGATGCAAAATGTATTTTCCTGGTTAATTTTCATTGAGGTTGTGTGTTTGTTTTCGGTAGTTTATTTGTCATTTTCTTAGATAATTTTTTGTTGGTTTATGTGTTAATTTAATGTTGTTAATTTAAAGTATACAGTTTGATGGCTATGTGCTGGTATGGCGATTTACTGACCCTTAACTTAAAGTTGTGGCAGTATTCATACATTAGTTATACAAGTTGAAAATTCTAAGAATTTATTTAGGTAATGCAAATTATATCTCGTATTATAAACTGTTATGAAATGCATTCTCAAAAATATTCAGAGAATAGCTATTCTGAAATAGATTGACGTTCATTAAAAAGGTTTTCTTCTACAGTGGAACTATAATACTCTTACAGGCTGGACAGTGACAAATTTCTTTCTTTTGTAGAATGAGTAATCTTGGTAACAAGGTATGTATAAACTTCGGAAATACAAAAAAAAAACTGAAATAACAGCTTGCAGTACATACCTCCATGTTCTTTGCTACAATATCTTTATCAGTCACGCTAATGGAGGAGAAAAACAACTAGACTGGTTTAATGTTTTTTTGTATTAAACAAGAACCACTTTTCAAAGTGTCTCAACTTTTATTGTTTCCAGTTAACTGTTTCAAATTGGAGTGGATGCACTATATGCTATTTGTGTTTCACCTAGTTAGGCAGAGCCTTGGTTTATAGAGCAGTACGGTTAAGTGTTTCAATGCAAGCATGAGTAATGCGTTTAAAAGTAAAATGATTTATAGTCTTTTGTCGTGGCTATCATATGGTGGTAATATTTTCCAGGTGCAGCAGAGAGTGACGAATGCTCCAAAACCAGAGTACCACCCACCACCAGCTCACAGCCGTGCTGGTGGGAGTACAAAGACTGGGGAAAAGCAGGTTCTCCAGCAGACTACCCTGCCAAAGGTGGAACCTAACTTCAGTATGTTTGGGTATCCACCTTACCAGTCAATGGGCTTCATCTCTCAACATGATGCTGCGAAGATGAAGGGTGCTCCACCATGCAAGGAACCATCTACAAGCCTCCCCAACCCACCTCCACTTATGAGTGATGTTAAAAACTCTGTAATTGTGAAGAATGATGGGAAAATTTCACACCTGGAGGTATCTCAAGTTAAGACGGCACCTCCGCCCCATTCACCCAGTCCAAAGCTGCAAGCTCACTATGTTCCGCCTTCGACACAGGCTCGCCAGGGATACGAGTATCGCAGTCCATCTCAGTCCCCACACCATTTGTCTCAAAGACACACTCCGTCCCCCCTTCACCACAGGACGCAAGTCCAGCAACCCCAGCCGCATCGTCAGTCCCCGGATCAGCGCTATCGAACGTACGGCGCACCTGCAAAGCCAGCCACCATGGCGAATTACCCGTATCCCACACTCGTCACTACAGCTGCTCACTACATCCCGGTTCCTGGTGTGAACGTCACTACTGGATCGAAGCCAAAGGTCAGCAGCCCTGCGCCACCACACATCTATGGGATGCCAACTGCAGGAATATCTACAGGAGTGCCAGTGTGTCGTCCCGATGTGAACATTGGCACGTCCATGCCACTGCCACTGACTTCGAAGGCTCCTGTGTCTTCTTCTCTTTCTCCCTCTCCATATCAGCAGTTGTCACACGGACACCAACCTCCGCATCCTTCTCAGCCAAGCGTAGGGGGACATCCACCTCCAGCCCACAGTAAGGTTACCTACGAGACTAGGTTGTATTCTCCTGGGCTGAAACCACACACCAATTTACCACCTCAGCAGGGTTCTTCACCACCTGCGGCAACAGCTCCACATGTATCCCCCAGGTCCTCACCTATGCATATTGCAGTACATCCTACCATTTACCATCAGTGTCATCCGTCTATGGACCAGTTGCAACCTCTTGACCTTGGTGTTTCTGCCAACAGAGAGGAGACCAGTTCTCCGAAGAGGAAGAGTGTAACACCTCAACACAGTCCAGTGTCTGTGTTAGAAATCAGCAAAAAAAGACCTCGCCTGGACACTAGTTGTGCACAGTTGGCTCGTGTGAGTGAACCTAGTCCGCTAGTTCTTGGTGCTGCAACTACAATTACGACAGTTGTGAACACTGCAGTAGTGGTTTCACAGCCTCAGGATTCTCCAATAGCAGTGTCTGCTAGTCCAGTGCCAAGAACTT
Organism: Clitarchus hookeri; assembly: GCA_002778355.1. Taxonomy (NCBI): domain Eukaryota; kingdom Metazoa; phylum Arthropoda; class Insecta; order Phasmatodea; family Phasmatidae; genus Clitarchus; species Clitarchus hookeri. The sequence continues at coordinate 857,072 of NQII01000112.1, forward strand.
GTTCTGGAGATGGGTCTGTGCGACCTAGTAGCACTGGCAGTAGTTCAGGTATAGCAGTGCTCCCAGTTTCGTTAACACCGCCACAGCGTAATAGTCCTGCTCCAAGTCCCAATCCTCCTGGCACACCTGGGAAACCAACACTTGTAGACTCTGACAAATCTAACAGTCCAGGTCCACCTGCCACCAAACCTTCAAATTACCAAGTCCATAAACTCAAGAAGGCCTGGTTACAAAGGCATTCTGGTGAGGATGGGAGTGAAGACACAACTGGTGTAGTGGGTAGTGGGTCGTGTGTTACTCTTCCTTTGACTATTGCTCCAACCCCTGTGGTGATGAGTAGAGAGAACAGTGTTGTGGGAAGTGGTATATCGAACTTATTACAGAACGTGGGAACAATGGCAATGTCCAGTATTTGCAAACCGAAATCAAACTCTGCTAGCAAAGGAAATGGTAGAAAGGGTCAGGTAGGGAAGGATGGGGGAACAACTTTTAATGGCCATGGCTCAGACATTCCGGGGAAAATGCAGCAAGGTGATACATCGTCAAGTTCGGATCAAGAGCGCGAGAGCAAGACTCCTCCCAAAAGGAAACCTCCCAAAGTGAAGCGTAAAAAGGGCGCTAATGCTTTGAGGAAGGCAGCGGCAGAAGAGCTAAAGCGCAAGAAACTTTCGACTTCTGTGAATTTGAGCGAGAGTGCTAGTGACAGTGACAAAGAAAGTGGTAGTGAGAAAGACACAGATAGTGGTGGCAGTGCCAAGAAGTCTAGCAGCACGGCAGGTTCGGGTAGTGGACCAAGTTACAGTGGCAACAAGGAGCCCAGGAAACGTGGGCGGAGACCCAAGTCAAAAAACGAGCGAGGTGAGGAGCCACGGCAGAAAAAGCCTCGGGAAGATCCGTCGGCTCCACAGCGTGATCCATTTCGGAAACCACCTGTAAGTCAGCTCAAGAAGACTGGTGAAACTTTCCTCCAGGATGGCCCCTGTTTTGAGGTGGCACCAAAATTGGGAAAGTGCCGTGAGTGCAGGTGGACTCCGAATCAGCGATCAAAGAACATGCCTAACATCTTTTGTCGTTTTTATGCGTTCCGGCGCCTGAGATACACAAAAAATGGTCAACTGGCGATTGCAGGCTTCTCAGACCCACACAGGGATGCCTCAGAGGTTGGTGGAGCAAATTATTATGCAGTAAGGTAGACATAACTAAGTTATAATGTACAGGCAGCATTACCTGCAATTCTGTTTAATATTTTTTTTTTTTTTTATAAAAACACATTTATATGCATAGTTGACAGTTATTTAGTTACGTATGCTGCCAAGTGAAGTTGCACATTTGGATTCGTTCATTGTTGATTTTATTCTGGTTCTCAAAACTACATTCTCAGCTGTGGGTTCCTGAAGCATTGCTAATTTTAATTATTAACTAGGTCAATCTAATATAACTGTTCAGTACCATTCTATTATTGAAGATATTTTATTCTCTAGGAATATGTTTAACATTTCTAGAGGAGATTCTACTCTACGATAAAAAGCTGTGTACAGTATACATATTGGTACTACTGGAACCAAAATTATATTCAGGTTCTCAGTTCAGGGTACGATTTATACCAGTGGTGCTAAGAATTAACAGTGAGAAATGAAACAATTAGGTTCGATTCTTTGTGCTTTTTACACGAGTAACCAGTCTTGCAGAGTACACTGATATTTACATTGATTCAACATTACAAGATCGGCACATCGGCATATTTTTTTGAATCATCACAGCTCTAGTGAATAGTGTGTGTAAATGTAAGAATTTTGGTATCCAACTGGTGGTTTTAAGTATTGTCAATGATTCTGGTGGATCTTCAGTATTGAAAATTAATCCGGGGGATCATAATTATTGAAAATGAATCCGTTAATAGTGATTGCTGTACAAGTGTTGTGAATCTCTAAAGTAACCTTTACAGTTTGCACATCATAACAAATTTCAGTGCATGTTGTTTGTATAAAACTGCTCCATATTATCCAGTTTGTGTTGTCTTGAATTATTTTATTGTAGTCAAATGCAGTCACATTTTCTCTTCCAGTATATTTCCCATGCGGCTAATTCAGAATTGGTAAAAGAATTTCTTTAGAAGTGAATGATTAATACTTATTAAATGTTGTTCACTGAAAAGATGTAAATGTGGTGGATGCTGTTGAAATACATCTGATAACTTATTTGATTGATTGAAAATTATATGTTGTGTACTTTTNGTAAATGTGGTGGATGCTGTTGAAATACATCTGATAACTTATTTGATTGATTGAAAATTATATGTTGTGTACTTTTGCAAGTTTGCCAAAATTGAAAATATATTTTTGGAAGGCTGGTGACTGTCACATTGAAGTTGGCAGCAGCATTATTATTGCGATTATTGTTAGATGTTGATTAGGCGGTTGTGGGAAGGAGATGCTGTTGTTGCGCAGGATGACCTGAAGCTGTGGCTGCCGCGGGCCAACAGCAAGCCATCGGACTTGGACTTGTACGTATCGCACTTCGTGCTGGCCCAGGTGGGCGACCAGTTCTGCCATGTCGTGGAGCAAGAGAAGGAATGCCTGGCGGTGCACATGTCTGAGGAAAGCACGATAGCGTGGAAGAGGGTCGTGCAGGGCGTGCGCGAGATGTGCGACGTATGCGAGACCACGCTCTTCAACTACCACTGGGCGTGTGGAAAGTGTGGTTTCGTAGTGTGCATAGATTGCTACAAGGTGAGCTTGCCTTCTTTTGCTTCCTTTTAGATTCTCTACTGAGTTTGGTGTGCCAGGCATGTGATGAATTTTTGAATACTGCGTGATGTCACAGTGATGTGCATTTTTGAGCTTTTTAACCGTCTGAGGCATGGCAATAAGATTAGGTAACATTTTGTGCACATGAATGCAATTTTGACTTAATGTATATTGATGAAAAATAGTTTCTTATAACTTTTATCAGTCTAAAATTATTTCTGTAACAGCATGTAATTTGAGAGAAATGTGCAAGGTTTTCATTAATATAAGTGTTTTGGGATGTAACACTAAACACATTAATTTAAGTATGACAGTTTGNAAATGTGCAAGGTTTTCATTAATATAAGTGTTTTGGGATGTAACACTAAACACATTAATTTAAGTATGACAGTTTGTGATGCAGTGCTATGAAATATAAAAAACTGTATTGCTGATAATTGTTTTGCTAGCTGTAAGCAGAGGTTTTGCCAGAAAGTGAAGTACAGCATTTCTTTTAGCTATGTTTTGCCCAATAAATTTATGAATTTATGTTAAGAGGTCCGTCTACCTGTTGTTTGATCTGCATTGCAGTGTATTTGACTTCTGTACCATATTTACTGTATTGTAAGCCAACCTTTTTTTTTTATATAACAAATTTGTATCTAAAATTACCCCTTTGCTTAGAATTAGGACTGGTTAATTACATACTGTTCTGCCCAGATGTATATATATAAGCAGTGAAACGTTGCTGCTATCCTGTTTATTTAGTTTCCCCGTAAGTAATTTTTTTGTGGTCCCTACCATTGTATATAAACAATAATAAAACTTGCATGATAAGAGTCTTACAACATTAATTTACGGCATCAGTCGATCAGATATTCGGCCCGAAAGCCAAAATATATTCGGAATCATCGTTAAGCTATAAAATACAACATTTTTTTGTTGATTCGTTCCAGTTATTTGTTTTCCCGTATTTCTTATTGGTGAATTCACCAGAGATTGCGTGCATCATTCGTTTTTGAATGCTATGTGACTGTAAAACAACATGGATAATGGACAACTGGTAACATAGATAGCATTGTTTACATTCTGCAACAGTTTTTCGTTTTGTATAGACTATCATTTTTCTTCCTAAGTCTACTGCGTTTGTAGGTTGGTAACAATGAGAAACTATTTTGGATTATTGTTCTTCTTCTGTGTTTACTGCACTTGTAGGTTGGTGACAATGTGAGACCATTTTGTATTCTTATGGGTTTACTGCATTCGTAGGTTGGCGTTGATGAGAACAAATCACACAATCTCAGACACTATTAAATTATCTATGGTCTTGTTATTGTAAACAGAATTTGTAATGAGGTTAGAGCCACAGCTGTATTTTTTTGAGTGTGATTTTTATCGAACTGTTGGCTCCGTGTTGGGTTAGAATTTTAAAGGTTTGAAATAGACTTGGCAAAAATTGTCGTTAATAAATCGGTTGTGGTAATTTCAACTGAGCGATTTAGCATGACTCGGGGGACAATGGNAAATGTGCAAGGTTTTCATTAATATAAGTGTTTTGGGATGTAACACTAAACACATTAATTTAAGTATGACAGTTTTTGATGCAGTGCTATGAAATATAAAAAACTGTATTGCTGATAATTGTTTTGCTAGCTGTAAGCAGAGGTTTTGCCAGAAAGTGAAGTACAGCATTTCTTTTAGCTATGTTTTGCCCAATAAATTTATGCANCTGTAAGCAGAGGTTTTGCCAGAAAGTGAAGTACAGCATTTCTTTTAGCTATGTTTTGCCCAATAAATTTATGAATTTATGTTAAGAGGTCCGTCTACCTGTTGTTTGATCTGCATTGCAGTGTATTTGACTTCTGTACCATATTTACTGTATTGTAAGCCAACCTTTTTTTTTTATATAACAAATTTGTATCTAAAATTACCCCTTTGCTTAGAATTAGGACTGGTTAATTACATACTGTTCTGCCCAGATGTATATATATAAGCAGTGAAACGTTGCTGCTATCCTGTTTATTTAGTTTCCCCGTAAGTAATTTTTTTGTGGTCCCTACCATTGTATATAAACAATAATAAAACTTGCATGATAAGAGTCTTACAACATTAATTTACGGCATCAGTCGATCAGATATTCGGCCCGAAAGCCAAAATATATTCGGAATCATCGTTAAGCTATAAAATACAACATTTTTTTGTTGATTCATTCCAGTTATTGATTTTCCCGTATTTCTTATTGGTGAATTCACCAGAGATTGCGTGCATCATTCGTTTTTGAATGCTATGTGACTGTAAAACAACATGGATAATGGACAACTGGTAACATAGATAGCATTGTTTACATTCTGCAACAGTTTTTCGTTTTGTATAGACTATCATTTTTCTTCCTAAGTCTACTGCGTTTGTAGGTTGGTAACAATGAGAAACTATTTTGGATTATTGTTCTTCTTCTGTGTTTTCTGCACTTGTAGGTTGGTGACAATGTGAGACCATTTTGTATTCTTATGGGTTTACTGCATTCGTAGATTGGCGTTGATGAGAACAAATCACACAATCTCAGACACTATTAAATTATCTATGGTCTTGTTATTGTAAACAGAATTTGTAATGAGGTTAGAGCCACAGCTGTATTTTGTTGAGTGATTTTTATCGAACTTTTGGCTCCGTGTTGGGTTAGAATTTTAAAGGTTTGAAATAGACTTGGCAAGTAATGATTGGCAAAAATTGTCGTTAATAAATCGGTTGTGGTAATTTCAACTGAGCGATTTAGCATGACTCGGGGGACAATGGAACATTCAACAAAAATACTAATATAAATAAAAATTAAATTTTGCTCAATTTCAAGTATTGAAGTTTTTATTTTAAAGTGAATATTTAATCATAAATTGATTTGAATAAGTTGTTTTCAATGACCTCTTTAGAATGTTGGTTTAAAGAAACATGCATTTTGATGTTATATAAAAATTTCTCAGGTCTAAAATCCAAGTCTGCATCCATTGTTTTGCTGCATTCTTAGTTTTTTCTTGTTGGTCCACTGAAAAACAATATACTTGAGAATCCACTGTATTTACCAGTACTGTTACAGGTCTAATACTAAAATTATAATGTAGTCTCGGTTTGTAATGGCGCACAGTTGTCTCGTCAAATGGAACACACACCGGAAAAGTATTTCAGAGAGTCTGACCTCTAACAAGGTTACGTTAGTCACAGACTATGTGACAGTAATCCACTTCTGATCTTGCATGTTTCCGACTTTAAGAGCGCAGAAATCTTGTTAAGGTTGTCAGTCACACAAAATAGTTATCATCACTAGTTTTTTAAAGCAAATGGGTTTGCTTGAAAATGTTTGACAAAAAATTCTAACCAGTAATTGTTTTTTGCGGAGATGCTTTTTTTCCAGGTTATTTTTTGCTGTAAAGTTTGTGTTTTAATTTTAGCGATGGGCGATACAGAAAAAAAACTGATACCGATGCAAATTCCTACATATTTCATACATTGATCTGATAACCTATACAAAACCTATTCAATACTATTGCAGAATCTGTAATAATTCCCATACTTTTATGTTTTAAGTACGTACACAAGCTCCGTTAAAATTTATGATTCATAACTATAAAGGCAGAATTTACATAGTAGTTAAATTTTATATCTTAAATGAAACTTGTGAAGCGGCGACCACTCAAGTGTTGTTGACGGGAAACTCTTATTTACAGAATGTAAATATAAAAAATATGTGTGTGCTCACATATCTACTATTATATTTGTTCACAAAAATAAGCTTTGAAGTATGATCTGCTTAGACAGCAGAGGTTAGGAACAAAAGTAATCATGACAGGCATGTTGTCTGTTTCCATTGGCTGAAATGAAGAATTAAAATATTAATTGGAAACTACTAATACAGAAACATGTTTAGGAATGTCATATCAGCAGTTACTGCATAATTGTTTTATTGTAATTCCAGCTTTAACGTATTCATGGCAGCAGAAATGTAAACAAAGTTTTATAATATATATGTATACGGCTGCATATGTGCACCGTACCTTCGCGTACTGAAATCGGCGACCACTAGCGCCAGAGTTGTAATNTATATGTATACGGCTGCATATGTGCACCGTACCTTCGCGTACTGAAATCGGCGACCACTAGCGCCAGAGTTGTAATTGCCAGGTATTTGAGGTCAGTTGGCCAGCCATTTTATTACAAGTTCTGCATGCACGCACCACATCTATGGAGAATATTTGTTTGTTTACTTACTTTTTAACATGATTAGATTGATCNAAGTTCTGCATGCACGCACCACATCTATGGAGAATATTTGTTTGTTTACTTACTTTTTAACATGATTAGATTGATCGCTTGCAAGTAAAATAAAACTATTGCACTTTGTAGTGTAGTCTTTATTTATACATATTTTTTATATTATTAATGATCACAATCCTTTGCTATGAAGAAAATTTTTGTATTTTTACAGTTGAACAAATTTAATGCATGAATGTAGAAACTGCATTGTTAAAACGAGAGCTCAGCCTGGTGTAGTGTTACGGAAACGTATCAGTTTATGTATGTATCAGTTGGGAATGAAAACATTGGAAAATCTACAAAAGTGAAATATCTGCGGGTACCGATACCGGAACAATTAAATTGGTACATCGCTATTTAATTGTATCTGGTGTAAAATCACTATGATTTTTAAATAAAATATAAATTTAACTCAATAGGTAGCATCTTTCCGAATAAAATGATACCTGGAGAAGCGTAAGGTATGTGACCTCTCCTTGATGCCTAAAATTGTTAGACCATTGAGCGACTTGTATTACCAAGTGTGAAGTTTAAAGAAAAGTGAATTAATAATTACTTCAGAAGGCAGGCGTTCTCTACATGCACACTGCATCACAGACGNTGAAGTTTAAAGAAAAGTGAATTAATAATTACTTCAGAAGGCAGGCGTTCTCTACATGCACACTGCATCACAGACATAAATGCAGATATGTGGCCTGGATGGAGTTGGCTTCGGCTGTTTTCTGTAATAATTCTGCAAAGTTTGTTTCTCCTTACATGGCTGGCAGGGTTGGAGCTAGTTGCACAGCTCATTCTGGGCGCCGATCGGTTCGTAGAGGGTAGGTGTTCCTGGTTTGTGTCTTTTAGTGTGTGTACTTGAATTCAAATTTAGAGTCAACTGTTGAGTGCCATGGCTGTCCGTTGGTCATCTTGACTTGTGGTGCCATCTATGAAGGAAAACAGTTAGTTATCGTTACTCTGTTTTGCTGGATGTCATACAGTTGGAATGTGTTACAAAGAATATTGTGTGGAAACAGTAGGGGTAGATTGTTTGGCTCCTCCTGTTACTGAAGATTTCCAATCTCCATCTCACCCGCCGTGAACACACTGCCCAATTGGTAACCTCTCTAAGCTGATAGTGTGCATGAGACATTTGAAATTTAGCTCACATTTTGTGTCCCTCCCACCCCCACCTCATCACGCAGGGTTTGAAAGGTTGGGATTGGCTTGCATTCTATGTTGGCTTACAATCAATTATATATGGTAGCCATGTCTTGTCTTCCAGATGTTGCACATATTATAAATACCATTTCAAAGTACTCCAACATCGTTATAAATGCATTTTTCAAATGCTGTATCCCAAAATATTCAGGTCAGATACCTACAAGCTTAGTAGATGGTCCTGCTTTGAACCTTTCCATAGACTTTCCACAAATAAAATTATAGGATCATTGCTTAAATTCCCATGGATACACAGATAATGACGAATGCTGCACAGTCATGAGTCCTGCTTATAACTGCCATTACACACTTGATGCACGTGGTAATGTCGCCCTTATTGCTTCTACACTTCTCGGCCTCAGAAGTACGAAAATGGTTGCTCCTTAATGCACCTGTCTATTGTGGATCTTGCCGAGTGAAAGGACAGGAATTTACATGTTAAATTATTTTAAGTATGACTGTCACCTTTCACAATGTCGCTTTGAAACAGAAAACATGTCGTCCATCTTTGCCCAAGCTACATTTTTACAAAAATAATTAATGTGGAATATTTAATACACTTAGTTGCGAGGTTTTTATTATTATTAATACTCCTGCTTGCTTTTAAATTTACTCTTGCATGCTGTCTTGTAGCCTGGTTCATCTCTTCAAAGGTTACAAAGTGATATTTGTTTGACAGTATCGCGAATGATAGCTGAGGCACATCTAAATTCCTCTGTGTAAAACCCTATCCTTTTTCTCTACTGGTTCAGCACTAGGTTGCGCCCTTAGGGAAAGCACGTGTCACAAAATTCCAAAAACCGNCTATCCTTTTTCTCTACTGGTTCAGCACTAGGTTGCGCCCTTAGGGAAAGCACGTGTCACAAAATTCCAAAAACCGATATTCATTATCACTCTTGGTTTTTTTTCATTGGTTTCTAAAAATTAAAATTACTGTATTGTGTTTTTTTAATGTGATATTTTTTCCTTTCTATACAATCATCAAGTCACAGTAAAGCTTCAAATTTAAGTTTATGGTTTTTGTACAAAATTTCAAGAGATACTTTTAACAAACTTCTTTTTACACTTGTATTGATGATATTTTATGAACACTTGCTGTCTGTAAAGTGTGAGGTTTACCGAATGAAACTGAATATTGTTGAATTTGTTTTGTACTAACGTTTGAATATTCTGAGGTAGTCTTTGTTTTCATAAGTTGTGTTTCACAGACGGTTTTTTTTGTGTAATTTTACACTTGTATTCTAGTAGTTATGGGAAGATTTAATGGTTGTTGCAGAGCCGCAAGGCTGGCACCAGCAAGTCTCCTGCCGACATGTCCCGCGATAAGGATGACTTTGCCTGGCTTCTCTGTACCAACCGCCAACCTCACGAACAAGAGAAGCTAATGCTAACGCAGATCATTGCTGGGGACTCGCTGATGCAGGTCGGGCATCGCCTACATGATGTCAGAATCGCTCTTGGAATCAGCCAGTTTTGTGGCTGTCGGTTGGGAGATGAGCCACTGTTGAAAGGAAGCAATGGCATTTGCAAGGTAATAACTTTTCTTTTCAGGTTTTGTGTTCTTGCTGGATGTGTTGCACATCATGAACATGGTATTTTTTGTCAACATAATATTGTCACAACAAGCAAATTAAGTAAAATGAAGCCGTGAAGTTACCATTGCTTCAGACTACTTCGGTCGGACTAGTACAGATTATTCACAGTAGAGTGAACACATATGAAAGTAATGCGTAATTTCTGTTTTCAACCAATTTTTATCTTTGTATCGCATGTAAGTGCATAAACATTGTCATGTGCTTGACTTTCCAAGCCCAAATGGCAAGAAACATATCCATCCCATTCATGTGCATAAGGTATAATTTCTAGAATTAATTGAAATTTTTTTTTTGAAGTCTGCATACTTCAGTAAAATTATATTATAACTAGGGATTGGTTTAGGTACACATTTTCAAAGAATCCATTTTCAAATAGGATTCCTCAATTTCAATTCTTTAATGAATAATTTCAATGAATAAATTACAAATGTTTATTGTACATGAAAACTACTGGAGCTGGTTCAAAGTTATTCCTTTGATACCAACTTCTAAAGTTATTTTCACCTAAAAATCTAATTTTTCCCTAAATACTATGTTATGGCATATGCACAATATTTCAGACATTTTATAAATTTAAAAATGTATGAATATTTATTTTTCTGCCAAGGTTTTTTTTAAAAAATGAGTGCCGAAATTTTAAATGTTTGATCAAATTTGTATTGGATTTAGAGTTTCCACCACATGAAATTCATGCTGTGCAGTGGTTATGAGGTGTATTTTTTATCTGTACATGAGGAGTAAATTTAAAAGTTTTCAGTTGCTACACAGGTAAAACATTGCATACTATTAAAATATGAGGAAACTAAAACATTGAACAGCAAGATAAAATATTCACATGCAAAACTGTAATTCACTAACGGGCATGTGCGAGGGTCTTTTTTTAAATTCAAAGCGAAGCTTAAATCATGCAAAGGAATTTCGAAGAAAAGTCGCGTGAAGGATTAAAAAATATATAATCAAACCTCATTAATACATCCCCATTTAATACAAAAGTCGCGTTTGTGCGAAGTATTTTTGCGGCCCTGTGGATTAATATAGGATTTATTATGTTAAACCATTTCCTTAATACAAAATATGGTTAATATGCAACACTAAAGTGATTTTAATCCCGCAGTACAGTAATTCCACTTGTTGGCAAATAGTTTATAAAAATTCTGCGGCTTAATGAAAACAAACACAGCTAATATACAGTATTTGTAACACCGCAATGTAAAACATAATAAACAACAGCCAGAGATGTTCATACTTTGTAGCACAACTGGAAATATGGAACTCGATACTAGCGGTAAAGTTACTTCTACTGCCGTGAGGTGCACTGATGTCGCCAAGATGCAAATTGTAACATTGCGGTAAATGGAGGAATTCTGTTTATAATTTTAAAATTGCATTTATAAAATTGGTTTTATTTCAAAATCTTTGTGCCAAACTAGTAACATTGAAGTTCCTAACCTTCAAGTTGCTGCCATCTTGTGAACACCAAGTGCAATGGAAACATTCTAAGTCCGACAGATTTTTTTTTTATCTTTGTGGCGCACTTTCTATATTTTAGCGAATTACAATATAAATGTTTGGTTTCACTGGCTGTACGGATATGCAAAGGCCACGGCTGCAAAAAATTTTTTTTTTCGAAGAATAGTTTTTGTTGGTAACGTGCAAAGTTGCTTAAAAGTTGTTGTTTTAATATTTTAGATCGTGCCAGTTGTTTTTGGAAGGTTAAGTGAAGGCTGCAAAATGTAAATGTAATGAACTTATGTTATTAAGAAAGCTTAAAATACTTCACTCTCAGCAAGAAAACAACTGCGTGGACCTAAACATGAGGAAATGGAAACCGATCTTCTTCAGTGGTGTCACGAAATGCGTGCAGCGAATATACCTATTTCTGGTTCTTTAATCCAGCAAAAGGCAGATTACCTGGCTTTGAGGTTAGAGATTCCTGATTTCAAATTTAGCAATTGTTGGCTGCAGCGGTTTAAAGAACGTAACAACCGTATTGCAAAAGTTGTATGTGGCGATTCAGCAGCCGTCGACATGGATAAGACTCAGGATTGGCTAAAGTCTGTGCAGCCAATACTAATCAGTTCACTCCAGATAATATTTTCAACGTGGACGAAATTGGAGTTTTTTACAACTTGCTGCCAAGTAAACATTAGCTGTGAAAGGTGAGAAGTGCCATAGAGGTAAACGCAGCAAGGAATGTGTTACTGCATTTCTGTGATGCTACCAAAGTGGTAGTGAGAAATTACGTCCCTTTGTTGTAGGCAAGTTTCAGAAACTCAAATGTTTCAAGAATATTGTTAACCTACCATGTGATTATGAAGGAAATTTCTGTGCTTGGGTGATAATGAAAATATTTCAGAAATGGATAATGAAATTGGAATGACACGTGCCATGCAAAAACAAAGATTTTACTTATTTTGGACAGATGTGCAGCACATTCTGCTGTTTGCCTCGAGTTGTTACAAGTGACATTGCTCTATCTGCCAGCCACCACAAGTTTTCTACAACCCCTTGATCAAGATATCGTCCAGTTTATGAAGAAGAACTACAAAATTGTCTCGCGCGTTACTTAATTTGTCACCTGGAACTGAAGAAAGAGACGAACTTGCGAAGATGAGGTGAGGAAGACACTGATGGCAATATGGAAGGATGGGATTATCTTCAGGAATGTCTGCGATTGCAGGAGAAGTTTCGCCACTTTGTGCAAGTGAATGATGATAATGCATCTGCAGCACCTCTTATGGAAGAACTGATGTGTTTTGATGTTCAGTCAAGGGTTAGGACTGTTGAATAAACTGAAGATGACAATAGAGAAGATAATGATTGTGCATTACTGCCAACGAAGGAGGATTCTATCCAGGCTTTAGCCACTCTGGAAAAATGTGCTTTCAAACATTGATGTGGAATTTGATGAACTTTGTATGGTTGTTAGTAATGCCTATAAAGAAAGAACAACGCAAACCAAAATTGACTCGTTTTTTAAGCCACAGGTTTAAACTTAAAACGGTATGCTATTTGCCACGAAGTCCATGCTGCAAAAAAATGTAAATTCTATGTACAAAATATGTAAGTAATCTTAAAAATTTGTTTTCACATATTTTACATTTTTCTAACAGTAGTGAAGATAGATGCGTACTCTTCTCCGAGAAGTGTTAAACAAGTAAATAATCTTCTGCAAAATGGCTACTTTTATCAGCTAATTCTTGAGATGTGATGTTAAAATATTTTTTTTTAAATTTTGTTAGTACAAACTTTGTTATTACGAACTCTCATTTTTACAAAGGGCCAAAATTATGGTCTCTTCAGGTTTGTGTTAATGAGGTTCGACTGTATATATTATTATATAGTAGGCTACAGTTTTCAAGTTTATTCAACTCATTTGTACTGTTACTGCCAAAAAATTTATGGCTACTAGACACTTGAGCAATGGTATAAAACATTTCCTAATCTTTTACTGCTGAAAAACTGAAATATTAAAATACCAAATCTGCAAGAAAGTAATAGTTATACATAGATACCTACAAAGTTAATAAAAACTACCATAATCCAGTCCCATTTTGCACAGCCACCACACAGTGCCTTCAGTGGGTGGCTATGAACATTTGGCCCGCTCCTCCAGGGACCGTTGTCAATGTCAAGCTAGATAATAATCTCATTGGATGGTGGCAGCATTAGGGCCTCTGGGCAAGAGGGACTTAACTTTCACTGCTTACAAGGAAAGTGTGCAGTTCTTCCAAAAAGACATATCTGCTGTGGTAGGTATAGTAGGGAACTGGTGAGAAGTCAAGGCAGGGTGGTAGGAGGCAAACCCCTTGCCACCCCCAGGGTTGTTTATAAACCCTGCTGTCACAGTAAAGGGTCACCCTTGCTACTAGTCATCCCAAAAGAAACAGTTCTCTCAAGGTCAGTTAGGAGTTAGTGTCCATTGCGTGGGTATCAGGATGGCGCAGTCTAGGAAGAAATGGAAAACTATACAGAGCAAAGCGAGGTAGGTGATAAGAGATGTGATAAATAAATGTGACTAAGATGCTACTGAAGTTCAAATAAAGCATTTATTATCTCAATCCAATCTACGTGCAACAGAATACACGGGCATTTCTATGAAAAATGTTTCCAGAATTGGCAAAGAAAGTGCCGATGCTTGTAGCAAACACCGAAAGTGTCCACGTGAAAGAAATGTGCACTGTGACTCATTTGGTAGCAGAGTAATCAGACACGTAATTCATGATTTTTACTTAGTACAGAAACAAGTACCAACATGTCCTAAGCTTCTCGTTGCTTTGAGAGAAAAAATTGATTTTCCATGGGGTGTTCATACGCTGAGGCGTATACTGAAAGAAATGGGGTATAAATGTAAACTGTGTAACAGTTCTCGGAAAATATTAGTGGAAAGACCGCACGTTGTCCACTGGCGTTGTAAATACTTAAAATCAATTCTCCACTACAGAATGGAAGGGCGCCTCATAATTTACATTGATGAAACCTGGGTTGATATCAACATCACATTTAACAAATGTTGGCAAAATGATACTGAACGTGGTCACGGGTATTCAAGTAAAATGCTGAAACACTTCAAATTAGTGTTGGTAATGTGAAAGATGTTTTAAAAATGGTAACTATTTATTGTGAAATGTGATAATTTTCTTACGGGAACAGATTGCGAATACGTACAATAAATAGCTTGCTTTAAAAATTTGTACTTCAAACACAATGCAAAATATTTCGCGCACCAGGCAGATGGGCGCCTGAAATGGCAAATTTAAAGGTTACTGTAAAAAAAAAAATAATAGAGGCGTATACAAAAACATTATAGAATATATTTGTATGCGTGTCGTATGAATGGAAAATCTCCCTGCAAACGTAGCCTTGCTTTCTTGTGAGCACTGGACAATACACAACTGCCCTCAAGGAGAATCCGGAAAGAAAGAAAGAAAGAAAGGAAGAAAGGAAAAAAAAAGCATACAAAATCCATTAAAAAAAAATTATGAAAAACCATTTATGCTGGCATTTATAACCATTTTAGAAAGAAAGTTTTTAGGAAACCTGTCAAATAAACATGGATACGGAAATGATCTATCGAGGTTCCTCTGCTTCTTTTTATTTGTTCACAATTATTTATTACTATGTATAACTGTACTGTACTGTACTTACATCGTGGCAACACTTTCTTGCGAACTTTGCATGCACAAGTACAATAGTTTTATTGTTAAGTTTAAATGTTGAGGCTTTAGTTCTGTAAGTGTGTTTACTGAATGTTTGTTCATAAAATCATGGTGTGCTGCATATGCTATTAAAACATGGTGGACAGTGGTATGATAAACTTAACTACAGTACAAATGGCGGGAATAGGCTGCAAGGCTTTTGATTATATAAAAAAAGACAGAATGCACAAGTACTCACTGGGTGGTATTTGTAGATACACACACACACAAAAGTCAGACGAACACATTCTCCACGTGCGACCATGTATCCATGTAGAAAATGTGTTCGTCTGACTTTTGTGTTTGTATCTACGAGTACCGTCCTCTTAGTACTTGTGCATTCTGTCTACTTTTTATAATTTAATTATAGTACAGTGGAATCTCTTTGCTGTGATCCTACGTATTCAGTTTCCGTACGTGCCTTAAAAACTTTTCACACCACCTTCAAACAGCTATGCAAGAAAACTATGGCAAAATTACGTACTAAATTTTTTGCAGTAAATAAGTATTTTTTTTATTTAACACATTTTTCCGTAAAATCAAAATTTACAGAGGTACATCACAAATGTATTTTTTGTACATTTTCTACAGTATAGCGCAGCAATCATAGCTCAGATCCTATATGACTTTTTAAATATTATTCCTTACATCAATAAGGAGGTCTGTACCAAAAATTATCTCTGCAATTTTTCCGAAGGACATCAAGTCACCCTGCAACTTGTTGTTAAATTTGGTACTATTAACTGTTGCTAAGAAATAATTATACTTCATTTCATATAAGTGAGCCAGATTCTGAGTGAGTGGCAACTTGAAGTATTCCAAACAAACAACGTGCCATTTACAAAATGCTGCATCAGCTGATGCACGAACGAACAAAAGTTAATGTTACGTTTGCTATTCTGAGTGCACTGCCGATGCACATTAGACAAGCAGAAAATACGCGATAAGAAAGAGTTCCTAGATTAATTAATAAGTTTTATTTTACGTGGTCATAAAACAGTGGTTTTTAGTGTAAAAATAATTTTGTGCTAAAGTAGAAATGTATAGGTGTTCAAAATGAAATTCACATTAAAACTGTTTGTATCCAAATGAAACGCAACTTTCAAAACCTTTTTTCACTTCTTATCTCCCCTCTTCTCCATGCTTTCCATACACACTTTATATTACTTCCAAAAGCATACAGAAATATTGCATAATATTGTTGAATTATTTTTGCCAATAATTTGACGAATATGTATTTTTAATTTGTTCGTTCCGAGCCCGTAATAGAGAAACATCAACTTTACAAAGATGCGACCTATTTAGTAAGTTAAGAAGCTAAGACTTCGCTCAGGGCAGGATGTGCCCGCTACCTATCTAAGTTTTCCTGAAGTATTACCAGCCACAAAAAAAAAAGTGCTCCGCGTGCGACATGTATAAATTTATGAACAGATACCAATAGATTTATTTTTTGCGAGCTCTGCATAATTTTTAAAGTAACCTATGTTTCGTGTACAGCATTTACTAACGGCTCTACACACTCCCTCCAAATACCGCTTCGAGGTCTCTCTTGCTGCCTTCCGCACCACCCAAGTAGTTCATCAATTGCAGCACCTCCTGGACGCTCTGACTCGTCGCATTAAAGCATTCACTTGATGCACCATTTGATGGCGAATGGATACATAAACGAAAAGTAAACATTGGCGTGGTGATCAACAACTGTCAAAAATGTGGCCTTCATATACGAGATGGACTATATCTTCCTATTAACTGTACAAAACAGTATTTTGTGTTTCAACAATTGTTTATTACTCTTCTGTTTTGAATATATGTGGTATGTATTTACAATTATGCCAACAGGTGGAACTGGATATTTGACTCAGATTACAAGGAGAGGAAGGAGAATTTTCATCCAATAAAGAACTATGTGTCAAATAGCAGTAATGTGTGAATGTTCTTGTTATTATTGAAAAGACTGCTTAAAGGTGACAAACCCAATGACAAACCCACTCTCACACAAAATAGTTTTCTTTTGTACCATTTGCGATAACAGAGAAATATAATTTTTATTTGGTAGGTTTTATTCATGGTGTAAACTGTGTATTTTAGATAACTCTTCATAGACTATTAATTTCCATCAGAAATTGTATTTTCGTATGTCTTTGAGGTGTTTTAAATTGTTAGTCATTTATTGCTTATTCCTAAGCATTTTTCCACTTTTCATTTTTTGTTCTTACCATTGTCATTGCTTGTCCCTGTGATTCACATTCTACATATTAAATATGAGCAGCTAGGCATGCCCGTTAATCATTTGGATGGTTGCTCATTGTACTTGCGTGATCATGTTTTACAAATAATGTATTTCCTGTTGTGTATTTTGAGTTGACATTTTGTTTTAATTTGTTGGTTTTTTTTTTAAATGTTTGAAATACATTTTTTTTATGAACTATCAGAGTATTTTAAGTGACAATAGAAATTTAAGACATTTATTATTAGGTGCAATTTCTGCCATTTTTGAAGTAGTCAGTTTTGAATAAATTGTTAGGGAGCATTGTAGCAATAGGGTTGTGTTACTTCCTTTACATTGTACAGCAGTTTAACTTTCATGTTGTTGCCACAATTTGTCTGCGTGTTATGAATAATAGTTAGACCTATTTTATGTACAGGAGCTTTGGAAGAATGTTAAAAATGAACTTCCTAATGGCATGGCAATCAAGACTGACAACAAAGATGATGATGATCATGAGGATAATGATGATGAGGATGATGATTTGAACACAAACAGTAGTGTTACAAATGGTTCTTCAGGAAGACCTGATGCCAAGTGTGACGGGAGGCCTGATGTCAAGACTGAAGTGGATGTAGAAATCAAATGTGATGTAAAGAATGACCAAAAATGTGAGACGAAGCCTGAAGACAAGGACAGTAACTCACCCTTGAGTTGGCTTGCAGATGTCGCTCTTTTGAATGAAGATAAGAAGCCTTTTGAGGTTGGTATTTCTCTTTGTATGCGTTTGCTGTTTTTTCATTTCTTTGAGAATTATTTTTAGATAGTTAAGTAAGTGTTATTTATGCATCTACGTATATTTTCACTTTTCAGTCCTAAAGCAATAGTGCTGTTTACATTTCTCTTCATCCCTATTGATTTTCAGGAAATGAAGTACAGTAAAACTTCATTAAAACAAAACCTGTTTTCAAAAATAATGTTGCTATAGATATGTTGAGAAATTTTGGTCAGGTTTTGACCCACTCAGACTCTATATTTTAAAATTTAAAATTTTTTGTGTGAAATTTATTTTCTTTTTTTTTCAAGTGCAAAAATGACACGTTTCTTTTGATTACATATGGATTTATTGTAATAAGGAGAAGTCTTCTGAAAACTACAATACCTTATAAGCATAAATGTACTTAGCTTCCCCTTTCACTTGGACACCAAAATGGTAAGGATTGAGCAGGTCAATTTTTTTACCAAGCATTACAAGTCTTACGTTCAATTGTCTCTGACGTAAAGTCATGATTTTAAAATGAAATATTAATTAAGTTCAATAATCATGTTTCCCTAATAAAATGATACCCCAGACGTGTACTTCACCTCTGCTTGTAGTCATAAATGTTAAAATATTTTGCTGCCATTGAGCATGAAGTAAATTTTCAGTGGCTTCTTGAAGGAAAATTGGAGGATTTGTTACTGAAAGTTGATCTACATGCCAAGTACACATAATTTAGTATCAGTATGGACTGAACATTTTTCGGCCACCTGGATAGAGGTTTTACAGATTTCATTTGCAACTACAATTTTCCCACTTTGTGGTGGATTAATTTTTTGAAGCAGGAGTTATTCTTTTGAGGTTGTTGTTGGAGACGTGATTTATGTTATTTGGTATGGATGTTGGAGTATTTTTCGGAATTGTATTT
Organism: Clitarchus hookeri; assembly: GCA_002778355.1. Lineage (NCBI taxonomy): Eukaryota > Metazoa > Arthropoda > Insecta > Phasmatodea > Phasmatidae > Clitarchus > Clitarchus hookeri. Next base: position 875,987 of record NQII01000112.1, read on the forward strand.
TGCTGGCATTACCATTGCCCAACAGGTGTCCGAAGTAGTGTGTAGAGAGAAGACTTTCATTATATGTTTGTTTGTTTACATCGAGACCCTTTTTCTTGTAGGAGTCGATGGGTAGCGGCGATTCCGACGTAGAGCCAGATAAGGATGGCAAGTACTCGACACTACGAAAGCTGCTTATCCGGCCATCTCACAAGCACAATGGTAACAGCAGCAGGGCATCTTCTCCGGCAAAGTCAAAGAAACAGCGCTGTGTACAGTTAGACGTGGTGACTAGCAGTCCAGAATGTAAGGCACCCCAGGTGGGAACAAATGTGGAGANCAGCGCTGTGTACAGTTAGACGTGGTGACTAGCAGTCCAGAATGTAAGGCACCCCAGGTGGGAACAAATGTGGAGAAGGAAGTGCAGCAGAGCGGTATCAAGAAGATCATGGAGTTGAGGCAGTTCATCAGGCGGTTTAGAGGCTACAATAGGAATATTCCTCTGCGGCCACGCATAATGACGCTGACTGAGAGCACCAAGTTGTACCCAGGAGTGCCTCATTCGTGGCTGTGCAATGGCTGGCTGCTAAGACTGCATGATCCCAATCACATTGGAAACTATGGGATCTTTCAGGTGTGTGAATAATGAATGAATGTAGTAAAATTTTATTCATATGTATGGAAAATTATCATGACAGGTTAAGTTACTGTATTTCTATGGCACAGTTCTTGCAAGTTAAATTTTTAAAACTAATATAATTCTCCATAATACCTATATTAGTTTTACTTGTTATACTAGAAAGTGTACTGCAATGGAATAGGCATAATTCTAAATATTGGAACTGAGAATACATGTTAATATGTTTGCTGAGCTGATATCGGAAATACTGTAACCTCATCTACTAGTATCACTGTTTTAAGTTTAAAATAATAATCTGTTGAAGATTTACCAATGTGAGGTATCACGGTTGTTAATTGTTTTAACTGAAGTGTTAACATTTATGCCATCATGATTTGAGTGTTTGATGCAAATTTTTTGAGCACTGTGATCTTAACAGAAATGGTCCTATCGTTACAACTGTCCAGTACACACAGTTTTCGTGTAAAACTTGTACAAAGCTTTGGCTGCAGTGATAAAACAGTTCCTAGCACATAGACAGTACCGTAGAACCCCGATTTAACAAAATGTTGCAGTACCTCAAAATATTTGCTCTATTTCGCTTTTTCATTAAATTNGTACCGTAGAACCCCGATTTAACAAAATGTTGCAGTACCTCAAAATATTTGCTCTATTTCGCTTTTTCATTAAATCCTAATTTCACGTAACTTCAGCAAGTTGTTATGAAAACATGTCCCCCCCTCCCCCACTTTAACAGTATGTTGTTGTCAATGGTGCAAAGCTACTTTTATTTAAATTAAATACTAACAACNTCTAATTTCACGTAACTTCAGCAAGTTGTTATGAAAACATGTCCCCCCCCCTCCCCCACTTTAACAGTATGTTGTTGTCAATGGTGCAAAGCTACTTTTATTTAAATTAAATACTAACAACATTTGCTAGGCCGATGTTCTATAAATTAAATGGCACCCCACGAGATCATTAACAATCTGTAGTTGACGAGAATAAAATTTAAATATTGTGCACTGCTTAACTTTTAAAGAGTGGGAGATCCATTTCCGTGGCCTTATTGTAGAAAAATCTAGTGCAATTTACAGTATTAACAAATTTTAATTTATTTCAATAGGAAGGGACCTTTTGGATATAAATCTTATCATTACAAGATGATAAAGACCTCACATTAACGAGAAAAATGTTCAAACATTGTGCGCCGCTTACCTCAAAACTAGTGCGAAATCCATTCTTAATTACTCTATGTTCAAAAATTAGCACATTTATTAATGAAACACAAATTATTTCACTAAGCAGAAGTTTCCTGAACAGAATCGTACATTCCACAAGAACATAAACATAAACACTGTGGTACTTGCTACTATGTATATATTTTTTGTAAGCATACATTTTTAGCCAGTGAGAAGGCCTTCTTTCTCATCAAATTTAAATAAATAAACAAACAAATTTTTTGTGCGCTGCAGCACAATCATGTCTTCATTTATCCAACACACTGATGGCCTGAAGCAGCACGTAAAGTCAGCTGACACGCTAGCGCACAGCTGGTACGGACGTGACCTACTTTCAAGGACAACTGCGACACGTGCGACACAGAAGTAAGGCAGGTTGTTGCTGTTGACCTAATGTGTTTTATCTATAATAGAAGCCAAAAAATCTAAGGGAGTTGTCGGTAAAAATAAAAAAAAACAAATCCAAAATTGTTCATAATATTATTTCAATAGAAAATACCGTAAGCAGGTTAACACCAAGGAACATGGCGTGGTAACAGAATAAAAGGAGCTCATGGGAGGGAAAGGAAAGTCTCCACATAAAAATATATCACAATTTTTTTAATGAAAGTAATTAAAAATATATCAAATGCAAATTTGAAGTACTTAAGACTCGCGTGACTTGACATTAATTGGTTAAACTGAAACAAATTTTCTTCGTATTGGACATTTTCTTTTATTAATGTATGCATCCTAACTTTGTATCAACTTTAAATGCTTGTACTCAACTCAATTATGAGATTACTTCCATTAATATTGTCAGAAAAACTGTGATTACCGATAAAAATTTTGGATTTAAGAAAATTTAGAATATTTTCTTAATGAAAATCTGGAAGGAAAAAGAGGCATTTAGGAAATTGAAAGTGAAAATGTAAGCGAAAATGATGATCGTATGATGTCGTATAACATTCAGTGAATTGAATTCAATACAAATTGTTCAGTAAAGTGTTTAAGGACTTGAATTCAATAAAAATAAATGGTAATTAGGAGAAAAAATTTTATTGAGTGAAAGGGCCTTTACACTGCATATTCTGGACAATTGTAACAAGAGAGCCAGTTTTTTTTTTAAATCGTGTCTTACTGCACAATAAACTTGCATTCATAAATCTTGGCAGTAAAAGAATTGAATGCAATAAGGTGGCCAACCCTGTTTTCAGTTCGTTGGGAGGTTTTAATGAGAGTTAGCCATTAGTTTGATGATCCTGATACAGTCGAACCCTGATGTAAAGAACATGTAAGTAACAAAACAGCAATCTAAAGTAAAGGTTGTCTGGAACCGTAAAAAAAAATCCCAAAACTGTATGAAAATAATAAAATATCCTTACTAAAATGGAATAAATTTGTAATGACATAATTGTAATAAAAATACATTCACTGGCCCACGGTAATAAAAATGTAGGTATTTCTCAGTAGGCACCCAAAAAATCCGCTAAAATGGAAAATAATTTTTTTTTTAAATGTCTTTAAAATTACAGCATCTGTGATTTGAGTTGACCACGCACGTGCCTGGTGAGTTAAGACTCAGCGCGACACGTCGCAAGGGGCTTCTTTTTTCTTCGCCCATCTCCCTGTCCCGGCTGTCACTTCCTTGGCGCCTAGCTGCCCTCCCTCCCCTAGCGCCTGGCGGCCATCCAATCATGCGTGCGTAGCAACAGCAGTAGCCATTAACAGTGCGAGTTACAGATCTTCCCCTTTTCCTCCCATGAGCACCTTTTATCTTGTGACCACACCATTGTCAATCTTTGTGAGTGCAGTGTTTGATACATTTTTCAAGAGTGCTGTTATAACTTAATTTTTTGCTTTTTTTCTTGGATTTTGATTGCGATTGGAATTGACTTTGTCTGTCAACAACCTGCTTATGCTTTTTTATTTAAATGGAATATGATTTTGGTTTTGGATATCACTCTAGCTAGATTCTCGATTCCAGAAATTGTGATTCCTTTAGTTACAGACAATTACTTTACAGAACTAAATACTGTATAGCATGGTGCGAGATTTAATTATTTAAACTAGGCCTACATTAGGAGTATTACTAATATAAATAATATAACACTTGAACAGTGGGAGCATATTCATATGAAAATCCAAAAAGTTCAAGAGGCATATGAGATAATGTAAACAGGCATTGAAAACATACATCTTACCAAATAACGAAGTTCAAAAGTAACACATGCTTATCACACTAAGATCAACTTTGAAACTCCTAGATTTTTCTGTAAAATGACTAGCATACTGCAAAACTTTCGTCCATGCAGTTTATTTGAAAATAATTCCAAACCTCACTTGCCATGAGAAATGTTCACAAATGCATCGAATTACTAAAAAGTTTCCAAGAATAGGACGGTGAAAACAATTTATTTTACAAAAAAAAAAAATATTTTCGTCACATGCAACTGATAGGCACAATAATTGCAGGACGTAGATTCATAGTACTTGATCAGGCTGGTGTTTACCATAAACAAAACATAGCAGGGCGGGATTGAGATTTGAGCAAGGAAAATTTCGTGCGGGACTGAAAATAAATTTTCCTGCGGGAAAAGGACGAAAAATCTCAATTGTTGCCTCTACATATAAAGGCATTTCGCTAACATTTTATTTGGAAGACAGATAAATTACACTGCTCATTTTTTAAAACTATTGTATGGAAATATTTTTCTTGGTATAAATCAAACGCATGCATTTTGTTTTTTGAATGGTGTGGTTTGTTTGTTTATATACTATCTGCTCTGCCACCATATTAAGTCAACGTGCTAGTAGAATAGTAAACAATCATGGCAGACGCCAGATGGTTGTTCCAAAGGCGTGAGATGTCGAGAAACTTAGTTTCCCATTACGATAACACTTTTTTCTTGGAAATATTACAACGGTACAAATATAATTTCTTCTCGCTCCTTACCAAGTCATAACGTAAACAGTGAAGTATGCACACGTAATTTATGACGTGAACGAAGAAACGTCATATCAAAGCCACAAGAAGGCACAGTGCTAATGTGAATATTCCATGAGTGGAATAAAAAGTAAGTTTCTGTTGCGTGCAAATTAATAAAGTTCTATGTTCTTTATATAAATCCTTTGCTGTAGAAATGTTGCAATCGAGGGTATCGAGGAATTGAATTTGAAAACAATTGTTTGTTTATTTATTTATTTATTTCATTTTAGTGAGAAAGTTGGCCCTAGCACTGGCCTTAAATGTATGCTGGCAAAAATATGTCCAATGTAGCATGTGCCACAATGTTAACATTTTTGTGGTAGTAAGTGGAAGTCCACGGCCTTGTGGGTGGTATATTTCTATCTAAAAGACCTCTGCTTATTGAAAATAATTTGATTTTCATTAATCTTCTAATTTTTGTACGAAAAGGCTTTCGGAAATGGATTTCATACTTGTTAAAAACTTAAACGGTGCACAAAGGCGCACAATGTTTAAACTTTATTTTTAACTACAGATCATTTATGGTCTTGTGGGATACCATTTCATTTGCAGAACATCTGTCTAGTGAATTACTTTAGTATTTTATTCAAATAAGTGTTATTTTGCACACTGTGTTAACTTGAAAAATAAATATATGTTTTTATAACAACTTATTGGTGGTGGGAGTGTTTGTTAAAATAGGTAAATTTGAATCAAAAGAAAATGTGAAATAAAGAATTTTCATTAACCATGACATTATGTTAAATTAGGGTTCCACTGTAACATATAACAATGCTTGGTGGATTGTAATTAATTTTTAATTAGTTTCTGATGTTTTGAATGAATACAGTTTACAAGCTTGAGTTTCAAGTGTTGTATTTCTGTTAATATTCAGTTTAGGTAGGAGTTTTGTGTATATTTTTCACTTTATTTTGCATAAGGAATCGCCTCACGAAGTTTGTCTGTTTAATTCAGCTGCATTTTGTATACACTGATGGAGTGCAGTTTTTGAAGTGAAGATGTCAGTGTTAAATATTATTATTTTAGTATTGCTGTTTTGCACTATCTTAAATTTTGTTATAGGATCAGTGGAGGCGTGGTCAACCAGTGCTTGTCTCTGATGTTGCAAAGCGTTTGGATAAGAGCTTGTGGACTCCAGAGTCATTTGCACGTGATTTTGGTGATGAGAAGAATGATCTCGTCAACTGCACGACAGGAGCGGTTGTGACAAATCAACCAATGCGCAGGTTCTGGGATGGTTTTGACCACATGGGACGCCGCCTCAAGGATGACAGAAGCAACCCGATGGTGTTGAAACTAAAAGACTGGCCAACAGGAGAGGACTTTGCAGAGATGCTTCCTGCAAGGTATGTGTGCTCGTTTTTCACTACTATTGTGGGTTGTCTTCGGCATCTCATTTTAGTGCTTCTTTAGTTTTGAAAAAGAAATTGTGAACTATTCATCTGTTGGGTTGATTAAAATATAAAATCTGTGATGATAAAATGTAAGAATTATAGTAATTTAAAAAATTTACTTTCTTCAACAGCATCTTTTTTTGTTTATGGTCTTCCATACATCAAACTTGTTATCCAGGTTGGTATGTATTAGCAGTATCCATAAATGTACTGCTATTTATCAAGTAAATAATATGGGTTTTTTCTATAATCTGTATGTGGTCATTGTTGCAAATCAAATTCTTGGAACTGTCCTGTAAATATTAGTGCTTCATGATCCTGGGGGCATATTAATTTTTTTTTGTGGTCGGTCAGTATTTCAGTTCCTGAACTGTTTTTTGCTCTTTTTAGGAGGTACATTTAGATTGCAGTATTCATCAGAATGGAGTGGAATACTGGTGTTCATCCAAGTACAGTCCATTTACGGTTATTTCAACCTTTTCTTAAACCTTTGTTAGTCAATTCCTCTGCATTATGCAAATTAAGCCTAACAGTGTCTAGTTAATTACACCTAAGGCAACAACCAAACACATCTTACATGGGATGATTTGGAAAGATTTGATTAAAAAAGTGTGAAGAAACTGCAAATAGATTTTAGTGAGAGAGTTTTAAAACTTAAGGGGTGAACTTGGGAGTTTATGGAGTGAGTTACTTAATATCATTACTAGGGGGATGGAAGAATTGGTTACACTACTCTGATTTCTCAGCCGTTAAAGGAACTGGTGGTTTGTATAGGTTTGCTTGTGCACAAGAAAAAAGTGTCGTCAGAGACAGGAAAAAGTATGTTTTATTTTTTAAAAAATGTGTGTTGTTTTTGTCAAAAATAGCTGTTATTTATTATCTTGCTACAAAAATTGAATTTTCTGCACAAGAACTGCTTCAATTTTTCATGTGCTCATGTTAAAGACACATATAATTTGAGAAATGTCACTATTCGTAAAACCTGAAATTGGCAGTTATTCCTATTGAAAAGCGATGTTTATCAATTGTTATTTCCTTGCAAAAATACTTAACTTCCAGAGAAATATACAGTTACGTTTTTAAGACAAAACCACTAGTTACCCTCAACAGACAACATTGAAAACAATTTCACATTTTCTTACTTAAGATTTTGTATTCTGCCAGACACAACTACTACTGTCAGAATGCACTGGCATGTTTCATGAATAGACTAATGTAAACAATTTATACACAATTATAAAAGCACTGTTTAAAAAAAATAATAAAAGTGCCTTGTACGAACAAAAAAAATATTAGAGAAATCTACCTTTATGTTTTTGAACTATCTAAACTTTCAACAACAGATTTTTTTGTTAGACCCGCTGACAAAAGTTTGTTTGTTCAAAACATGTAATTTTTTACCACACATATGTACAGAGAATATGTTTGATAAAAATATAGTTGGTTGGAAGAATAGATATGGGAGTATTGAATTTACAAATATATTCAACATTAGTAAAGGGAAATAAATAAATTTATGACCGCCGTTCCGCTTTCTAAAAAATAAAGAATTGTTGGATAAAATGTGACTATGCTACCAATGTAAACAAACTCAGCGAGCTAGTGGGCGCAAATTTTATAGATAACTTGGTGCTTGGCAGATGTGAACACTAAAATAGCAGGGCTTCCTATTAAGCAAATAAACTTTTGTAGGACAGGTGCTCTTTAACATTCCATTGCTCTAACAAGTTTGAGACAGCTTGAGCTGTGTTTTCACCCGTTCCTGCTGTAAGTTTAGGTATGCCTAGCAATATCAAAAAGGTAATCTAATTCTTTAATAAAAAACATTTCTGTCTTTCTGCACTTGAGAAGCTCTTGTTTTATTTTTATTTAAAAGCAGCCACGTTTTATGAATTTTCTCCAATTTTTCAATGCAGTGTTTTGGTTGTTTAGTCAGTATATCAGATTTTTTTGCCAAATCTCGAGTAATTCTTCTAAAGAAAATGTGCAGAATCTCTTACGTCTTTTTTCTCTTTTAAAAACTTGCGATACCGGTAACGTTCGGGCAGTTTACACTGCCGAATATTACGTTGCCACGGCTTGCTCAAAGGTGGAATACGAGACTTAGTACAATTGACACCAATTGATTAAGAAATAAGGTCCAGAGTATTTTGTTCTATATTTTATTTATAATTTGATTGACACAGTTCACAGACGAAGTTCCAGTATGCAGAGTACGAACCTTCACAGTTAATTATACAAGTACAGACCAGCGCCACCGTAGTTTACAGATTATTGATGTGTCAAACTTGCATCGAAAGAAATATTACATGCGTCAACCTCCCACACCGGCGGAGAAATAAAATAAAGTCTAGTTGCCAATGTGGAGGTTATTGTCCTGCCCGACGCGACCTAGACGACCATTGTTTGACATAACTGAAGAGAGACTACCCTCGCCGCCGACCGACTTTAAGTGACTCTCTTGACCTGCCCTCAAGGGCGACTGACCCGAAGTAACTGCTTCAGGGCGACAGACAGACACGTCTTTTGTGCTGCCTCTCGCCCCCGCACGCTCTCAACATGCACGCTCTCAACACGTNACTCTCAACATGTTATCGTAACTGCGTCGTAGGAACTAAAACTGTCGACGCAGTCAACATGAAGAGTAACGAACTTCTCTTACAACCAAACTTGTTGACGCATTCTGAAAAAAGCTAAATAATGCTGATGCTTAACAAAAACTTCAACTTTCGAAACAAAACTGTAACCGGACTCCTGAATAACGCAAACAGCAAAAACTTTATTTTACAGTACTAAAGTTCACTTTAACGTGTAAACATAACCTGTAACAAAGAACGCTAATGTTGACGTTTTTTTTAAAAAAAACTCTTAAATTGACATCGGTAATATAAAGGGTAGAGGTAACCAAATTAGGGGTGGCCCAATCAAAAATAGAAAGAAAAAAAATTTGGACCACCCTAACTGGCAGTCTGACCTTATTTCTAAAGAGATGCTGTTTAATACCTCATTTATACTCTCTAATATTGCTTCTGGTTTTTAATATCGTATTCACCAGAAAATAAGACAATAGTTTTAACTTTTAAACAGTATGTATTTAAAATTTTGGGGGTGGTCTTACAATCGACAGCAAACTGTCTCAACCAACAATAACACACAATGTGTACTTACCCATTCGACTGCCAATCATATCTCATGTAAAGCATATATTTTTCATATAAATAAAGAGACACACAGTTGATAATAATTCTAAATATAATTCAGTTATGTCTAAACTTCCCTATTTACATTGGAGTAATAGTCTTAACCTATCGCTGCTATGTAAATTATGATGGCCATTTTGGAATTCAAAACATGAAACCTATAGATAACACTGTACGTAAATATTGTGCACTTCTTACATTTTATACCAGGGCCTCCTTTCTAGTGTTTAGTATTTTCATATTGTTAATTTATTCTATGGTCATATTTTTTTCTGACTGCTGAAAGAAGAGAGTTGAAATAATATGCTGCATATTTTTTTAATGTTTTAAAAAATTAGGCAATAGCATTTATTATAGGGTATATTTATATCATCAATCTGTCCTTTAATAATTTGATTTTATGCAGTGATTTAAGCAAAAACATTAAAAGTGATTTAGCCTTTATTTTTATGATTGAATGCAATGACTTTCTAAGCAAGAAAATTTAAATAGTGAGTAAATTATTTGGGGGGGTCGTCTTATTTTTGGGTGAATACCTACTGAAATTAAATTTGCACTACTTTCAGCAACTGTGTTGTAATTCCTCAAAACATTTTTGACTCTCTATACAGTAAAATTCCATTATAATGTACTTCTTATTAACCTATCTTTTACTTTAAACGTAACATTTTGAGTTCCCATCCAAATACCCTATGTAAGCTATGTAAAAATATTTCACTTTAACATAAATATTTAGTTAACTTTCAGCACAGTAAAGCTTATTTTACCTTGTGTCTTCTAAAATGGGATTACAGTCATCTCTCGATTCTAAGACACCTGTAATAGCAACTGCCTAAGACAAAAATTATATTTATATGAAATGTTTATTTAAATCAATAGGTAGACATCTTATGAATAAAATTATACCTCCTTGGGGCCAAAAGTTTTATTAATATTGAGCAGCACACTCTAGTGATTGAGTCTTCTATTTTCAAGTGCTTCTTGGAGAGAAAAGAATTTCTTTTGGAAAAATATAAATTTTTTTTTCTGAACTATTAATTTATTTGAAAAGATAAACACTTCCTTAAATGTTATTTGTTAATGGTAAGTGGTGTGATTTTTCTCAAAGAAAACTTCACAAATATGTAAGCAATGTGTACTATTTACAAACCACTTATTACTTTGTTTGCGGGATGTAATTTGTCCATTTTCATATTTTAGGAAGTACACTTTTATCATCACTGTTAATATTTTTTTTTGTAATTATATAGTATATTAATTTTATTTACTGAAATTATTAATTGTGCCACAATTTCAAGAAGTCCATGTTGTGAAGGTTTAAAAATAAGGCTTTCTGTATAAAGTACTTTCATTACTTAGTACAGTGAAACATTGATGGTACAGACACTCACGGTTCCCCAAAACTTGTCTGAACGACCGAGTTGTCTATATGAACCGAAACTGCAGAATTTCGACGTATGTGCCCCTCCTCCCCAAACGTGAAAATTGTGTTCAAACAGCATATTTACCTAACTGGGTACACAAAGTCACGTTCACATGTCTCCGACGTAAAAATTATACGTTTTATTGATAAAATGGAAATTTATGTATTAGGGTAATGTATTCAGAGTACAGCAATATCCAAGTTTTGCAGAAAAGACTTCAGAATGATTTAATATTAATGAAAAAGGCAGACAGCAACTCCTCACATTTGCTTAACACAACAGCGGATGTACGACCCGTGTTTTATATTTCCAGCGAAGAAATGATACATTTTGTTATTTTCATTGCTTAAATGTAAATTAATTTAATAAAGCGATGTATTCTGTGCTAAAGGTACACCAGTCATGCAGAAAAGACAACTGAGCCAACTAAAATTAATGAAAAAGCAGACAGCATTGTTGCGCATATGTATGCTTAACAAAAACTGCGGTGATATGGCTCGTGTTCATATTTCCAGCGAGGAAATGGGATGTTTCATGTTAATCAAATAATATTTTAACACCGACATAATTATTTCAAAACTGTTATACCTAATAGATGCAGAAAATATTTACTTAGTATGAAAAGCCAATGTTGTTACAACCTTAAATAAAACCTCACGTCATAGAAAATGACATTTTGAAAACGTATCGCAGAAAAATAAAAGATCCATATCTTAAAAGTAAAGTTATTGTAATTGTTATACCTGGGATGGTTTGGTGATTGGGAAGTAAGTTTTATTGTCATGGGAAAATAAGATGCTTTCTTGATTGATGGTCTGCCTCTTGCTTCTACTCATGTTAGAATCGTAATCCTAAAAACTTTCCAAATAGTAGCATAGGGCAACAACTGAAGTTAAATAGCGCATTGAATTCATTTATACATACTATATAAAACTAAGTCTCTCTGTCTGTTGGTGCGCTTATCACTTGAGAACCATGTATCTGATTTACATGGTTTTTTTTTATCCATAACTATGTTCTCTGGCCAGGTTTTAGTATATATTTTGTTAAGTAAAGTAAGAAGGAATAAGCAGTGATGACAATAGTGAATCAAGTTGGAAAAAAATGTTTGCAGCCAGCACACACTCTTGCAATACGCTGTCTAAACTGTTAAAGATGGAATAATATCATGTAGTAAAGAATTATGTAGAATAAAAAGACCTAAAAAAAAATTTTGCCAAAGCATATATCTATCTATAACAGAGAAATACTAATAAACCTTTTTATTTACCATTTAATTCACAAGCAACATTCAATGGCAAAGTTTTTCACCTTGCACTTTTTGAAAATATAATGATCACGTATGTAGGTTGTTCCAACTAAAATACATCCGGCTTCGTGCAAGAAGCTTTGTATCGACTCTACGTATGAAATTATGATTTGATGATGCAAATTTTGTCAAAAAAATTTTGATTTACCTGCTTTTTTCTTAGATTTCAAAGTTTGTTACATAAGCTAAAAAAAATTTTGTTCGTCATATATTATGTAACCTTAACATTACGTATTGCGAAAATGGACTAAAACTGGTTGCAAACTTGCATTATTATGAAGATACGGTGAACCTGTCTACTGAATTTGTCTGATATGCGAGCGACATCTATAAGTTGCAAGTATCGATCGATTGCTGGTTAATGTGGGATGCGAGTTTCGATATACATAACGTAAACATTTGCGTAAAAATAAGCTAGTGGACGATGAATGTCTAATACGACTCCGGTTGAACTATTTTACTGAGATATAACATGGTGTTTTTTAGTATGAGTTTGGTTAAAACAATTTGTAACAGGCCAGTAAATTGTTTTTTTTTTTGTTTGGAATGTGTTTAATTGTGTGTTGTGCTCACTCATCGCAGAGATGTTGACAAACTCCAAGCGTAGCAAATTTGCCATGAGAGAAATATAATTAATTTACTTGGCTACTTATCATTTTGTTATCGACATAGGGATTAGCTTTGTTAGCATACAGATTCGGTATGTTGCATTCATAACATGCCCGATGCAACTTGGCTGTGATTGCAATAGCACTACGTAATTCGAAGCAGATGTGTTCACTGACGTTAAAACTTCCACTGAAAGTTAATTGAGTAAAAGTAGTGTCAATGTACACACACTTTACTACCAAAAATGCGAAAGTTCCTTAGTAGACATCATGAAATTATAAAGCAAATAGCAGCGAATTGGAAACAAGGCAATGTTTTTAAACAATTTTAGTGACATTTTTGTTTTATCATGTAGGTAAAATTTTTTTGTTAAAAAAAATATATGGAATTTTCTATTATAATTGAAGTAAGTATTATAAAGAAGTGGTCCAAATCCAGATGATTAATTCGTAGTGCAACAACTAAATGCATAAAAATATAAAACAATACAACTTTTCTAACTCGAATCTAATTTTTAGCGCTACAGTCAGTATTCTGTGTTTGTTTTTTGTTTTAACAGAATAAGTAATGATAGAAGGTTATTCACTAGGTCTAGCAACCCACAAACTCCTGTACCTCCTAAAACAATTTTCCCTAATTGCTCACAGGAAATTTAAGTTTCCCAGACAGTCAAATACACTGGTAAAACAAACAAACTTCTAACTTATCAGGAATAACGTCATCGCTGGACCAATATAGGTTGAACAACAGTAAGAAAAGGAAGGTGGAAGAGTTTTTTTTTTTGCCGCTGGCCGCGCACATCATTGTCCACATTTGCTGGCGCTGCTGCCAGGCGGCAGGGTGTGGAATGTGCCTTGCTGCACATGTATATCTCAGCAAACAAGTACAGCGCGTAAGAGAACTGCATCTGCGGCATGGAGCTGTAGAACAGCTGTCAGGTTAACGACCTTGCTTGCACCCTAGTGACTACATTTTAACGAATTTTCGAACATGCCAGCAACTTCTAATCATAGATAAATGGATTTGCAGGAGACTTTGTTTCCTTGCTGTGTTCAATACTGACTAAATTTTTTTTTTTGTGATAGTTTCTATGAACATGGACCCAAGGACTGAATAGGTTAAATCTTTATTTACGCTGCAAAATAAAAATGGATGGGTTTTATTTAATCACTTTTTGGGATGAAAGTTGTCAGCTGTAAACTGTGAATGCTGAGTACTTTATTTGCCTAGTCTTTTGTTATAATTAATACTGTACTTGGAAAACTGTTTCAAACTGTGGTTTTTACCTCTAATAAATTTCAATTTAATATAGCAAAAGTTTTCTTTTCCTCTTTCCCCCTCATATTATTGACTCAAGTTGCGTGGATTTTTATGCAAACTTCAACTATGTTTTTATCCTCTGTGTTTAGGACCACCTTCATAAATTAATGTATACATTATGTTAATACTATATTTTGGCATGTGTAGGCAGCACATTTTATACTCAATTTTTATGTGAAAAAAAGGGGTGGGGCTTCTACACAACTCTGTTTTGAGCGTAAAAACTTTTCTGACAACAATAAAAGCGACAAACCAACCTTCAAAATACAAACATATTTTTTATGTACCTAATTACTAACTGAACTGAGAGTGACCCTGCACAGTTAGTGGTTGTAGATTCTGGCATGTTAAAATAAACCAGCGTTTGGTCAACATTACCTATATGACCAAGGAGGTAGTTGTGCTGTTTTAGTTGTTTCATCATGAAATTTTGAAAATTGGTCAACTTTTTGTTAAACAACTCTGGCAGTTTATAAACAGTAGAAGTATGTCGTCTTACTCTTAAATCCCGCCGATTCCTTAAAAGTTGCAGGCACCCACAACTCATTTTAAATTCTGGAATATTTTTGTTTGTTAAAATTTTTGTTGCTTCAAATGAGCATTTCTGTGGTGACAGTCCATTATTGCTAGTAATGAGCACGTGCTGAAACAGCTGTTCTTCCAGTTTCTGGTATGTACACTTTTTGCCTTGCAAAGCACATTGGTTTTTAGTAGGGATGGGTCGATTCCATATTTGTTCTGATTCAATTTCAGTTCTTGGAATTCGGTTCTGGTTCTTATTTAGATTCAGATAGTGAAAAGAAACTTTGAGGCAAAAAAATTGCAAAAATGGGTTTTGGTGGAGGGGGGTGTTGGTTGGTTTGTTTTGCAATTTGTGCTCTAAATGTACTTATTGTATTATATTGTAAAGGACTTATTAACGTTCCCTGGTGTTATGCCTGAATACTTATCAAGGAATGGCTTAGAAACGAACTTAACTTAAATTAACATCCATGCCTTACCTGGGATTCAAATCCAGAACCTCCGCACTCCAGACCGGCGGCGCACCAACTGACTGTGCCATGGGAGGTCGGCAAATGTACTTGTGTTAATATCCTGCTATAACTCAACTATGTACAAAAGAAAAATATTTCAATTAGCGATGTCAAAATATCTATTTTTCTCTATTTCGATTCTTAATTCCAATTGCAAAACCTCTTACTCGATTCTGATACCATCAATTAGGATATAGGGATTATCAACATATGCCTACAGTCAATGTATTCTTTTGGGATTTTGTTTTATAGGTCAATATACAGACCAAAATATAAAGAAAATTACAGGAAAGATTTTCTGACTGCTAAGAGAAGTTGATTTCATACATTTGTGTAAAATTCAGACTTATCTAATTATGCCTAAGAAGTTCATATATTAAGAACTGAAAAAATAGTAGTTTAATCAGTATTTTTGATTAATCTAAGATTTATTTGAAATGAATATTTGACATAGTGTTATAAATGAAAGTTAAACAAAATTTCTCAACTTCTCAATGCAATATTTTGTCAACTTATGAAGTTGGAAATAACCAATATGTACACACAAATGTTGTTGCTATTTAGTGATGAAATTTAAATACAAGTAACCTTTCATTTAGCATTACTAAATCTGGTAAAAAAAATTAACAAAATGTATCATAAAATAATAATTAAAAAAAAAACCCATTATTGTCATTCACAAATTTTTGTGTAAGAAGACTAGCATCTCAACTCTTTCTGGGTCTAGTCNCGATGAAATTTAAATACAAGTAACCTTTCATTTAGCATTACTAAATCTGGTAAAAAAAATTAACAAAATGTATCATAAAATAATAATAAAAAAAAAAACCCATTATTGTCATTCACAAATTTTTGTGTAAGAAGACTAGCATCTCAACTCTTTCTGGGTCTAGTCTGTTCTGTTTTTGGTCACTTATTAATCCCGCTGAGCTGAAAAGTCTCTCTGAAAAAACTGTAGATGGCAGAATAGGCAGATTCCTCCTGGCGACTGTCCTCAACCCCTGGAATTCAACTTTATTTTTCCAGAACAGCAGCAAATCAGTATCTGGTAGCATGACTGGTTCTCTGATAACTGTGTACTTCAGCAGTAGTAGACTTTTCAGAATTTTCCATTATGGTGGAATTTTTTTTTCTTAATTTTTTTTTACCATTTGTTCATCAGCAGTACATTTGTAAGAGGCATCTGCACAGTCCACTGCCATTATCAGTTTCATGCAGAATTGAGTGATGCAGGGGAAGAAAAAACAAATCCAGTGAATCTAGGATCCAAAAGTATGGAAACTGCACACAATGTCTGCTGCTCCAAATCATTACAACGTAGCTGAAGAGAGACTTTCAGATCGTTCAAAATTCTGTGAATACCAGATCCAACTTGTGCAGGTTCCTCGAGTTTCTTCTTGGTGCTATTAACAATTGGAATGACCTCAGATACGCCAACTTTTGATGAACTCACAGCGAATGTTATGATCAAAAATTCTCAGCATGTCAACATGTTCCGTATGGTTCCAGCTGTGTGCAGATAATTCATAAGGCAACTTCAAGTCCATAGCTGCTATCAATATTGCGTGCTTCTGTTCACACATCCGTGACAACATGTGCAAAGTGGAATTCTACTTTGTCATTTCATCTTGAATTAACGTGTGCTTGCTACAGTTTACTGTCGCCTGAGCTTTACGTAAAACTTTGCGAGTATGTGCAGAGTTTTTGAAATATCAGACAATTTTTTTCTGCAACTTGTAATTAATGTATTTACCTGCTTTGAACTGAAAAGTTCATCCTTCAGAACATGTTGTAATGTATGGCTCAAGCAAGGAAGAAGATGATAGCCCAACAATTCTAAGGCAGCAACAAAATTTCTTCCATTATCCCTCACGACAGCAACCACCTTCTCTTGCAAATCCCACTCGGTGAATTTTTTTTTTTAATTCAAAAATATTCTATGCTGTGTGACCAACCTATGGGAAAGGCACAACATTGATACAAACATGATGATGAACAGTTATCAGTAGCAAAATGTGCTGCAAGACAAAGATAATAATCGCTTGAAGTCAATGTTCATAAATCAGTTGTAAAATGGACATGTTCTGCACGTTTCAGAAATTTTTTAGTTTTCTCTCTTGTCTTCCCATATAGTTCTGGAATAACCTTTCCAGGAATGGTATTTCTAGATGGTAGTATGTATCGTGGTTCAAGGTGTATCATTTGAATTCCTAAATCCCCTGTAGTAAACAATANGTATTTCTAGATGGTAGTATGTATCGTGGTTCAAGGTGTATCATTTGAATTCCTAAATCCCCTGTAGTAAACAATGCTAAAAGGATGATTATTCCAACATATAATTTTCGCCATATTCTGTGTAATGGCTGTAGCTTGTGGATCACCTGGCTTAAATGTTTTATTCTCACAGAGACTTGTCAATGTTGGCTGATTCCGTTCTTGTTTGAATTTTTTTTTGAAGGTCTACTGAAGAAGAAGGTGCTCCTTCNACTTGTCAATGTTGGCTGATTCCGTTCTTGTTTGAATTTTTTTTTGAAGGTCTACTGAAGAAGAAGGTGCTCCTTCCGAACTTAAGTTGCAGGGAACACTGGACGACTTGCTGCTACATGCATTTTTACCCTAAATATCTTCTGAAACATCATTATTGGCAATTTTCTTGTACTTGTCGTGTTTACTTAATTGTTTTCTCATGTTACTAGTTGTGCGATTAACCCCACCTCGTGAAATTTTTGCCGAGCACAAACTGCAAAATGTGTAATTTGCGTCGTTTTCTTCAACTGAAAAATAATTCCACACATTGCTAGACATTTTCTTCACGTCTAAGTAAATGAAATCTTCAGTACATCAAAAACTTTATAACACTACCCACGTGCACACTTTTAGAACAGAGACGGAAACACCTTCAAGCATGCATACGCCAANCAAAAACTTTATAACACTACCCACGTGCACACTTTTAGAACAGAGACGGAAACACCTTCAAGCATGCATACGCCAATAGGACAAAATTAAGGGTCTAAAATATTTGGTAAAGGTAAACACGAAAAAAAAAAATAGCTTCAAATACGTTTGAGCAAGACTGCTAAAACTTACACCTTGCAAACATTAATCATATCACCACACTGCAATTATCCGTGCTGTAAAAAATAATGTGTGAAAGGTATACATTTTTATTATCCTTAAATGGATACGCCTTTATTTTCAAAACCGAAAATATGTAATGATCGCTGATTACATGTAGCTACGACTTTTTGTCTGCAAGTGTTCTTGGCATCTCAACCCAAACAGTTTTCAAGTAGACATTTAGACTATTTGCGGGAAAAATTGCAAGTTGTTTATTATTATTATAAACAAGAAAAATAGGCAGAATTATTTTTAAAATACAGCACCCGCGAATACAATAAATTATTAGAACTGGTTGGCAGAAGTACAATCTTAACTGTTGGCATTACTGCTGCCAAATTAATAAAAATGTATTGGCCATGTTTATTTTTACGTGCATTTCATTTTCTTATTTAGATAATGACATATAAGCTTATATTTGTTATTCTACCGCAAATATTAAGTACATTTTCTTACGTATATAAGCATAGAGTTGTGGTTTGCTGATACTTGAAACGTGCTATTGTTAAACCTAACCTTATTTAATGATAACTTATAAGAATCGAGATCTAGGTAGTCGGGACACTAGATTTTCAAAATTTTTATAATGCAAAGGAATTGGGTGAATCAAAGAATTGAATTTGACATCCCTAATTTAAATTGCTGTTTTCCTGGCTTTCACTAACAATTTTGCAATTGATAAATTCAGTTATCAGTGTACTGTTTTATTGAACGCACCGAATCCACTACCATTGTTACTAGCCGCACGTGTAAAATAAAGTATTTACAGTTTCACGTAAATTTTAAAGTGAATATTCATTTTTATTGTTTGCATATACTTCAACTAATATCTGTAAAATAATATCTTGTGTAAATTATGACGTATAACAGGTAACATTGACTAGCAGCAAGCTCGTAACTGTTCTCTCGAACATGGCGGTGTTGCATAGTAATGTCAAAATAAAAAAACTNGGTGTTGCATAGTAATGTCAAAATAAAAAAACTGGGAAATTGAAAGTTCGAAAGATACTTAAACAATCTGTATTGTGCTGTAAATACCCATAATTAATCCCTGATACTGCAAATGTTTTTAATTNATCTTGTGTAAATTATGACGTATAACAGGTAACATTGACTAGCAGCAAGCTCGTAACTGTTCTCTCGAACATGGCCGTGTTGCATAGTAATGTCAAAATAAAAAAACTGGGAAATTGAAAGTGCGAAAGATACTTAAACAATCTGTATTGTGCTGTAAATACCCATAATTAATCCCTGATACTGCAAATGTTTTTAATTNCGAAAGATACTTAAACAATCTGTATTGTGCTGTAAATACCCATAATTAATCCCTGATACTGCAAATGTTTTTAATTTTGTCTCGCTTAAACCTCACCCGTGCGATAGCGTTTTTGTTTTTCTAAGCCTATTAAGTAATGCATGGAGTAAACCCGAAGGTACGTTGGTACAGTAACATGTGCCAGATTCAGGTATGCTGAAAGTTATCTGCAAATACAGTACTGTTTAAAAACAAAAATAAATTAAAAATATTTAAACGTGTGCAAATATGTTTTGCTGCAACCGAGCCAAGCTGTTGTGTTAGAAGTGTGGTTAATCTTAACCTCTAAGAACTGATTTTTTGAGAACCGAAAACTGTTCCGAAGTGTAGAACGGGGAACCAAAGATCCGAACCGACCCATCCCTAGTTTTTAGGTATTTTTTTCAGCATCTTTTTTTTCCCTGCACCGAAGGCGTACATGTTTTCCATCGACACCAAATTGTCGACCAGCTGCCCATTTCCATGTTCACATGCATATTCCACAACTTTCAACTTAACTTTTTCTTTATAACTCGCTCGTTCCTTTCCCATATCACTCAAGTTGTGTATCTGTGAAGTGCGCACGACACTAGGAAAAGAGAATGAACTGAAGCGATTGATGCTGTCACAGCTGTAAAGTCTGGCAGGGTCGCGTGCCTTTGTGGTTGTGCGCAAGGTCACACCGCTTATGCGCATCCACAAGTGTGCTGTTGCCAAGGATACCTGCGGTCGCTTCATGGGAGCACGTAGTTGCCAAATGTCAGGGTTTTTAAAGTACCTGAACAAACCTCGGGGCTTTAACAAAAGCTTTTGCGGTCTGTATCCAAATGACCTATACATGCCAAAATACGTTAATATAAAATGTTTACAAGTGCAGTATTTTCTCAAATTTATTCAACCATTTCTTAAATTTTATTAATGTTCGTGGTTTGCTTATCTGTTCATATGTTTTTTCTATTTTCAGGTTCAATGACTTGATGAAATCACTGCCCCTGGCAGAGTATACCCATCGTACAGGGCGATTGAACCTTGCAAGTCGCCTTCCAGAGTGTTTTGTTAGGCCTGATTTGGGCCCAAAGATGTACAATGCTTATGGCATGGCACAGTCACCGAATGCTTCAAAGGGTACTACAAACCTTCACTTAGACATTTCAGATGCAGTCAATGTCATGGTGTATGTTGGCATCACAAAGGATGGAAATCAAGATGAATACATCAAAGGTAAGAATTTATTTTAATAATTAAATNGGTGTATGTTGGCATCACAAAGGATGGAAATCAAGATGAATACATCAAAGGTAAGAATTTATTTTAATAATTAAATATATACACCAAATTCTTATTTAGAAGTCTTTAAAAATTGGTACATTAAGTGAAGAATATTCTATTTTATAATCCTCCCTAGGGACACAGGTGCACTGTACTTGTGTTCTGATTTTGTGGCATCCTGTCTAACAAAAGTGTTGGACTCACTGATGCTGCCAGACACTGGCTTATGTAAGGTTTGTTCCCCGATGATATGTTGCGAGTATGCTGTGGTTTGCACTCCTTACTTCTGGTTGTGTGCACGGGATCNGGTGTATGTTGGCATCACAAAGGATGGAAATCAAGATGAATACATCAAAGGTAAGAATTTATTTTAATAATTAAAAAATATATACACCAAATTCTTATTTAGAAGTCTTTAAAAATTGGTACATTAAGTGAAGAATATTCTATTTTATAATCCTCCCGAGGGACACAGGTGCACTGTACTTGTGTTCTGATTTTGTGGCATCCTGTCTAACAAAAGTGTTGGACTCACTGATGCTGCCAGACACTGGCTTATGCAAGGTTTGTTCCCCGATGATATGTTGCGAGTATGCTGTGGTTTGCACTCCTTACTTCTGGTTGTGTGCACGGGATCNAAGGTTTGTTCCCCGATGATATGTTGCGAGTATGCTGTGGTTTGCACTCCTTACTTCTGGTTGTGTGCACGGGATCAACCCTTGCACAGGGTTAGAGTATTGTTCACTGGCAAGATCAGTGCCTGGGCATTGCTGTAATGGGACACGAGGCCATAGATCCTCAGACAGCAGGACCTGGCAGTATATTTTTGGTTAGTGCACCTCAAGGGATTATTCTTTGGTTCCCTGAAATTGGCCACTGATGGCTTCTGGAATCCACTCGGGTTTATAGCAATGTCTGGGATCTGGTTTGGTGAAGAAGGTAGCTACCAAATAATACATTATGTATATTGACTAGGTCACGTTTATTATGTTAGGTGTTTCTGTTCCATTTGCGTAGGACTTCTGTATTTCCTGGCGGCACCACATGAACGATAATAGGGCTGTCGCATAATCCCTCAATTTTCCCATGTAAATTATGTTCTAATAAATAGTACTTTTCTGTGTAATGCAGTTAGTTTTTATTCCTGACTAGACGTACTACTAGTCGACCAAAAAAACCCAACCTCATTAAAATTTGGTGGACATATTGATAGGACTATGTGAAGTATTTGTCAAGTTTAATTTAAAACAATGCAAATGGGAATATTAAACATTCATAATATAATAGAACACTGTTACAAAGTTCTTAAGAGAACCAAGAAGCGGTAACCTTTTATGTTAAAAAAACACAAATAAACATGGCCAACGCCGTATACATTACAATTGCTTGCTGAACATGTAATAAAACGTCTACAGCGTGCTCTCTAAATACGTGATGCATAGTCTCAGATGTCTATAGTTATTATTTATTGTTACAAAGTACGAATTAAATGCTATATCGTGACTAAATCAACAACAGGTTATTTCGGAAGTGGTAAATTACATAAATAGGACTAAATGCAGGGCAGTGAGATGTAAACGAAAACATGTGTTAAAAATTTATTTTATTTGTGTTATCTATTCGTTTTTTTTGTGCATGTGTACATAATGCACTGTATACTGATTTTGTATGCCATGGTGACTACAGTTTATACTTATACTTTTTTGTTAATACTTTGTTGTTTAATGATCGGTGCATGTAATTTTCGGCGATCCTCTAAAATTTTTGTTCAATCAATTCAGTACAAATTAAATTTTGAGTTCGGCAAAAACAGCCTTTTTTAGCATTATTTACATTGCTATTTTGTCGGGACCACAGAAAATTTTCTGTGGACACTTGACTTTCGAGCCATCCGTGCTCGATAGATTGAGTTTCCACTGTATATGAACACGACTCGCCTCATCTTCACGTGTCATCACGTCACCCCAAGCGGGGTTTGAACCTTGAACGACTTTACCAGATCCTATCAGCACGTCCCTAGGCAAGGGGCACCCATGGACACGTCAACCAAGATCGTTTTCAGCATTGTTGGACGTTACGCCACCCCTCACGTATGATAGAAGCCAACCAAGCGGCCCAGCACTGCACCTGAGCTCGCACAGACAACCCAACCCCACATAGCAGGGAAGCCTGCTTCTGCCTCGGCCCGAGAGATTGCACAAGAATATGGCTCTGCTTACAGAGGGACGAGCTAATCCTGCTAACCCTGAGAGCAGGAGGATATGTCTCCCGGCTCTGCCGCAGAACTGTAGTTCATTCTCCGCAGCTCACTCCACCACCTCGTGTGGTGAAGTTCTCTGCACACACATCCTCGCGTATGACCA
Organism: Clitarchus hookeri; assembly: GCA_002778355.1. NCBI lineage: Eukaryota > Metazoa > Arthropoda > Insecta > Phasmatodea > Phasmatidae > Clitarchus > Clitarchus hookeri. The sequence goes on from NQII01000112.1 coordinate 899,130, forward strand.
CGATACCTGCTAGACATTCTCAAGACCTTCACCAGCAACCCCCAAATAAGTTTTCATCCCCTTTGATACTTGCTACCCTTCTGGCAGTGATGCCAGAGTCCCTTCTGGACAACAGTATCGAGTAAGTAAGGGTCGATATTATAGTTACCTAGTCACATATGCTCTTGTCAGACCCAGGTCCCCTTCACCTAATATTATCGTATTCTACTTCACTTACAGTTTTTTGTTTGTTAGGAGTTAGTATGGGCCACCGTGTTTATTCCTCACTGGATTAAACAAGTCTTTCTATCTAATCTCCAAGTACTTTTCTAGGGTGACTGACTTTAACCCCAGTAGATGTCAGTCCACCAGGGAAGAGCAGGAAATTGGATCATTACAACCTAGAGTAGGACTGCGGGCTCCCTTAACCGGGTGCACGTACGTCTCAAAACAGAGCCATTAGATGGCCACCCATACTGTGGAGCAGGTACACATGTACGGTAGAGCCACCACCACCACTAAGAACTCAATCCACAAGGCTGCTAGTCAGCCAGCCCAGCCAATTCACTCCATCCACCGCCTCAGTCATCTTGAGCAGTCTTAACTCCCTGGGAATGAGCTCAAACTGTCCGACAACTGGAGAGGCCTTGCCTCCTAGTCCCTCCACACACCCTATTTCAGCCACCCTACAGTACCACCGGCGAGCCACATCAAGTAGTTGTCGACTTCACCAGGGCACCATGTACCACCGGGTATATTTGAACCTGTGGTTCCAACCTAGCAGTACCAGCAGCCCTCTGCGGGTCCATGAGCACTGCCAGTCGCAGCAACAGCAGCGTCCGAGTCGGGAGCTAGCCCGGACTACGCCCACTCCAGGTAAACCAGTGGCTGTGTGTAAACCAGTGCTGCAGAAGACAGTTAAGCCCATAATCAGACTTTGTGCAGTGCCGCGAAACCATACACCCCAGTTTATATACTGGCCGGGGTTCGGTTGACAGCCATTAAGATCGAACCCAATAGATAGACCATGTCTCTGACCAGCACAGTAAAACTTTTCCTGAACGGGAAATTGTCAGTTTCCCTGACGTCACGCATCAAAGTATTAATATATTTCTGTAGATATAAGTCTTTTGATCAAAAACGTATCCTGTAAGAGCATATACAACATAGTTGTTAAATAATGCACAAGCACTTAGCACGGGGAAGGTTATAAGCTGTTCACGGTGAAGTGAGCACTTTTGAAAGCCCTCTCATTTGGAAAAATATTCAATAACTATATTTTATTTTAGTCTTAGACATTAACTTCTAAGTGCAGTGGAATACACACACTTGGTTTATTACTTACATGGCTATATTTATTTTAAAAAGGTGGTTAGAGGATAAAATACGGCTGAAAGGAAGAAGTACCGTATTTTATCGCATATAAGTTGCCTTCGTTTATGGGTCGCACCCTTATTTTCAAAGGGTGTTAAAAAAAAAAAAATATTGATTATAGGTTGCGCTCATTGTTGTGGTTGTACATTCTGCACAACTCAGTCTGCGCCATGGATGGCTGATGCACGCGACCTTGGCAAAGGTCGTTTGGCAGCTGTGTCCTTGCAAGCAAGCGGTGTTGCCAAGCGTAGCTACAGGTCTACAGCGCAGTCACAGTGCGCCGATAGTTTGTTGGACGTAGTTGGTTTGGAATGAACAGATATAGCGCTGGAGACGCAGCCTTGACTGCCGGAGTTCATATATTTATTGGATAAAATAAATAACATGTAATTATGTAAATTAATTTGAAGTAATATTTTTACAAGAAAAATTTTATTGAGCTTTCTTTTTATATATTTTAAGTATTTCTAACAATGTATATTAAAAGCAAAAACCTAACCATTATTTCTGCAGTTTATCTTTTAAATTTTTTAATAAACTTTCAAAATGTATAAAAGAATTTGAATATTTCAGTTACGTAATTCCCTTCACAATCCTTAACAGAAAAAGAAATGTTAAAAGAATAAAATGAAATAAAAGGAATCTATTTTTGGCATACGATAACTGACAATCAATTATTCTCGAAAGCTTTCTGTGAAATGTGCAGAGATAGCCACACATTAGCGTTGGTTCTTGTGTATCAAATGTTAGTCTTGACTTACAGGTTTTTCTCTTATATAGTCTTTGCGCCGCACCTAATGTTGTTTTGATATTGTGGGAGTAAAGAAGTGTGACAGAGTTTCGTGATGGAAAAGCGAAGTACCTACACCGCAGGTCTAACTGCAAGTGATCTTGTTCACTGAAGAGTATGGAAATCAAGCAGTGGGCCTTGTATTCGAAGTAAATGAAAAGTTTGTGCGAGGCTGGAGGTAGCAGAAAACTGAACTTAGCAATACAAATGTGAAGAGAAAAGCATTTTGGGGTGCTAAGCAAGGAAAGTTCCCAGAAATTGATTCAGGTGTGCTTCAATATGTACGCAAGACACGGAATAATGGATGTGCCATTTCCTATGACATGCTGCAAGTAAAGGCTCAGCAAATCGCGCTAGAGAAAAAAAAATCTATAACAGTTGCTTCAAAGCTTTGATTGGCTGGGTCTTGCGTTTTATGAGATGCAATAATTTGTCAATGTGAAGAACATCAGTTTGTCAGAAACTGCCCGCTGATTATATTGACAAGGTATTAGACTTCCACAAGTTTGTTATTGAGAAGAGGAAAACCACAGCATATTTGTTGTCACAAATCGGCAACACTGACCAAATGCCAGTTTTTTTCGATATGCCAAGGAATTCCACAATAGCTGAAAATGGATCCTCAAGTGTAATGGTGAAAACAACCAGCGACGAAAAATTACGGTGTACAGTGATGTTGGCAATAACAGCAGACAGGAGGAAATTGCCACCATATGTAATTTTCAAGCGAAAAATACTGCCAAAAGGAAAGGTCCCGCGTGGTGTACATGTGCGTGTGCTAGATAAAGGTTGGATTGACGTAACTTTAATGAAGGACTGGGTAAAGTGTGTGTGGAATAACTGGCCTGGAGTATTACTTAAACAACCAGCTGTCTTGGCTTTGTACAGTTTCCAAGGCCACCTGGTGGAGTCTATCAACAAACTGTTAAATGAAGGAAAAAGAGACGGTTGTTATTTCAGGTGGCCTTACGTGGATTCTGCAGCCATTTGACGGATGCATCAATAAGCCATTAAAGATAATCTGTACTGTTTGTATGGTGAATGGATTGCCAGTGCAGACAGGGAGCATACGCCAACAGGGAGAGTGAAACTGCCGTCGCTGGAACAGATATGCAAGCGGGTTGCAACAAGTTGGTCTTATCTCTGATGAACTCACTGCAAAAAGTTTTAAGAAGACAGGAATATCAAATTCGCTTGATGGAATAGAAGACGACATGTGCCACAGCGATGGTGATGTTTCAAGCAGCAGCCATGGTGGAAGTGGCCATTCTGATTATTCTTCCGACGACGTGTAAACTGCTATTCTTTATAGCAATGTTGTTCTTAAATGAAGTTTAAACAGTTTGCTCGTGTATTTTATATTCATACAGGCAATTTTTTTTTCTTGCAGGTCTGGAAGGGTTGTATACTGTGTACCATATAAGAAGGCCACATTCTTGACAGTTGACAATCGCCGTGTCTTTTCGTTTATGTATCCATTCGCCATCAACAGGCGTGTCAAGAATAGGCTTTGATGTGGCGAGTCAGCGCGTCCAGGAGGTGCTGCTCCGTGTGGCAATTGGTGAACTGCTTGGGTGGCGCTGCATTCGTAAACGGAGCTTGGTGGACGTGTGTAGGGTCGTTCGTAAACGCGGTACACGAAATATATGTTACTTTAAAAATTATACAGAGCTCGCGGGAAAATATAATTATTTGTATATGCGCGTGAATACGTTATTTTAAACAACAAATCTATAATATGTTTATGGGTGTAGTTCGGGATATGGATAACAGATGGCATGGAAGGGCATATTGCAAATGATGGTGCGCTTTTAACTCACAAGATGGCAGCACCTGGTTTGAGAGTCTGGAAACTTTGGATTTTTTCGTCACATTTGGATACGTATCGTTTTATTGTGCATCTCATTTTGAACACCTATACATTACTATTTTATCACGAAGTTTCGTTTCTAAAACTAAAAACTGCTGTTTTATGACCACGTAAAATAAAATGTATTAATTAATCTACAAACTCTTTCTTATCCGCGTATCTTCTGCTTGTGTGATGTGCTTCGGATCTGCTCTCAGAATAGCCAACGTAATATTAACTTTTGTTCGTTCGTGCATCAGCTGATACAGGATTTTGTAAATGGCAGGTTATTTGTTTTCAATATATTAAGTTGCCACTCACTGACTGTCAGAAAGTGGCCTTCTTATATGAAATGAACTATACCCAGCTATTATATGATGACAGCGCCAAACACAAATTTTTCTGTAAATACTTAAGAACTAATTATTTAGTAATATGCTTAAAATGTGTACAGTTTAATTCACAGTAAAGTTGGTTGAAATTTGAAGCTTTTTTTTTTTTTCCAGCACCTTTAATCATTTTTCTCACTTATAGGTCTCACCCCAATTTTTCAAATAAATAAATTAAATAAAATGTGAGACTTATAAGCAATGAAATATGGTAACTAAGGTCTCAAAAGTGCTCACTTTACTGTGAACAGCATATACAATAAATTTAGAGTATGTGGTTTTGAATTATTATTAATTATTGAAGGTTACAAGGAAACAAATATTGATGACCATTTTTTATAACACAGTCTCAGAAATAACATTTTAAAAAATGAAATATCACTAATCACTTCAAAATGCAGTCCTATACCAATTAAAATGCCTATTGCCACGGTGCCAACATACATGTTGACATCTGATTGGAATAAGTTTCTGTGTTGTGTTAACATCTAATTTGCAGATATAAGTTTCTACGGTCTTGTGTCTGGACATGGGCAGAGCAACCTCATCTCCCTACTTTTCAATGAATGTAAAGGGGGTGGGGGGTAATTGCTTACCAGCCAGCATCTGCTCCCCTCTTTCACTGGCTCTCAGAGCCAATTGAGTCGGGATGAATGGTTTGTGTTTTCTCAAATTGCCTTAATATACCTCTTCACATTTGTTAGGGCACCCTCCCTTTTTTCTCGTTTGCTACTTCCACTCTTCTAGCTTTGCCTGAGATCAATACTTTTCCCCACCCCTCTTTTTCTCTGATAATGCAGAATGCTATTCCTTCTTGTTTTGTATATAAAGAAAGTAGAGTTGCAGGAATGCACCTTTTTTTCTTGTGGAACTAAAATTTAAAATTTTATGAACTTTCGTGAAATTGAGACAAAAAATGAAAAATAATTCCATAAGTGCTTAGTCTTAATAAAAGTTTAATGTTCATAATATTTTAGCAATTATTCATTATAACAAATTTGTTACAAAATCAAACCAAAAAAATGGAGTATGCAGAGTATTTATCACGAAAATTCTTGCGTATATTTAACTTTCAGTTTAATGTAATTATTGTAGTTTTAAAATAACAAAAAATGAAAGAAAAAATATTTACAGACAAAAATTTACTATGCTGGTGTGCTAGTAGAACAATTGTCAAACACCGGAATGTTCATTGAAATAAAGATTTTTGTAACGGTATACCGAATAATTGTCGCAACCCTGAAAAGGAATAAAAAAAGTCTTATTCCTCTGTTCTCTTTAGGCGACATGTTCGCAGGCAAAAATTTAAAGCTTGTCTGTGCAGTTAGTGGTGACCATTGATTGTTGTGCACCCAACCTCGGGATTTCTCGGGTTCGCGACTGCAGCCTTCTCAGTCAGTGCTCCCCTATATAACCCGAGGGGGTCTGGACGAGGTGTATACTTCTATGAATAGATAAAGTCAGAATCGGGATTGACTATTTTCAAAGAGTTAAAGCAGCTGATTCAGCAAAAATGTGCTACTTCAGATTTCTTTAAGATTCATTAGACTTATCCCTATTGTATACAGCCATCAAAAAATTGGCAAAATAATAAAAATTCTTGGATATGCACAATTTTTATGCATCTGTGTTTTAATAAATGATAGTAACAGTGTCTACTAGATATTTTCATTGACACAAAACATATCAAATTTTTGATTGTCAGAGGTGTGCCTTTTGTAAACAGTTGTTTTCAACTAAGTATTGGTTGTAACAACCTTGGAGCAGTGTGGAATGCACAATAACAAACACAAGCCAACCAGAACAAGGATTATAGTAGTTCAATACAGATACTTGGAATTTTTTTTTATGCATCTCTATTGGCTCTGTACCACGGGTCCTGAAAAATTCATGTCAAGTAATTGTATCTTTATTGTAAAATATAAAATCTGGACATATCATTTTTTTAATAATGTAAGGTAGGTTGTTTAGGATCATATAAAATAGACATGCTTTTTAGAATTAAATTTTCTTAAAATTTATTTTTAGGTCATAATTTTGATGAGTTACTACGTATTGATAAACAAGTGACTACCAGCAATATCCAATTAAAAAAATTTAAATGAGAATTATGAATAACAAAATGATAAATTTGAACACACCTGAAAAGTGCAGTGATTAAAAAAGTTTGTGCTTTGGTTAATTAAAATTGCATACAGGAAATTTTTTTTGGAAAAATTGGAATTTTTCAGCACAGTGGTACTGGGTATCATCAGTACCTGCTGTGGTATCTGTATTGGGAAATTTGGTATCTGAAAAACTTGGCATACTCCAATGTATGTTAAAATGTGTACTTGTAATTGAAGGGTGGTAAAAAAATTTTTGAATTAAAATATTTTCTTAGCTTGTAAGTTTTAAAGAGAGAATCATTTGGGGGAAAGACTTACGTCTCTTACTCTACATGTTGTGTAGTCACTGCTGCAAATATATACTCATAAACCTCTTGCTATGTACAATAAAGAAAAGAACTACAGTATTTGTGCAAATTTTATGAAATCATAAAAAAGTGTAGGTAGTCATATTTTTTTCTTGTTACGAGTGAGTAAGGCTCACTATCCTAAGTGTGTTATGAGTGAGTAAGGCTCATAACATTGTGCATTGGTGGGGCTTCTTTTGCTTGTTATTAATTACATTACTTGTCTATTTGTGCTTTCAGAAGCATTCCAGTCCATAGAAGAATCTTGCTGCGACATTTTCACAAAGAAGCGTGTGCAGGAGGAGAATGAGGTGCCAGGTGCACTATGGCACATTTACAGTGCTCAGGATGCAGACAAGATACGTGACCTCCTAAACCAAGTATCCCTGGAGCGTGGTGTGAGACTGGAGGCCCACCATGATCCCATTCATGATCAGAGCTGGTATCTGGACAAGAAATTGCGGGATCGATTGTATGTGGAGTACGGTGTGCAGTCTCACAGTATAGTGCAGTGTTTAGGAGACTCCATCTTCATACCTGCCGGGGCACCTCACCAGGTGGGTGTTACTTAGTATTTCACTTCCTACAGTCTGATTATCTCATTTGTAGTTACTTTATCTTTATAGGCTTTAAAAATAATTACAATTTTAAAACACGTGTGAGGAAAGCCTTAACTTTTATACTTGGAAATGAAAGTACTTTAGACTGAACGTTTTCTTTTTAAGCCTTCACAACATGTGCTTCTTGAAATCGTAATACAATTAGCGACTTCAGTCAAGAAAATTAATATGTAATTACTAAGAAATATTATTTTAAAAAGAGGATAAGAAGATGTATTCTAAAATATGAAGATGCAAAATAACATCCTCCAAACATAAGAAAATGTCTGGTTTGTAAATGCCTACTGCTTGCATTGTTGCATCTGAATTTTACTGTATGCCCTTCCAGGATATCAGTTTATTCAGAAGACGTGTGTCCATTGAAATAAATGTTTCAGTAACTAATCCTCAGATTTTCCTGCAAGAATCTACTGGAAATGGACTTAGTGCCATACAATATTGAAACATTCATGACAAGGGGATTTAAATTACACATCTTAGGTATAGTTACATTTGGAAAACTTGTAACTATCGAGTTAAATTCATGTGTGACCAGTGCTAAAAATGTCAAATTTTGACATACATGGGTTAGGGTGGGTCAAAATTGCTCAAAATATCTAACCAACCTACCATAACTACCTTATTTTGGGAAACATTGTACAGTAAAATTTTCAATTCCTGCCTAAATACCCTGTGTTGTATAAATGTTTCGCTTTACCATACAAAATTTTCATTAACTCTTGGTACAACGAAGATTGATTTACCTTGTGTCTTCCAAAATGGGATTAATATGTAAAGGATTGATTTTTTAACCATCCTAAATTGGGTTTTGTTTACCTTTACTGCACTTAAAAAAAAATGCTGATTTGTGGATTTGCGATCAGTATATAACATCCGTTATTAATTTTCATTATTTACATTTTCAGGATGCGATTGTAGAATTTTCATATTTTATTAAAATACAGATTTCTCTTTTTTTTTAAAATAAAATTTTTTGTAATTAAATATAATTTTTTTTATGGAAATTACTAATTGTGCCATAATTTCATGGTGGCCATGTTGTAAAGGTTTGAAAATAAGACTCATTAAAAAGTAATTTTTTACTAAGAATGAAATTTTGTTTATTTACTTTATAACAAGATTTTACTGTACAATAATATTTGTCTGCTGTCACATAGTGCACATGCATACCGAGAAAGTGTGCTATTCGTTTAATAGTCTTGTTTATTGTAGGGATGTAACTATTCCACTTTTTTTCGATTCTCGATCTCAATGCCGATAAGACTCTAAATTCTCTATTCCAAAAATTGAGTTTCTTCAAGTTACAGACAATTACTTTACGTAACTAAATACCGTATATGAGGGTGTGAAATTTAATTATTTAAACTAGGTCTACATTTGTAGTAGGCCTATTACTAGTAAATTATATAACACGAACAGTGGAAGTATTCACATGAAATTCGAAAAAATTCAAGAGGCATGTGAAATATTGAAAACATATGTATTAATTTACATCTATAAACACACATGTATCATCCACATAGTTTATTTTAAAATATTTTCAAACCTCACTTGACATGATAAATGTTCAGCAACTAATGAAATTATTAAAAAGTTTGCAAGAATAACTTTTTTGGTAGTAAAATGTGTGTACATTGACACAAATTTACACAAATCAACTTTCAATGGAAGTTTTAACTTGAGGTGAGCCGATATGGTTTTTGAACCTTTTCTGATATTGCTGATACCAATACCGATACTGCTTTGCCAAGGAAAAATAACATTATTGCAAGTTTCAAAAAATAAAAACTTAATTTTTAAACATTTACCTAAATAAAATTCTAATTGTCATCTTTTTTATTGTTTTTGTGATAGGCCTCACTATTACGATAAATATAAATCTAGGAACCACTTATTAAGCTTAAGCATATTTATAAGACAAAAATAATCTCCAAAAGCATGTCATTAAGCAATGAAACTCTTAAAAAAAAAAANACACACACTTCAAATGGTGCGTACATTCAATGTGCCGTTTTAAGTTTGTGGTACTATAGGACCTCGATGATGAAAGAAGAAAGTGACAAATTAAAGCTGGTGACTAAAAACATTAACAGGGTCCCCTTGTTTGGTGATGACCTTCCTCAATGTCAAGCTGTTAGATTATCTCAGCAGGGTGAAGCTTGGTATAAAAACTACAAACTTTGTTTGAAAAACAGTGTAAGTTGAGTCTCTTTCCATTGAGTTTTTCATGTCCCAGTGTGGGAAAACTTTAAAAGGTAATTTTCTCATAAGATTTGAAGTTCTAATGTGAATAATTCATAAATTCGTATTTGCTACTATTAGAATTTTCTAATATCCACACACCCTTATTAATGATACTAGCTGCACGAGTTTCGTTGGATAAAACACTTTGTGAAAATCACTCTTAAGATTTTTTTATTCTAAGATGAAGTCGAAGGTTTAAAAGTCTTAAATTCGACTTCGAAAATGCGAAGCTTCGCACATCCCTATCATTTTTACTGGCATAAATAAAGTAATTGTAAGCAGTTTTTGAGATGTGTTAGGTTATGTATTTGTAGTAATTGGTTTTTGTTGCTTCAATTCTTGAACTTTAGATACTCAATACCCTAGATTCTTGAAGAATCGAGTGTGACATCCCTAGTTTTTACACTACCTTTCTAATATGTATTGTATTTTAGGAGGGGGACTTAGCAATGCATTAGCTTACTTATTTTAGTTATGCTGCAGTTAGGATTGCAGTAGATTTACTGAACTTCTGTGGTGAAAAATGAATCATTAAAACTTTAATGCTTTTTGCCCCCCTACATTTTATAGTGTTAATTTTTCAGCTACATTGGTTATGGTTTAAAATTTCAATAGAATTGAGAATCAATGAGCACTATAACAGATTTTGTTTCAATTCAGACTCAATAAAATATTAGAATAGACTCAATCATTACTATTAACTCGCACCTTCCTATATTTTTTGATATCTTTTCAGATCGCACCTTAATATATTTTTTAAAATTATTTTCATATTGTGTGTGTAGAATATGCTAATGACAAGTGTGTGTAATCACATGTTTTTACATATTGTATTTACCAGAATATAAGAAAATGTTTTATTCTAATCTTCACTTCCAAAAAATTGGGTGTTGTCTTTTTTTTTGCATAGTAACAATTTCGAGGTCAGTATTTTTGCTCTGAGTAGTAGGTACTGATAGTGTTCTTTGACTAAACATATATTTCTTCTCAATACAAACATTTTCAAGATCTTAAACATTAGCTGTTTTATAATCAGAAAAAAATTTAGAACCAGACAAATAAAGTGTTACTTCAGTTTAAATGCGTACATATGTGGTGTAGTACATACTGTATTTTATCAATTGCACATGTTAACCTTTATTTCATTTCAGTGCCATGATTAATTAATTATGCTGTTTTATTTGGTTAAATAAATTTTGAAAGTGTAAATTTTTCCTGTTGTCCAATGTAAAAATTTAGGGGTTGTCTTATGTTTAAGTTGCCTTATATTGGGGTAAATACAATCTTTTCTTTTTCCTGTGCCTGTGTTTATTGTATTATAGCAAAGTTATTTTTTTAACTTTCTTTCAGGTCCGCAACTTGCATAATTGCATAAAGGTAGCAGAGGACTTTGTTTCACCTGAAAACGTGTCGCATTGCTTCCACATGACGCAGGAATTCCGTTGCCTTTCCAACACTCACACAAACCACGAGGACAAGCTTCAGATAAAGAACATAATCTATCATGCAGTTAAGGACTCTCTTTCTGTCATATCGAGTGCCATTGCCATGGCGAAAGAGGAGTTCATCAGTGTGACGGATGGTTTAGAAGCGAGTGCCATCTCCACAACAGCAGCAGAGCATCTGATCGCCAGCAATGGTGATGTGAAGGAAGATGCCACATGAACTTTTCCACTAAGGCTGTACTTTAGTAACAAATTACAGTGATCAAATGGGGGTTCTCACTTGGGCAAGGCCCTTTTTGCATTTCTGACAAATTTTAACTTGGGGTGAATGATCTCAAAGTATGAAGGCAAATTCTGCCGAATGTGCTGTTACTGATGAAAAATATTTACATGTCCAGTGTAGCATCTACTTTTTCCATTTCGATGTCATATTAAAATTTCTCAGTTACTTGACTGGAGAAATTGATGTTTTGGAATTGTGTAAATTCTGGAGGAGAGTTGTATGTCCATACTTTAAGAATACTGTTACGTAGCGTAGATGAACGTTCACTATTTGTTTTCCTCTGCAAGCACACAAGTTATTGTATTGCCTGCTTTTTCACTATATGGAGTTGCAACGTAGTCAGAACACAAGTGTCAACGTGTGATATTTAAGAAGTGAGCAAGGGAGTGTCGGTGTACATCTATGTAGTTTAATACTGTCACTTTTTGAGTGGGTTTTGTTTGTTTTCTGTTATTGAGAATATAGTAGAAGCTTATTTCTTTAACCAAAGTCATCAGGAACAGGAAGATGTAGTTCCTATGTATGTTTAGTATTTCTACGATCTTTGGTTACGCATCATTTAAGGTGTTAGAGACGATGCAATTTCCTTGATCTCAGACCTCGTACATAATGCATACAACGAGTTGCAACAATTTTTAATGTGTGTAAATTTTGTGGACTATGAGCGATCAGATTTGACATACAGAGACTTGTCATTATTTTGGTGTTTACATGATACCAGTATTTTTTAAATGCATATTGAGAAGTGATGTTTATGTTCCCATTGTGTTAATTTGTGTACAGTTTTCCTGCTCTTCTGCCGCCATGGAACTGCGTGTAATTTATTGTGGTGGTGCGTCATGCCGTTACCGAGAATCAGTTCCGACTGATGGCACTAGTTGCCTGTCCTTCCCTCCCTGCTGTACAGTGCACTTGTCTTCATGTTCTGTGACCCTCATTTGAGGGATCGGTAAAGTTTTTTTGTACTGTGTAAATGTAAGAAGGCAGTTTGAATAACAAAAATGTTTATATTATGGAAATTCATTGTTTTATTCTTGTTGTTCCTTTGTGATCTCTTTTATTTGTAGCTATTGAGTGGTTGTTTGCTATTATTCTGCTGTCTGAAGATGAGCCAACCCAGCAACCAAGTAAAAAAGTCCAACGGTCAGTGCTGAGTATCAACAGTGCAGACAGACTGCATACAGAGGCAGTGTGACATATATAAAAATAATGGAAAGATTTTTAATTAATATAGTATGTGCGGAATCTTGTAACACTAATGTGGGTTATGCAATTTTCCAAATGAATCCATTCTTCACAGTATTTTTTTGAATTCAAGCTAGTAAAACCTCACAATTTTTTTTATTCCCTCTGTGTTTGGGTGTTTTGGAAGTAAAATTTCGTTTGGTATTTTAATTATTGCTTGATATTTGTTAGTGCATTGGTGAACACACAAAACTAATTGTTTAATTAGTGTAATACATCTTAAATCAAATTTCTTTGTCTGTGAATAAATTTTTTTTTGAAGTTAAATCACAGTGGGCAGTATGCTGAACACATCGTTCATCTGTTGTGGTTCAATGTAGTAGAGATTGCAGTTACTCTAAGAAAATGACAACAGGGGGAAAATCGATTACTTTAATTGTAGATATAAATATTTCATTTTTCTGCCTTTTTGTTTGTGTGTTGTTCATTTGGTCACATTATCATTATTTACATAAGTATTGTGGTAAATAATTAGTTTTGATAAACTGTTTTGATGCCCTATTTGTCACACAAACTAATATTTTTAAGTCAAGGTTGCCATTAGAATATCCACCATTTTAACGGTCAAGGCTTCTCATCTCGAGCGCTTATTTTCTATTGAGCTCTAGCAAGTGCAGCACACCAGTTTCCAGAAAGTAGTTTGTATAGAAAATATCCATTCAAATTGGTTTGAATACGAGCGCTTGAGCTGTGTATTAGTAGTAAGGTTGTGCAAATATTCTGTATACTGAAATGAAAATTATGAATGACAACTTTCATTTTTGTTTTGGTGGGAAATGTGTTTGCCGAAAGTTGTGATGAAACAAAATTTCTAGATTTTTATGAATATTCAGGTGTTAAATGAATGTTCATTTACTCTGCATATGCAGTGGCTTCTTGATTATTTGTTCCTGTTATTTATGTTTTACCCGTACCGATTATTTATGTTTTACCGTATTTCCCATTTATTTTGTCCTGTCAAAATTCTCATATAAACAATATTAATTACTGACCGTATTCAAAAATCGCTGATAGTTTTTCCCATATTATCCGTTCAAAACAGATGGTACTTTCACCAAAGATTTTGCGCATCAATAGTTTTTGAACATTATGTGAATGCGAAACAATGTGGATAGTAAACAACAGTTACTATCAAATGTTTTGTTTACTTCCCACAGCATTTTTTCATGTTCTGTTGACTACACTGCTTACGTGTTTACTGCACTTGTAGGTTGGTGATAGTGAGAGCATCTTTTCTTATTCTTCTAATGTTAGGCTATTAGCATTCGTTTGCAATATTCTCTTGTGAAGAGTTTGCTAATGTGTGTGCTGTGCTGAACTTTCAACAGATAATGTGGCTATTTTCTTGTACTCTGTATAGATTTCATTAGAGTTTTTACCACTTTAATAATAATTTAAACTGAAGTACAGTTCCCCCTTTATTTCCTTCCCCCTTGTTGACCTAGAATGTGGATTAGCTTTTATAATTTTGGTACAGAGTTTCACAATTTGTGACTCCAAAGTAACACTGCAGGTTAGTGGAACAGTTTCGAATAAATATGCATTAAACCTGCTTCACACCACAGAAAACTGATATGCAATATCCTTTTTGTTTTAAATGCCCAACAATGAGTACATTTGGCAGCTTTGTTGTGTGTGTGTGAACAAAATAATGACATCAGGGGCGGATCCATTGTTAACGGTTCTAGGGTGGTGGGGGGCAATGGCTTAGAAAGTACAAACATATGTGCTGATTAAAATACTATTTACATTTTTAAGCTTTTGAGTTAACATATATATATATATATATATATATATATTATGTTGGCTCTTGAAACACAGACATTAATTTAATTGAGCTACAAACTAAATTACACAAAAAATGTTAATACAAGTTTACTGATAAATTACACATTTATTTGAAAACTAGTACTGTAATCTGCTGAGAGTTCTCATTCACCTAGCCACTTTAAATAATGTTTTACTGTCTAAAAATATGTTATTTGACTTTATGGATGTTTGTATTGTCACTTAAAAGATTAACTCCAACTTTCTATTCTTAATTTTTGAAAAACGTTCAATAATTTTCTCAGTGTCAACATGAATATCGAGGTGTGTGAAGAAGCGTAAGCCCAATGAGCCTTTCTTCTGCCATTTGGGTGCGCAGCCACGATTTCAGACGGAGAAGTGTTGAAAAGCTTCGTTCTGCCGTTGCAACACTCACTGGGAGGATGACCAACACCTTAATCAGCAGACTAATTCCAGGATACAAATGTTCACCTCATTGTTCTAATGCTCGTACTGCAGTTCGAGGTATTGGTAACTTTTCACTTTGCCGCCTTCACCATCTTCCTTGCCATACCTTGAACTCTCTAATTAAGGTTGATGCATTTTTTCCAAGAAAACTTGCAGCGATAAGCTAGTCTTTGGACATGCCCTAAAAATGTTACACGTGGAAGGGTTTTCTACTATAACAGAAGGCACAAGAAGATTGTCGAAGACTTTCTCTCTCTTCCTGGTAATCGGTCTTGAATATCTGTTAACAAGGTGATTAATAAAGGCACGAAAATTGCTTTACGGTAGTATTCCTCAACTGAGCTACGAAAATTTGACCGGAAGTTTTGTTGGAATGCTGTCGGAGGCAGTCCTTAATTCATGTGCAATATTCACAGGTTTGGCAAACAAACCAGTAAAATGAATGTCTGAACTATTCTGGTAAGATTTGAGAACACTTAGTGTTTCACACAGTGCATCACATGCATTCTTCAGGTCAAGGGATGGTGCCTGCAAAACTGAACTGATAGGTCACATGACAGAAAGAATGTCACTAAGACAGGCCATGGATAGAACAAAGTCTGAATCAGTTATTGATTTTAGTAAGAAAACTGCTTCCGATCTTGAATTTTTCCACTTCGATATTTCCTGGAGATATTTGACAATTTTGTGAGCAGATTCGTGAAATTGAGTAATACAGTCGTGTTTCTCGACCCACAGTGTCTTGCAAAGACCACAGAAAGCTTTCCCAAGGCGTTTCTTAAACAGCATAGCCTCTTGGAGGAAACATTAGCAAATGTTATAATTCTTGTCAGTGTCGAGACTATTTCTGATGGACACTACTTTCGAGATTTTCAGAAGAGAATTGTTAAGTGAAAGGTTGAAGGAAGGGCACCTCTTTGCATTGGGACAACTTTTTATGATCTCTTGAACTGCTTCCTGTACATCTGATGCCATGACAGAGTGGTTATTTGTGCANAAGCTAGAAGGAAGGGCAGGGCACCTCTTTGCATTGGGACAACTTTTTATGATCTCTTGAACTGCTCCCTGTACATCTGATGCCATGACAGAGTGGTTATTTGTGCAGGCGATGTGTGTGTGCCATCTTTGCCAGTTAACTTTCCAAATTATGAAAGTGGCATTTTGACAAATGTATTGAGAACAGAATTTGACTGGCAAGCTACCTGTTTCGCTTCCAAACAGCACACAATACTTACAATATAAGCCTCTATTGACGTCTGAAATAACTAGCCAGTGATGGTGGTTCAAATGTTTTTGGAAGTATCTGCATTCTACATTTCCCCGTTTATTGTGAATGGAAAAGGAGAAAGAGTAGTCGCTGGGTGGTTGCCATGGATCCTGAAGTAGCATACGATGTGTATAGTCTTCCAGCATTGTTGTTTTTCCCACATATAATTCGCTCTCTTCTTTTGAACATATAGAACCTTGTGGATGCTTAGTTTTCAGCTGGTAATTAAGGCACTTCAGATAGAACAGACTGATGTTCACTGTAGGAACAAGATGATGAAGCATTACTAAGTGTATCACCAGCTGATTACTTGAAAGATGTGGAATAAGGTGTTAAATGTTTGGTGTCATTTTCTCAGCAGTATCAGAATTTGTGTGTTTACTCAGTTTTTTCTGATGCGCTTCAGTTCCTGTTTCAGGCTCTTCAATTAAAGGTAAATTATTTGGCAAAGAATGAACTTCTATTTTCGTATTCTTCGTAAAATAAGAAGCAGTGCTTCTTGTTGCTGACCGCTTCATACCGCTACTCTTAGTGTGTTTTTCCTGCACCAGAAAGTGACATCAAAATGTAATAAAAAATATAAAAAGTAATTAGTGAATTATTAACAAAAGGTGACATTTGGAAAAATTAACAATTGTAAGTGGGAACATCTGTCGCCATCTTTGATTTCTGATTTTTGTATTGTATAACTAGTTTTAATTTGACAAGGTCTTGGGAAATCATAACTTGCATCATGTGAAAGCTGTTCTAATTATTGACTGAGATAAGTTATAGTACATTAATCTGTAGACAGTTTAATAAAGTTAGCATTAGTGAAACACTTTTATTAATTTGCCCGTGTGTAATCGTTTGGTGTGAATTATTATTAGTTCCTAATTACGTCTACAGATAAGATAACATTGACAACAGAGAAACTACTACTTCAGTAACTTTACCAAAATATATTTTATGCCCTAATTTATGCCAAATTTTCGCAAATAAATCTGGAATCATAAAAAATAGATAAACCTAAGAAGGTGTTAGATGTTTTCCTTAATGATTTACAAAACACACATTTTGATCAACTATCCTTTGCCTCCTTTGATAAGCATGGCAGTACTTTTTTCAAAGCAGATGCAATTATTTAAAGTTATTTCGTGGCAAATTTTTTATAATCGTAACCTAAGGACTGAAGGCTACTTTGCCTGCAATATTTTATTCATGTTTGTGGAAATTTGGAATCTTGGGAAGTTCTGTTTCATGTTACGGAGACAATCAAATTATTATCTATTTTACGAAAAAAGTTTGCTTTCTAATGTAAACATTACACTGTGCTCCAATTGCTTGCAACAAAATTGCAACCAATTCTTTTAAGAAAATATGACTGTCAAAATAATAATAGATGTCAAAAAAAGTAGTAGCGCAGACAGATGGAAACACTTGTGTACTCTAAATTTACATTCTGTTGTAAAGTTAAAGAGGCTGTGTTCTAATGTATGTAATGCAGCGCAACAAGCTGTAGCCAGTCATTAATGATGCAGCTGGTTGTTACCGACCCGAAAATTTTAATTTTAAAACTGTTAAATACTAATTTCCAATTTTTCAGTAGTGTCCAATCTGTAGAGGTCGTGTTCCGATTGACATTTTTTATTGACAAGAATGGTTACACGAACATGACCTGATTTTGCCGACAAAATCTGGGACATATTTTTTGTATTTTGCATTTAGTCCTCTACGAAGCAAATATACCAAATGCAAATGTTAGTTTTTAAGGGGTCANGTATCAGAATTTGTGTGTTTACTCAGTTTTTTCTGATGCGCTTCAGTTCCTGTTTCAGGCTCTTCAATTAAAGGTAAATTATTTGGCAAAGAATGAACTTCTATTTTCGTATTCTTCGTAAAATAAGAAGCAGTGCTTCTTGTTGCTGACCGCTTCATACCGCTACTCTTAGTGTGTTTTTCCTGCACCAGAAAGTGACATCAAAATGTAATAAAAAATATAAAAAGTAATTAGTGAATTGTTAACAAAAGGTGACATTTGGAAAAATTAACAATTGTAAGTGGGAACATCTGTCGCCATCTTTGATTTCTAATTTTTGTATTGTATAAGGAGTTTTAATTTGACAAGGTCTTGGGAAATCATAACTTGCATCATGTGAAAGCTGTTCTAATTATTGACTGAGATAAGTTGTAGTACATTAATCTGTAGACAGTTTAATAAAGTTAGCATTAGTGAAACACTTTTATTAATTTGCCCGTGTGTAATCGTTTGGTGTGAATTATTATTAGTTCCTAATTACATCTACAGATAAGATAACATTGACAGCAGAGAAACAACTACTTCAGTAACTTTACCAAAATATATTTTATGCCCTAATTTATGCCAAATTTTCGCATGTAAATCTGGAATCATAAAAAATAGATAAACCTAAGAAGGTGTTAGATGTTTTCCTTAATGATTTACAAAACATACATTTTGATCAACTATCCTTTGATAAGCATGGCAGTAGTTTTTTCAAAGCAGATGCAATTATTTAAAGTTATTTCGTGGCAAATTTTTTATACATCAGTTATTATGAAGTAAGTAGAAGAAATATTTATCTAAAGATAAATTTCTATATTTTATTTTTCCAAGAAAATTTTGAGGTATCAATGATTTTAATTTGCAGATTTTAAGAAAGTGAGTACTGTAAATATTTTTATAGAGAGTAGCGGATTATTTTACCAATCCCTGGGTTTTAATTTAAAAATTATAATTTTTTCCTTGCATTAAAACAGTGAAGATGTGATCTATAATAGATTGACAAAATACGAATCGCAAATTACGAAAAACCGNTTTCCTTGCATTAAAACAGTGAAGATGTGATCTATAATAGATTGACAAAATACGAATCGCAAATTACGAAAAACCAAATTCCATACTAATTGAAACGCGTCCAGAGTTTCACGGTTTCATAAGCACCACTTCACTGAAACCTTGGTCTCCAAATTTGGGTTACCGATACTAGACTCTGTCGACTATAATAAACATATTGTTTATAATTTTAAGCATAATAGTAACACACGCCATTTGTTTGCAAACCGCCAAAAGTGAAGATAAGCGAACTACAAACTTAAGTTTTTACGATCCATAAGCACCCTTCTCTACACAAATTTTTGCCTTCAACAAAATTTGAAAACAAAATACAGCCATCAAATTTTTCCTTCCAGCAAATTTTATCAAATTAATCTTGAATGTGTTTGAAAATGTGTCTCAATCAAATTTTTTTACTGGGAGAATCTGTTTGAATTATTATTTAAAAATTATTTGCATAGTGTGATATTGCTTAATATGTGCAATATTCACAAAGTAGCATTCAAGCCCAGACAGCTTCTACATAAATTATCTTCATAAACCACTTCGTTTCCAACAGTTGTTCGTTATTTTAAAGTTTCTTGAGGTCCATTTTTGCTTTGCACAATCCTGATTGGCTAAGACTGTCAAACATCAAAAAAATTTTAGAACCGGTCCAATCTTCAAATGTTTGATGGAAACTGAAGGCATCCAACATTCTCAGACAAATATGGCGGCATTTATGTTGTTTCAATGACATTCATAACTGTCAAATTTTTATTTGACTAAATTTATTGGAAGCAGTTTGACGGAAAAATTTGAGTGTGATGGGCTTTACACTACACATTACCGTAACATGAAAAACCTTTCAAAATTTAGCTCCTTTCATCCTTTCGTGGCTCGTGCTGCCATCTCTGGAATCCCAGTGATAACGTTTCAGCTGAAAAGCAGAGTGCAACTAGTAACATTCCTATCTGAATATTCTGCCATTTAAAATTTTGGAAAGATCTGTGTGATTATCTTACACATTTTACATTTTTTAAATCGTGATACATTCAGAGACTATTAGAATATCCCTCATTGTATAAATTATTTGAATTAACTTATCTGAAGAATAATTTGAGTAGCATCTGGAAGGTTTCTTAGCTGTTTGGCGAAGTTGGCATGTCCCTTAATGCCAAGTCGTCTTCAGAATTTTTCCTACATAGGATCTCGGGCCTAAGGTACATAACATAGGAAACTTGACTCCAATTCAGTGTTACATTGCAACTCAATCAGCTCGAGCTGCAATTCTGGTTTGACTGATTCACAATCCACATTAAATGGAATGCTAAAAATGTCCAGGTCCTGTTCGATAGCTTTGAAGTCTTGGAATCTTAGTTCAAATTCTTCATGAAGACATTTCAGGCTTTTCTCATAGCTCCTAAGTTTGTCTTTCTTGACTATTTGTTTGGAAAATAGATTCAATTGCATTTTGAAACCCTTGATATGATTCCAAATATCGTNTGGAAAATGAGTAAAGTCTTTCTTGACTATTTGTTTGGAAAATAGATTCAATTGCATTTTGAAACCCTTGATATGATTCCAAATATCATGGATTAATTGATTTCTTCCCTGGAGTTTAATGTTCAATTTATTGATGTGACTGAGAAGATCTGTAAAAAATGCAAAGTCCGAAAGCCATACAATATCTTTCAAATGTTCACACTCGTCCACTCCTTTTTCTTCCATGAAAGAGATTATTTCGTCTTTTAGATCCCAAACTCGTTCGAAAACCCGTCCTGCACTGAGCCACCTTATTCTAGTATAGTAAAGTACATCAGAATATTCAGACTGCAATGAGTCAAGAAACACTCAAAATTGTCTATGATTGAGTGCTCGTGAACAAATGCTATTAACAAGCTTAATAACAACATCAAGCACATGTTTCATGTGTAGAGCAGATTTACACAGAGCTTCTTGATGTATGACACAATGAAGAAACACAACTTCGTTCCCAGGAAATTATTCCTTAAACAGGCCTACAAAACCAGATTTCATCCCAGTCATATTCGGTGCTCCATCAGTAGTAATGTTACAAATATTGGTCAAAGGTACTTTCAAAGACGTGATGGTTTCTTAAAATTCTTGAAAAATGTCAGATCCTTTTGTTGTTCCCTTTAATGAACGCATGCTAGCTAATTCTTCAGTAACACAAAAGTTGTCATCAATACCTCTTATAAATATTAGAAACTGAGCTGTGTCAATTATGTCCGTACTTTCATCCAACGCAAAAGAACAGAATTTAAACTCGCTTATCTTTGACTCTAGTTGTGAGACAAATTGCTTATCAATTACTTCAATTCTAGAAGTAATTGTTCTTCGAGACAAACTTACTGTCTCAAAATCCTTTGTTTTGTCAGGACACAAAATGTCGCATACTTGGAGCATACAAGTTTTTACAAATTCGCCATCAGAAAAGGCTTTGTTACTTTTTGCAATATTGTACGCTACAACGTAACTGGCATGTGTAGCTAGCTTTTGAGAACAGCTTTGTTTTTTTTTTAATATTTCCCTGACCTGACATTTATTTACTTAGAGCTCCTGCTTTTTGCTTCCGTTCTTCTTCGGTCATAGTTTCATAAGTGGCGTTGCTATGTTTTGTCATGAAGTGTCGTGAGAGATTGAATTCCTTGAATACGACTACAGCTTCATTGCAAATGAGGCACGCAGGTTTATCCATAATAGACGTAAAAACAATTTACAAGTCCACTCATCTTTAAAAACACGACATTCTGAATCAACTTTACGTTTTTTACTTGCCATTGTAACGATCAAAAATGCCAACAAAGCAAACCCATAGAAACCCAAGCCAGACACAGCCGCAAAGGTGACTTGACACAGACTACGTGACTGTTTGAACTACACTGACCTCAAAGTTCTCAAGAACAGACGAAACGAAAATGGTAGCGCCCGATTCGTTCCGAATTTAGCCGAGCAACACACGCATTGTACTCCACATCGCCATGCTACCGATCTACAGACATCTACTACGGCACTACACAAACTTCGTTAATATTAGATGCTATAATACCGTACTTAAAACGCAATGAGAAGGAAACAGTTATTCTATTCTAGCTACCCAGAAAATACATTTTGTCTTATGTGTAATTGTAGGGGTTATTCAAAACCATGTTGCGGGCCGGATTGACTAGTCCGAAGGGCCGCACTTGGCCCGCGGGCTGTACTTTGCCCATGACTGCTCTATACTGACCCAGGGATGCACCCAGGATCTTAGTTTGGAAGGGCCTAAAACTTGTTTTTTTTTTTTTAACTCAAAATATTGTCACTGTAAACAAGCACATACTTAGTAAAAATATTAATGTTCACAAAATATTACATTTATAATATTTTAAAATATTATATTCAGAAAATGGTAATTTAAATTTACTTATTTCTACCACACATTAACTTTTTTAAAGTCATGTTACTATTCTCTTTCAGATTCTACTCTTGTAGTGCCGTAAGCTTTCACTCACGTGGTGAGCACGTGTTTTTAACTGCCGTGGTTACATAGTAGGAAGTGGTCGGTATTCTAGTGGCTCTGGGCTTGCTGCAAGACCACTTATGTCATTCCTCTTTCATTTTAAATAAACTTGTAATGGTATAACCCATGAATGGAGTAAATAGTTGACTAATTATTTGTACTGGCAATTCACTGAAATGTTTAAAAGACTTTTTTCTTTGGAGGTGGCTTGTGCACCAAGTGCTCAGCCGATGTTATGACATACGGTGTCACGTATCTAATAAGCGAGTTCCGTGAACTTCATGTGAAAACAGCAAAAGCTAAGAAACAAAATAGATCATTTAAGGCGGTCGCCTACCTGGCACTTGATATCAGTTGCAGCATGTTTTAAAAATGATTTTTTTGATGAAACTGTTAAATGTGCCACTAATAAGTTTACCTACGAAAAGCAAGTACATTCCTGACTGTGAAGGAATGGTACTTTCAAGACTTTAAGCACATTGGAAACGTTATTTTCATGCTTTCAACAGCCAAAAAAGACTTTTCCCGACTGCTATATCTCAAAATATACTCGTAGAATACATGCAAAACTGCAATAGAGGTATGCATCAGACTTTGCTGTCGTGCCCAATAAAATTATAGGGACGCTGCTTAGTCACATTCAGGCAAGCTGCCGACTGAAAGACTGCATGCCAGTTTAGCGCCTTGCAGATAAAGGCATTACCCCTTTACATACGCCGGTCACAATTGCCTGTAGTGCTTCATTGGGCAACTGCCATAATGTGCGTGTTATAGAGTGCATCAGAGGTTCATGCTGTCAAGCAATCTCATATCTCTGCTGAGCTCTGTGCTCCGCAAAAAGAGTAGCCAAAGTCAGATGCTCTCTTGTTGCTCACCGCCTATATTTTGGCCTAGTTCAGATGTGTCCAGTCTGCTGCACACATGTGTAGTTCTGGTTACAGGAAATTTTCATACCACTTTGTTTTTTATTAAAAATTACACAAAAAATTGTTACTATAGTCTATTTGCAGTTTATTCACACCTTTTGAATAAATCCTTTGCAAATTCACCCCTTGGTTGTTTCCTAAATATGTAATGTATCACAGTTGTTGATACTTCTGTTAACATAAAAATTACTTATTTTTGGTTAAATTGAAATTTTACTTATATTTTGTCTATAAATTATAATATTTCATGCATAATTAATACAGGTAAAAAATAAGTATGTTGGTAATGCCTAGTAAGAAATAATTCTTGTGCGAAATATTATTACATGGAGTGTGCAGGTATGGTCTGTCTCATATAAGTTGGCGAGATTCTGACAGTCAGTGAGTGGCAAATTGACGTATACTAAACAAACAAAGTGCCATTTACAAAATCCTGTATCAGCTGATGCACGAACGAACAAAAGTTAATATTACGTTGGCTATTCTGGGTGCGCTGCCGATGCACATTAGACAAGCAGAAAATACGCGATAAGAAAGAGTTCCTAGATTAATTAATACATTTTATTTTACGTGGTCACAAAACAGTGGTTGTTAGTGTTACAAACTAAACTTAGTGATAAAGTAATAATGTATAGGTGTTCAAAATGAAATGCACAATAAAACAATCCGTATCCAAATGAAACTCAACTTTTAAAACCTGTTTCATGTCTCCAACCGTGCTTTCCGTACGTGCTTGATATTAATTCCAAAAGCATACAGCAATATTGCATAATATAGTCAATTAATTTTTATAATAATTTGACGAAATATATTTCAAATTCATGTCGTTCCGAGCCACAGTGCCATGTTTCTTCAATCACAACGACTTTCAAGTGTGCTGAAAACAGAAACTGTGTGGCTTCTGAAATGGCACACAGTAGGAAAAACATCCAAAGTGTTCTCAAATAAGCCATCCTTTTAATCATCTCAAAAATAAGATTGCAGTGTGGCTATCATAGAAATAGTCATTAGATAGCAAATACTAGTTATAATATCAAATTTCATATCAATTATTCCAAAAGTTAAGATATCTTGTAACTAGTTAAATGATGTAGGCATAGATAGGCCTATAGACTGTTCACGGTAAACTACACACTTTTGAAAGCTCTAAATTCCACCATATCCATATGCATAAATTAAAATTTGGAGCTGTTGCCATATTTGTATAGTTTGAAAAAAAAAAAAAACATTACATTAAAAACATTATCTTAAAATAGTCAATAAAATTACTAAAATTTTATGTAATTAAAACTGCTCTCTAGGTTCTGATATTTGTAATTTATTAAAATGTTAAATATTGTTTTATTCTTTTGCAGCAAATGTGGCAGTGTTTCTTCAGTCATTGCTAAAAGGGTTTTATTTATTACTTGAATTGCACTCAATTCATGTTTGAAATTAATTATGTGGTAATGCATGTCACAGTTACACTATGAATACCAGCATTTCTAAGTTTCACAATTATGTATAAATGACAATAATAAACATGTTTATGCTAAACTACCATTAATTTGTAAATATCTGCCCCAAGAAACTCTTGAATAAGTGTGATATAATAAGAGTGTCTACAGCGATGGAATTCCTCCTGAAGTTAGTATTAACTAATAAAGAGAAAAAAATGGGTATAAACACTGGTCTGTGAGCTGGTAATAAACGTGCTTTGAAAGTAAGCTGTTGATCATGCACAAATAAAATATTATTGTACACCTCAAAGAATGTAATTGGTGTCAGTGGTTCGTAATGAGCTACATTGAAATGCACCACAATAATGCGTATACACCAGTATATTTGTCTCAAGTTCGTAGTAAAATGCTAGATGATATTCACATCCATAACGGTTTAAAATGAAATTTAGAATGCACGAGTTACCCCAAAATGTTTGACAAGGTCCCCTAATGCAGCTGTAAACTCGAGACAAATAATGACATTGCAATTGCATATAAGATAATTTTGAACCAAGTAAAATTGATATTGAAAATATACAAAGTATATTTGGAAAACCAAGAAATTTTCCATGAGTCAGCAAGCCAGTGTCTGAAAACACATTCACAAGATTTATGTGCAAACAAAAATATAAATGATTTTCTTTTTATTGATGATAAATTTTATATATTCTGTAACAAATATGTTTGGATAAAAAATATAAAATGTGATATAATCAGTTAACAACCAAGTTTAATAACAGATTAATTGCCATATTTGCCAAAAAGTTTTAATAGTTTTCATAATTATTAAAGGCCTTCATGATAAATAGTTATGATAGTAGATTATAAAATCTGTATGATTGATTAAGTCTGAATTTTTTCAAGGTTATCCAATAGCATTATCTTCTATTGGAATAAATGATAACAANCTGTATGATTGATTAAGTCTGAATTTTTTCAAGGTTATCCAATAGCATTATCTTCTATTGGAATAAATGATAACAACAAAATAAAAGCTGTCTTTAATTCTTATAATGGTAAAACATATATATTCTTTGTAATATAATATATTATGTTCAATGAGATGAATATGGTTTTTTAAGAAAACAACCGGGAATATTAAATTACACTTTTCCGCAATTGCCAGACAATTTACAATCTGGTTTTCGATATATANAAGAAAACAACCGGGAATATTAAATTACACTTTTCCGCAATTGCCAGACAATTTACAATCTGGTTTTCGATATATAAATGGATTATATTTTTTCAAGACTGATACATCTTATGAATATAATGAATTTTATAATTGATTAATTAGAGCTGGTAAAAACAATATATCTTTATTTGGGATTAAAATATAATACATATAATATAATTGTTAATAGAATGAAAGATATAGTTATTGATTGAGCAAATTTCAATCAATAATTTATTGTAACTTGTCTTAAAAAAAGATTTTAATTTTTTTTACTTGAAATGTTTTTATCAGTATGGTATAGTTTAGAAAAGGACCATTTTTATATCATAAATACTTTAATTAAAACATTTATAGTAATAATAATTTCTCAACAAACCAAACAAATATTTTAATATTAAAGCTAAATAAATGTAATTAAAAATTATATAAAAAAATTTCTTAATATAATTTTTTAATTCGCTCCTTTGAATGTATAAACTTAAGTTGTTATATGTAATTTTAATTTAATAAAAGGGGATGATTTTTTAAAAATTTTAATTGGGGTATCCAATGATTTATACTAAATTTCCAAATGTTAAATTGTAATTTTTATGTTGAAGTAATTAAAATGGGAGTAGGGGGGAGGGGGGGGTGCCTTGNGGGGGAGGGGGGGGGTGCCTTGGTTTAGGGTTTAAATTTAGATTTGAATATTATTTTAAAAATAAGAAATAACATCTTTTTGTAATTAAATTTTTTAAACCAAAATTAATTAAAATTTTAAAATAATGTTTTTAAATTTAGTAATGCCTTTTTTTAATCATAAATATATATTTTTTAAACTTTTTATAACATAAAAATGGTTTTTTCTCACCTATATTGTACTAATATAAAATACTGTTTTTTTTTTAAAATAATTTAACTGTGAACCTTATATTTTATGTTACTAAATATTTTCCAATATAAATGGAATTAAGATCTGAAATGTAATTATCTTATATTTTATAATTTGAAGGTTTTGTTTGCTTTGGTTGAAAATGATAATTCTTTCTTTTGTGCTGATCTGGAAGCAGACATTTTAGGATACAAATGGCCTAGAGAATAAGTTATTTAAATATAACAAAATATAATTACTTAAAAAAAAGGATTGATGTGAGAAAAGATTTGGGTGGCTCTTAACATCGATGTCAGCTGATACTTTTTTATTCCAATTTTAGGTGCTCTTGGCACAAGTTTAATATTCCAGTTGTATGTACTCTAATAAATTATAATAAACAGTAACACCAGAGTGGGATAGATGATTACAAATGGAGTATATTTCATGCAGAAGCAAATTGTCGAACATCCATAGGTAAGCCACTAATGTCAGTGGAATGTACAGGGGTGGGTATGTTATTCTCTGTACTTGATGTATTTACCAGCCTGTGCGCAGTTCTGCGCACCTGATATCACCACCTAGTACTGTACGATCTCAGTCTCAGTGGTGCTACATATCTCCAGTTCCTGCAACTCTTGTTACCTGAATACTTGGATGATGTTCCTTTAGATGCTCGTAAGATGTGGTTTCAGCAGGCGGTGCCCTGCCCCATTTCACTATTGCTGTCGACCGGTACCTCAACGTGCACTTCCTGAACCAGTGGATATGTAGGGGAGGCCCCATAGTGTGGTTACTACGTTCACCTGACTACTGGCTGTTGGGCCACAGCAAATAGATGGTGTATGCCATACCACTTGTCACGAGAGATTAGCTCATTACGCGGATACAGAGAACAGTTGACACCATGAATGCCCTGCTGGAAACCTTTGCACATGTGCATCGTAACATGCTTCAACGCTGCACTACTTGCGTGGCCAATGGTGGCTGAAACTTTGAACAGACACTGTGAGCCCAATGTTTTCTGCCCAAATGTGTAATTAAAATTTCATTTCATTGCACTGCTTGTTGCCTAATTATTGTGGTTGCTACCAGCCCCTGCAGATTGCCTCTGCTATAAGCGGGTTAACTATGGACGTTAGAGAATTTGTTCCTTGACGAAATATGCTCCATTTGTGCTGAACTGCCCCACTATGGTGTTTATTATAATTTATTTGAGTATATCCAGTATAATTAAGTTTAACAAACCAATAAATAAATACGTAAAAAGGCAAATTGAAAAAAAACTCTATTAATCAATATATAATTTTTTTAATTAATTAGGATATATAAAGATATGTTTTAATCTGCACTTATGTATGTAATTTATATGCGTTTTTATTTAATTATTTTAAAAATTAATACTTAATCTTAATTTTTTTGCAGACATAGTGCTACTAATAGCATCAGAAGCAATATTTTTCATCTAAAGGAGTATCTTTATCTAACATAATTTCTTCGGCTTGTTTTTGACATATTTTATCAGCTCCATGTCTTAATTCTAAATCTTTATGGTCTGTATATGCAATACCATGATATTTAGATGCTTAANACCAATAAATAAATACGTAAAAAGGCAAATTGAAAAAAAACTCTATTAATCAATATATAATTTTTTTAATTAATTGGGATATATAAAGATATGTTTTAATCTGCACTTATGTATGTAATTTATATGGGTTTTTATTTAATTATTTTAAAAATTAATACTTAATCTTAATTTTTTTGCAGACATAGTGCTACTAATAGCATCAGAAGCAATATTTTTCATCTAAAGGAGTATCTTTATCTAACATAATTTCTTCGGCTTGTTTTTGACTTATTTTATCAGCTCCATGTCTTAATTCTAAATCTTTATGGTCTGTATATGCAATACCATGATATTTAGATGCTTAANTATTTTATCAGCTCCATGTCTTAATTCTAAATCTTTATGGTCTGTATATGCAATACCATGATATTTAGATGCTTAACCCATGAGGCAAACTTATATAATCCTGATACTACTTACATATTGAGCAGTATTGCTCAATTTGAGAGAGAGAGAAAGAAATGAATATTACTAAGGGACATATTACATCATGTATTTTAAATCTTGATGTATTGTAAGGTGTGTCCTAGTGTTGTTCAGATTAAAATCAGTAGTATTATTAAAAAATTATTTGAGAGCATAGCAGACACGCAGAATTTTTTTTGTCACAGGTCTAAAATGAAATTATTTTTAAGATGAAACATCTATCTGCAATTGCAATGTCATTATTTTTCTCGACTCTTTACAGCTGAATTAGGGGCCCTCATTAAACATTTTGGGGTAACTCGTGCATTCTAAATTTTAATTTAAGCAGTTATGGATGTGAATAATATCTAACATTTTACTACGAACTTGAGACAAATAAACTGGTGTCTACGCATTATTGTGGTGCATTTCAATGTAGTTTATTATGAAATGCTGACACCAATTACATTCTTTTAGGTGTACAATAATATTTGATTTGTGCATGGTCAACTGGATGTAAAACTCAGCTGATCATGCCACAGCAGCACCATCTCTAATGATTAGCTCCCACAATTCACACTATATCACTGGTGTTTTTCTTGGCACATTTCCTGAGTCCTACTGAGGGTATGCAACTCACACCAGGGTTGCAGTCCTGCAGCCAGTGTGAACAAAATGAACAGCAGAAGATTGTCTGTTCCTCCCCATAAAACATCTTACTTTTCAAAGCACGTTTATTACCAACTCACCAGACCAACCCCCTTGTTAAGTGTCAGCTGCTTTAGCTCGGTGGTCAGAATGCTTACCTCCCAGTTAATAGGCTGTGGGCNCCAACCCCCTTGTTAAGTGTCAGCTGCTTTAGCTCGGTGGTCAGAATGCTTACCTCCCAGTTAATAGGCTGTGGGCTCAAATCCCCGTGCCTTCATCAGGAACTTTTCTTGTTTTAAATGTTACCAGCTGCCATACAAATGCGCAAATTTTANTCAAATCCCCGTGCCTTCATCAGGAACTTTTCTTGTTTTAAATGTTACCAGCTGCCATACAAATGCGCAAATTTTACGTAGTTTAAATTTTTCAAACATATTTTGCATTAAAAATACATGTTCGATACATTAAATTATATTTTTAAAAAATGTGGAAATTTTTTAAATGATAAATAAAATAAATTTAAATAAAATCATAAAAATTAATTTTTAATGAATGCACCAATTCCTATGTGTCTGACTATACCACAATTATTTTGATAAGGCCGGCCAGTTGCCTGACCTGTGCTCGATTTGTGAAGAGGTGGATGGCAAGGAGAAGGGAGCAGTCAATGATTTTCGTGGCCGTTAGGAATGAGAAGGTGGTCATGGTTGTTGGATGAGTGGTGGGCTGAGGGGGATGTGTCTTTGTGGGAAGGTAGAGGAAATTACTTTAATTTTTAGACACTTTTACCAATGAAAAAAATGGGTTTGAATGAGGGTTGGTTAGGGGGAGGAAAAAAAGGGGGGG
>NQII01000112.1:929627-1001519 GCA_002778355.1 Clitarchus hookeri
GGGGGGGGGGATAAGATGTGGTGATGAGATTGGATGGTGGTTGGTGTATGGGTGAGGGTTGTTGGTAAGGTGCGGTGAAGGGACTGGGTTTTGGATGCACTGTTTGGGAGGGGGGCCTACTTATTAATTCCAATATGATGGACTTGTTGTTGGGCATAATTTTTATGACATCACCATCATATGCGCCTTGAAAAGATGAGTCCGGTGATATTTATCACTGTATCACTGTATAGTTATGCCTTTAAATGTTTAAATATAAAATAAATTTTAATTTAAAAAGAAAAAAATATTTTTAAATAATTTTATTTTATCAAGTCTTTATTGCCGCTGATATTTTTCTGATTTTCGAGATACCTCAGCCACATTAAGGAGCAAACAATTTTTTCCACACATTTTTGGAAATTTTGGATTGTTGGGGAGGGGAGAGGTAAGGGAGATTTTTATGGGGACAAAACAGGCATTTTCGAAAGCTGAACGTGCCATTTTAAGAAAAAAAAGATGGAAATTTCGAAGCACTGGGGGGCTGCGACCGCCTCGTCAACTGAATTGACAGGCAAATCCAGCATCGACTCCTAGAATCCTGTGCCAAAGTCGGCCAAACCTATCTGCTGTAATAATATAATCACAGTTATTTATCAGCAAAATCAAGAAATTTTTACTCCAAGACAACAATGTGATAATGAATCATTATAAAAACTATAAATTGATATGAATGATTCAAGTATGTTAATTTTTTTTTTTTTTAGAAACAAACAACATAACAAATATAATAAATCTTCAGTGTAAATATAATGCTTGATTTGATGTTCGATTATCAAATATTTTAGGATTTGAAAGGTATGAAGTTTTATGTAATTAAGTTCTGTGGTCAGATTCATATTCAACCAATGTTGGTTCAAAAATTCAGAATTTTAATTCTTTTAAAACTAAAGGTCTAAATTCTCATTGTAATTTAGCTTATGGTATGTTTATAAAATATGAAATGAATCACTTAGAAACTAATTTGCTAATTTTGAACCAAAAACATAGTGTGGATTTCGAGATTCGATTGTTTGTAAACCTTATTATTATCCATCCTTTTATAAATTTTATAATGAACTATTAAAAATATTGTTTTAGAATTAAGAGATGAAAATGGAAACTTGATTGATTTTTATGGCGCTAATATTGAAATTATTTTAGAAATGAAGTGTAGCTAAAAGCCACTTTTAATGTGCAAAGACATAAATTTCTTTGTAAAAAAAAATGTAGTCAACAATAGAACTTTTAGAATACTGTTAATTATATATAACATAAAAACAAACTATTATTGATATTGAATTACATTGTTAAATTGTTTCCAAAATTTATTTCAAATTCGATTAAAATATTTAGAATAAGATACATTTTCATAAATTTAAAATTTTCTATATTTAAATTGGTATGGTGGTTTGGATTATGGAAAAATGCATAAGATGATGATTATGTTTCTCATTTTACATAATTCATAAATTTTAAAAATTCTTATCGACAGTTATTTGCTTCAAAATAAAACAATTAATTGTATGTTTTTGTATTTTACATTTTTAATTGTATGTTTTAAATTTGCCTATCATTTATATATTGATATGATATTGTGCCAATTTTATTTTGTAAAATTATTCTTTTATCGTTTTCATGATTGAAAATTGATTATTCATTCGGACTGTATAAACATCATGTTTATAAAATATTATTCATTTTTACAAATATTTTCTCCCCTTTGAAGAGACAGTTCTTATAATCATCCAATTTTATTTCATTTTCAACAACTAATATTTTAACTCATTTTTATTTTTTATATTGTGATGCTTTGTCAACTTTAATCACATATATCTTTGCCCCCAATTCAATAAATTCTGTAATAATTTTTCCATTGTTTTCATTTTTTGCCATTCCTATCACTTTTTTTATTAATATGTGGTAAATTATATACATTATCTTTGGGAGAATCACTAGTATCAAATTCGTTTATTATTTATTTATATCTGAAAAAAATCTAGTTTTATATTATGTATTAAATAATCAGCATCTTACTAGCATAATTTGATGATTTTTTTTTGCAATCTTAGTTTTGTAATTTTGTAATGAAAAATATACATTACTTCTTTTGAAATCTCTAAAATTGATAATTGAACATGAATTGGTTTATTAAAATTTAACTTGAATAGTTGCTGAATTTTTAGGAAAAACTGTGGCTATATCAAAATTAGGTTTGCATATTAATTTTTCAATTTTTTAGCATTTTTTATTAATTTTATATCTACTCTTTTTCTTACATTTTCCATTATTTTGCCATACACTGAATTACCCATTAATTTATTAAACTTTTTTTTTCTTCAAAAATCGTTTGTTGCCTTTTTTCTTGTTTGTGTGTTAAGATCAATATATTTTTGAAGTCAATTGAATTTTATTTAAAATTTTTAAACTGTTTAAATATTCTTTAATGTTAAGCCATTTTAAAAATAGATTTTACAGCATTCTGTAATGTAAAATGTTTTTTTATTTTCTAAAGTTGTTATTAATTTTATTCTTCATTCTGGAGCTACTTTAAATATTTATGAATATTATTACAATTTTTAGAATACTCTAAATCTACTTCTAAAATATAACGTTCATAATTCTTTAACAGATTTTTAATGGTTTCTTTTATTTTTTCTGTATTCAATTTTGTCATTCATTCAAATACACTATATGGGAAATATTTTGACATAGCTTAACTATATAAATTATTTTTTTACAATTGTATAAAATAATTAGAATAAAATCAATTTTTATTATATTTTGTTGTATATTTATTAATTGTATGGCATCTATTTTACTACATTGAAAAATCCCTCCTGCAATAGCTTTTTTAAACAAAAATACCATTATTAATAAATTTAATTAAATTTAAGTTGTTTTAAGCATTTAATCCCAAGATAATCTTGCTGTATAATATTTTAATGGACCTTATTTATAAATTTTAAGCAAAATCTCTAGAATTTTCGATTATATTTGTTAAAATTAAAACATCACTTTTATTATATAATTTTTTATATTCTTCTATATTTTTAATGTTAATTTTTTTAAAAAACTTTTAAAAGCATGTTTATAAATTTTATTACATATATGTGTTTTATTTAATATTGAATAAAATTTATATATTAAGGTAGTTTAGTTTTTTTAATTTCTCTTCATAGGGAAAAACACCATTCCTGATTAATAGATATAACTGTTCATCTCTGAAATATTTAGATATTTCTCTTTTTTATGATTTTAAAATAATTTATTGATACTGGTGTTTATAAATATACATTTCTGAAACATCTGGAATCGTAACTACGTTTAACATTTTTACTAAATTAAATATATATATTTTTTATTATTACCTATTATATCAATATTTTCAACATAGTTTCTTAATCCTATGATAAATAAATGAGATTCATGACCTGATAAATTAGGAATGTATACTTTTATAAACATTGGATTTTGACCTGCAATGTGCAAATTGCCTGTAGTAGCAATTCATTTTCATAGAACCTTATTTCATCATCAAGCTCAAACTTGATCTTCTTACTTCATACTGGTAAAAGTTGGGTTACTTGAGTTATGATGTAAATGAAAAAAAAAAAAAAAAACAATTCCAAAAGTCCAATTTTAGCTTTAGCAGTTATACCTTCTAAACCAAATCTATATAAAAAATTCCAAAGAAAATAACTTTCTTCCACACATTATTTTTAATGTATTGAAGATACATATTTGTACAAGTTTAACAATTTGCTCTTGCATTTATTCTATTTTTCTTTCTATGATTTTAGCGATTTATTGACAAATATTTTTATATTAGGAAACACAATCTGTTACGAAATACTGATTTTATAGAATGAATAAAATTTTTTTGATTATTATTTTTATATTGATACAAGCATTTTTATTTTTCTGGTATTTCAATATATGATTAACCATTAAATGGATTGTATTTATTAAAATGATTCAAGATTATTTATTGAATTTAATATCCAACCAGAGCCTTGTGCTTCAAATTGAGTTATTTTTTAAAAATATAATTAAAAAGATTATTTAATATATTTAAGACCATCTAAATTAGTTGATAAATAAATAATTGAATTGCGGTTCTGAAGTACATTTCTTGTAGACCTCCATTATTTATGTGGTTTCTAATAATTTTATAGCATTCATCACATTATTTCAATTAAATATATAATTTTTATAAATATTTACTGTTATAGTTTATTAGGAGTTAATAAATATTCTAGATTTTCAATGATAAATGTTTGTATTCTTGCTTCAAAGCGTTCCTAATTTTTTCTTTCCTTGTTTAAATTATTTAAACTCTTCATCTCTAATTTTTGAAAATGGGATATTATATGTTTCACTTTTTCTTGTAAAGAAATAATAATAAAAATATAATTATTTGAAAATTGTTAGCATTATTATAAATTTTTTGTAGTATATTTTGAGGTTGAATAAACATATCTTTATTAAAATTAAATGCTGTTTGTAATAAGTTTTATTATAGTCACCTGTAAAAAATATATGTTAATTAAAATTAAATGCTTTTTGCAATAAGTTTATATCATAGTTATCTCTGGAGAATATATCTTTATTGAAATTAAACACTTTTTGCAATAAGTTTTTATCACAGTTATCTTTAGAAAATATATATTTATTAAATTAACATGCTCTGTAATGAGTTTTTATCATATCTACCTCCAGAACATATTTCAATATAAATGTTAAATTCGTTCTGTGTAAATTTTCTTTTTCTTGAAAATATCCTTTTCTGATCTCTTTTTATATGATTATAAATTATTAATAATTCAAAATCAACTTTTCTTTATTAAGAATATTGTCTTAAATTAAAATTTCTAGCTAATGTTTTCCGTTGTACAAATTNTCTACCTCCAGAACATATTTCAATATAAATGTTAAATTCGTTCTGTGTAAATTTTCTTTTTCTTGAAAATATCCTTTTCTGATCTCTTTTTATATGATTATAAATTATTATTTCAAAATCAACTTTTCTTTATTAAGAATATTGTCTTAAATTAAAATTTCTAGCTAATGTTTTCCGTTGTACAAATTTAATTTGATGAATGTTTTGTGGGAGAGCTGGTTCTTGAATTTCTCTTTGTATGTTTTTATTATATGTAGTAATTAATCTCATTAAATCATTTTTTAAAAATCTAGAATATCCTCTTAAATTTAAATTTCTGGCTAATATTTTCATTTCTATGTCACTTATGTTTGTCATATTTGATGTAATTTTTTACATTCATGTATTATAAAATTTTTTTGAGTGTTTGAAAAATATTTTTTTTTATATTTTGTATTATTAATAAAAAATTGAATCTGTTTTATTAATTTTCATTATAATTTTTGTATATTAAATTGCACATTGTTTGCATAAGTCAGAATGTTTATATATTGATTTATGGTAATGAAATTAATTAATATAATTTATTTCTTCATTTTTTGCATTTTTTAGTTCAATTATATATTTTTTAAATCTAATTATTTTCTTGGTTTATGTTTTTAAGATATAATTTACAAATGTATTTGCTACAATCACAAAGTACTATTTTTTATTAAATTTGTCTTAATTTTTTAAATAATATTTTTTTGAATATCCTGTACATTTATTATAAATTTTATTATATTATGATAACTTCTTTGATATTCTTGATTATGATCTTTATTTTTCTACATATCCTTTATGTTCTTCCTTTAAGGTTTTTTTACAATATGAATAGTGATTAGCTTTTAAATTGTCAATAATATAAAAGTCAGCAAATTTTTCTTCCTCGTATTTAAAAAAAAATATTTTGTTCCCATTATTTATAAATTGATAATTACATTTATTAAATTAAAATATTGTTTATTGTTTTTTATTAAAAAAAAATATTGAATTGATATGGTTTATGGCATTTAAATCATCATAATAGTATCTGTTCCAACATCATAACATTCATGATAACTATAATCATCATCACTCTCATTATTTTCATAGCTGTCATCATCACTACTTTCAGCCATACTATCATCATTACTGTCATCACTGTCATCATAATCTTTAAATTCATTATAATTTAAATTATTATTATTATGCACAGCCAAGGCTGCTTCAGCTGCTCATTAATCATTATTATTATTAACAAAATCTGTATACTCATTGCTCTCATCATCATTAAATTCATCATAATCGTCACTGTCATTAACATTGAATTCATTATAATCAAAATCGTTATCAATGAAGTCATTACTACTTTAAGAAACTTTCAACTAAATCTTTAACATTAACTTGTTCAAAGTTAAAATAGGTTTTGTTTAGAGAGTGTTGAGATTGGTTTTCTTACACATTTATTTCACTTTTATTTATTACTATTTTTTTTTAGATTTAATATGATTGCTTATTATTTGATACAATTAATAATTTAGATTTTTAAAATTTTTTGTTACTATTTTTGTAATTTATTAAATATATTTTTAATAAATTATTTTTTTTGATACTGTGTTTAATTTATTGAGGTTTGAGAAGTGGTCCAGCTCTGTCATGCATTACCTACTCAGGTTCCTTTTAATGCTTTTGTTTGCTGACCTCGCCTCAGGCGCGTGCTCTTGCATAGCTATGTTCAAGTGCAGTGCACTTGCATTGCTCACCTCGCGAGGCGTACACGCTTGATGAAGCATCAGCCGTGCAAGACACGTCGCCTTGAATCACGTAGCTGCCTTCCTTGGGTGGTTGGATGAAGGCTCCCTCGCCCACGAGCGGGATGACGTCATATCTTGCACGACGACCAGCTGCGCGCGCAGGCAGCAGCGGAGCTGGCGACTCGAGCGCAAGGATCGCACACGAACCCCGCGGCCAGGACCAGCCCAGCCAGTCCGTAGCAGGCGTTTGGAGTTAGTGTGCGGTGCGGAAATAGTGTGGTGCGCCAGCTGCTATGAGGTAGCCTACAGTGCAGTGGGAGTGGCAACCCTGGGATGTGATCCAGCGTAGGTAACGTTACTTTCTTTGGAAAACATGGAATTTTGTCGTATGTAAGTCGCTGCCTTTGTTGAGTTTACAAAACATTACGTCTTTCTCTCTCCATCTACCAGTAGTATCACATAGTAATTGTTTTTTTTACCCCATTTTTAAATGCAGACATTTCATGGTGATTTCTTAAACTTTTATACACTATGCCACGGCAATAGACGTGCTGGAATAGTGCGAAGATATTAAATCCAAATGTGTGCTTTAGTGGAAGTGTCAACGTCTAACAAGAGCCATATTAATCACTGATTCACAATTATGCAGATTATGGAATGAGTTTCCAGATAAAAATTCAATTGTAAGGACACGTGCATAAACAGTCAAGTAATTTGTCACTCTTCAAGGTATAGTGTATGAAAGTGAACACCACAAAGAAAACCGTAGAATGAAATGTATTTATAAAATAATATCATCTGTATGGATTCAGTTTTCTGTGTGACGATTAATAAACTGCTCTAGAAGATAAATATTCGCCTTATTCTTAGAAATTGATTCGTATCACAGCCACTTGGGCCCCTTAGAGTCCCTTTTACCACCTGCCTAATTTAATTTCCACTGAATGCTCGAAGAAACACTGCACATTTATATTTTCCTTTATAAGTAAAACTAATGACTGTAACTTATACATATACGTAAGTGGCTGAAAAGCCTTTATTTTAAATTAAAATGTGTGGTACAAAATCACACTTTATTGATACAGCATTACCCCAAATTACTATACTGCTTTTTAATGAGATTATTTTCGTTCTCATTAAATAAAGTAGTCTTATTGCTATTTTAAGCCGCATCATAGGAATTATCAGTCATATGGCCGAAATAACGAACGGTATTTCAACCTGTCAAGGTGAGCTGGAATGTAGGCTGAAACACGGCAGCCTTGAAAATGACTAAGTGTATTTAGCTCAAGAGTATTCTCTGAAACTTTGAAGGTGTGATCTTTCATTTTATTGCTTCTAATATTATATAACACTAAATTGATAATTAATATACAAAGCAATATATATTTGAAATATCAGTGTTTCAATAAAAAATGTGAGTGAGATCTTACTTTTCCTTTATAATAGGAGTTCTTGAAAGAGCAGCTTCATATTGCGCAAATATTATTTTTGCAACTTATTCTTTAAATACTGTTGTATAATATTATTCATATTATATTGAGCTTGAGTCGTAGTTCAAATATATAGGCTACATTAAGCCTTAAAATGAATTTTTTTGTCTTTTCGTTTGTGCGTAATTGTCAACTGGTTTAAGTTATTTTGTGAAAGGTATTAAATAATTTTTGTCTAGAAATATTTGTTGAGCTTATAAGATTATTTTTTATCACTTCCTTTGTCACAGACAGATCGCCATCCAATGTTACGGTACATTTTTTTGACAGAAAATCTTACGAGAAAATCTTCTTGTGTTTGAGTCTGTGTATTTATCTGTTCCCTTCTAGCAAAAAGGACCTCGTTAATACAATTTAAATTAAATTTTGTATTTAACAGTGAAAATAATTTATTAGGAAATATCGAATGTCGATCAAAATATGTCAGTTTATTTAAACCTAAAACTGCAAAGGCCGCAATAACACAAAAGGTATACATCGGATATAAAAAATGTATTTATTCACTTTAAGTTTAATTTTAAAATTTTTACATTAAATATTCGAAATATTGAATTATTATTGTGACTACTTATGTATCATGATTACGTTAATAAATGAATGCTGCACAACCGATTGTATAGACTTTGCTCTCTCAAAGTTTTGTGGCATTTTAGAAATAATCACTTTGACCGACATTTGTGGCAAACAGTAATTCGAAGTGTTTCAGAAATTTACATTTATGTTGCAAAAAAGTTCAGTTTTTTGGGTGTACACAACATGCTCATACATTTTAAGTAGTCTAAGCTAACGAACAGTATTTAGGCAAATACCTTCGTGCTTCCACAGCTAACCTAAAATTGTTGGCGATATGTTGATTTAATGCATATAAGTTTCAGCCACGAAAGTTATCATTTTATACCTGAAATGAATGTATTTAAAATCAAGTATTTAAGTACTTTTTAACATTAGTGCCAATATTTTCTTTTATACAAGCAGTATTATTATTTTCCTACTTGGCAAAGGTTGTCTTGCAAAATGTGCTTGCTGAAGCATCCAATATGGAAATACACTTACATTTTAATTAAAAATACACTCCTATTAATTAATTTTTTATTAATCATTAAATGAGTAAATTATAGGAAAACACTTCACAGCGTTACAAAATATATGCATTCTTCTTTCATATGCAACATGAATCGTACTTTTCTGACAATTTTGGGAGTGTGTGTACTACTAATTTTTAATAAGTTCTGCATGCCATACAGTCGTTGTAAGCTTCTTTTTCTCCCAACTTGAGATATTAAATCGTCATATGCTAAATTATGTAAGGTTGGGCTCCACGAAAAAACGGCTAAACCCCACAACAGTAATTTATTTTAATGTTTTCAGTGTATGAAATATGTTGCGTCACAAATGAATAACGTTAAAAGTGGAAATAGAGAAAAAATAAGTTTGACGTTTGGCCCTATCTAATAAAATTGTGTCAATTATGTAAAAAAAAACACGTTCT
Source organism: Clitarchus hookeri (assembly GCA_002778355.1). Lineage (NCBI taxonomy): Eukaryota > Metazoa > Arthropoda > Insecta > Phasmatodea > Phasmatidae > Clitarchus > Clitarchus hookeri. The sequence continues at coordinate 939,285 of NQII01000112.1, forward strand.
GTCTAAAAACGGAACGGAGGACCTAAGAGATGCTTTCATCCTCTTCTTGCATGGTGAATCATCTGGTTGAGTAAAAGACGTTCTGTAACCCACCGAGAATTTTTCGCTTTATTTTTTACGTACATGGAACTTGCTTACATGTCGCGTGCATGTTGTGTACAGGAAGTAGTGTTGAAATAATGGGCATGCAGCTCGTCAGAATGATGAACGATTTAGTAGCCGATAAACTGGCTGAAACATTACGAATGACTAATTACTGGTTTTGTAGAGCGGGTATTAAATTGGCTAATTATACACATATATTAATTTTACTTAATTTGTGTTCACGCAAGTGAGACTGATACCACTAATCAGTGCACCACATTTGTAACGGGGATTAAAACCGAAAAATACTTCAGCACTTCTGGAATGTTAGTTGGTAGATTGTATTAAAGAACATTATAGCTACGAGTGCGAATTTCAGAATTTGTAAGAAATAACTGTCAGCCTTGGGCTATAGTTTAACTAGGTATGAGTTTTATACTCTTTTGTATGTTTTGCGTCGCTAAATTTAAAAAGCCACTTTCAGTTATACGTAAATCACGTGTTTGGGGGTAAAACTGTGGCAAATAAATCCAAATTTTATAAAGAAAATAGTTTCGAAAAGCACGCGGTGTGACTGTTTAATTTTAATAAAATTGTATTAAACTTATGGTAAGTTTGTGGCATTTCACAGTCTTATTTTATGCTGTTAACGTCCCACTATGTGGCACCGAGTTTCAAAGCTACCTATCTGCCTACAATTGCTGAGATTGTCAAGTTTTTAGTCATGGCTGGCCGTGCATTGTAGGGCGTCATGGTCATATGACGAGGGTTCCGGACCGGTAACCTTACAACCCCTTCCTCTCCTCCAAATAAAGAAATCACTCCATAAAACACCGTTTTATCGGCAACGAGTTGGAAACAAATTGGTCTGAAGCCCAACATAATACACAGTGCTCAGGCATATTTAGACTTTTTGTGAAACGTAAAAACCAAACTCGGTAATTTTTTCTAAAGTTTCTGAATAGCTGCTGATCCGATCAATTGGTTTATCTGCTGTAAATGTGCGATGATCCCGTTCTTTAAACTGCCACGTTATTATAAAAGCTGCGCGTAATATTAGCTCTAAGCAGAGACTCAAACCGTTACCACTGAGACTTGAAGGCCATACAACCTCGTATAGACTAGCCAGTGACGTCACGACTAGTAGGTCAACGTAAGTGGCCAATATGGCTGGCAGCTCGGTTAGTTTTAGCATGTGGTGGGGAGTGTTTTAATAAAAACAATGGGCTAAAGTGTAATAATACAATATGGTGTTTCAGTTTTGTGTTCCTCGGTGTCTTGGAAATCGCCTTGATAAGCTAAAGTGGACGTCTTTAAGTTGCCTGAAAATGAAGAGAGAGTAGCACCTTATACCATGGGAATTTTTGAAGTATTTTTGTTAAAACATCATAAACAAATTTACTGAGACTATTTAAACTTTTTTCATCAATTTGTTTTTACATGTTATTTCAAACAAAACGAAAAAAAAAAAAATGCACAGCAAGGTTCACTTCAAAGATATTATGTTTGCAGAACCTTCCCCATTAGTTAAACAACATTACGTATTATTATACAAAGAACAAATATGAAGTGGTTTGGAGAATGTATCACTAAGTAATAGTTCTGAGCATCTTTCTTTACTTGTTTACAAATGACAAAAGAGTGAAAGCAACCGAAAATTCGTATTCCGTAGTGCCCATTTTCATTTCCCGCGCTGCTAAACATTCCAAAACATGTCGCGCAGCGATAGTATTACCTACCGAGAGTGATGTAACATAGAGGTTTTGTAATCTCGGTGGTAACGCTCAAACACACATACTTAGTCCGGTACAGAGAAATAGTTGACTATGTAAGCACCTGTTATTAAAAAAAAAAACACATTTTGAGGAAAATGATAAAATTTGTCCTGTCCACATTCATTGTTAAAATTTAGGAAGGGGAGCCACCTAAAACCTAACCGCCAAACAAAATGGCGGTCATGTTTTCCTAACAGACAACATACATCTTAAATTAACTTAATAATTTTAATATACAAGATGTTCGGAAACTACCTGTCGCAATTCAAACCACATCATTTGTGGGCGAACAGAAGCAAGACTCTAGTCACTAAATGTTCGGGAAGGCCATTTAGTATGTTTAATTTGACGTTAAATTTCGGCAAACGACGTTGCGTGCACAACACATTGCATGTCACGAAGGCGAACGGCGGTGGCGCGACATACGACCAGCGCCTGCTCGCAGGCCACCATGAAGTCGCAAGCTCATCTGCCAAAGCAGTGACGCCTGTGTGTGGGACAGTGGCAACCCATTCAACCGGCAGGCGGTGCCGAATGCCACATGCAGCACTGTCGTGGATTAGTTCGCCTTCGTGTCATGCAACATGTCGTGCACGCAGTTACATTTGGCTGCCGACACCCGGCGTCCTTTGCCGAAATTCAACGTCAATTTAAACATACTAAATGGCCTCCCCAAACATTTTGTGTCAAGAGTTTCTTGTTTCTGTTCGTCCACAGATGCTGTGGTTTGAATTTCGATAGATAGTTTCCGAACATCTTGTACAACTCATGGATTTTATATGTTTTCTGGTATGCAGAATCAAAGAAAAGATTCTAAAATGTTATTGGAATTTCATAGGAAGAGATGTACAACATGGCAAACAAAATGGCACCGTGTAATCACTACATAGTGTAAAAGGAAGTCCCTGGCGCGCGTCTGTCTGTATGACTGCGATAATCTCGAGAACCACTTAACGGATTTGGATGCGGTTTTTACTGTTATGATCTGCATTTATCGAAGAATATTTGTGTGTATTAAAAATTGCCCTAGCACTTATAGGAGCTGAGCATTGACGGTATTAGTGAATTAAGTTGGGATAAAAGTTTGCCGCCAGCGCGCTCTCACGAAATACGCTGCCTAATCCTTTAGAGATATAACAAAATTATGTGCGAAGAGTTGTGTAAAATGAAATGATCTACAAAAAAGTCAACAGTAGCATATATCTTTCTTTAATAGATAGGTAGAAATAAGCGTATTTACAATTTAAATTACGCAGTAAAAACAAGCGTAAAATTCACTGTCTTTTCTAAACATAAAGAACTTAATAGTTATCAAAATAAATTAATTCGTAATTAAAACTGTTTAATGTAGATAAGAAATGTCTTTTACAGCAAGCAATTATTGCCATTACTTTAAAAGTTATAAAAATTTTTGTGAAAAAGTAATTTATAAAATCGAGACATGCCAGCACGGTCTACCTATACGTGGGTGGAGGCAGCGGGATTCAATTACAAATAAAAAGTTAAAAAAGTTATCTCATTGATGGTACTATTCTAACTGGCTGCGGTACTGGAGAAACTGTTTTATTACCAAGAATACCAATGATTCCCTCAGATTTGCCTTTTAATTTAAAAGAGTCAAATTTCCTTTAAGAGTTTGTTTTGGTATGACCATAAATATGGCACAGGGTCAAACACTTAATGTGGTTGGAGTGGATTTGAGTAGAGCATGTTTTTCACACAGTCAACTATACGTAGCCCTTTCGCGTGTCAAGTCAAACATAAATCTTTTTGTGCTGGCGGTCGGAGGCAAAACGATTAATGTTATATACAAAGAAATTTTCTAAACCACTATAATATAATATTGTTATATTAGATATGTATGAATGTGGATACAGCGAAGGAGGTAGGGATGTCAGGATCGTGGTAAATGGAGGTCCATAATCTCTGCCTACCCCTCTGGGAGAAAGGCGTAACGTGTATGTATGTATGTTATATATGATAATAGTTTACTAATTTACTATCATATAATATTGTAATTGTCTTTTCCCAATTTATTTATTAGTGTATTACTGTAAAAACTAATTGTACCCGGGCGAAGCCGGGCTGGGTCACCAGTATACCAAATAAGATAGTGTTTTCATACACTTCTTCGGATGACATATAAAACGAAATAGCATTCATACTTTCTTTTTGTGATATAAATTATAAGTCGTATGAAGGTCCTAATTAGTGTTCATAGTTAAGGAAATGGCAGAAATGATTAAAGAATCACTGCAAATATTTTGAAATGGAAAAATTATTACTATATAGTTAAAATAAACCACTGACAATAGTAAGATAAAATTTTAAAAGTAACATTGAAATATTCGGTGTTATGCAATACAATCTTTAATCGAAAACCAGTTTCTTTACGTCACTTATGACCACCATATCGTCTAGACCACACCATCCGCGACCATATCATCTAGAGCACCTTTAATGTGGCTGAAAACAGAAGAAAATCATCACACGTAGTATCACTGGTTTCCAAAAAATCTTTGCCATAAACTGTTAAAATTTATGAAATCAATAACATTAATTTGTTGCTGACTAAAGTTTTTTCCCTTAATCGTCCATATATGTTGTAATTACCGCAAGAAGTGACTAATCTGATCTCTCCTCCTGTCTCGGAAAAACAACTAAATGTGACACAACCCCCCACGACATCTTGTGGACGCACATACATTACGTTCCAAGCTGGTGGACGTGAGGTGAGTATGGAGCAGCGCCAGAATGCAAGGGCGAGGGAAACCGGAGGTCCCCAACGAGAAAACCCGCCGACCAACGGCATCGTCCGGCACTATTCCCACATGCGAAAATCCGAACCCGGTTGGCCTATGTGGGAGGCGATCAGTCTAACCACTACATCACCACGGCCCCGGGACGGGAAGGCAAGAGAGGCGAAGAGCTGGGAGCTGCGGTGGGACTGCAGCGACCAGAAGGCGATGGTGAAAGTGGCCTGGGTGTGGTGGGTGCAGCAGGCACAGCTCACAGCGAGTGGGCGAGTCGTCGAACCAGTGTGCCTCCCACGTCCTCGCCTCGCTGACCTCATGGCACCGTCTCTGCGCACTGGGACACTCCATCATTTATTGCTCAGGATTATCACACTTATCTGCGAGTAGCCAAGTTTGTGATGGGGTGGAGGTCTTATTGTTAATTAAATGATACAACTTATTTTCATTTTCAAATTGCTCTGTAATAGGCAAAAAATTTACTTCTGTTTCCATTATACAGGCCTAACTATTTAACCTACTATATTACACTAGTGAACCCGATTGAAACAAAATTCACCATAATAAGATAGGCTAATTATTCATGCTTTGTGGCAGTAATCGGTCAACACTGGAATTACCCAGTTGCACTATGAATAACAATTCCATAAAATGTCTGATACCTTTTCATATATTGACATTATTGAAATCACTCAGTCTTTCTTGAAAGTAGTAGTATACTTGGCCAAATTATATGTGCAGTTGGGGAGGGGTGCACCCCGAGTGCTAGCATAACTCTTGAGCGAGGACGATGAACTCGGAGCAGGGGAAATATACGACCGCTAGCCGTCTACCCGAGCGGGTGTACATCTGCCTGTAAAAAAAAATGTCAAGCACAACCCTGGGAATTAGCCCCAAACTAAATGGAAAAGTTATAAAACTGCGGCACGAATTTGTGGTCACAGCTACACTGGCCACCTGCAACCGAGTGCTTTCATACTTTCCCGGAGGGGGGAAGGGTCGGAGTAAGAGGCAATGCTACGAATCTAGGTTTTTTCCCCGCTAAATCTAGCCTTTTCAAAGATCGGTTTAGCGGCATAAATATATTTATCCCGCCTAGCGAGAAAACTAGCTTCTTCCCTTCAGCGCGAGGAAAAAAAAGACAGTGGGTTTAATTCAAACAATAAAACAGCGACGAGTTGTTTCCACCTTTTCTGAGGATGCAGAAATTAATACCGATGTTTGAGAGCAAACTACATTACATTTTTTTTGTTAAATTTGTTATTAATTTTGTAAACGTGTGGTGTTTTAATAGTAAAGTTATAATTTAATTTATTGTAATTATTTTATTTTAAATAGTTTATAAAAATATTGATTTTTAAAATGGAAAATAGCTAATTTTTATGTGTGTTCTAGCTGGATTTTTGAAAACCTACTGTCTACACTGGTAAGAGGGAAGGGAATCGAAGGGATGGTGTGACCTTGTATAGTTAATATATTTTCCGGTTTCACGCTTGTCTTGAGCGAGTAGGCCCTAGTGCCTCTGCACAGTCCCATGCGTTACTCACTCTCCGGTGCACTCCCCACAGTCGCACAATACTTGGCGATCGCTGGTCACTCGCCTCGACGAGTCTCGCTGTCCTCTGCAGTGGTCCAACCGTCTCCCTCGGCATCTCCAAGTCCGTTCTCTCGTCCGAGTCCACGCTCTCCGCAAGTGGCCACACAACGGCGGTATTTACAGCCGCGTTGATTCTCTGCACATTATCGTCCACACTTCCATTACTCTGATAAAAGGCCGGCTCCTGATAAGGTACAGGGTTGGGCAGAATAAATATATGCTGTTCACGGTTAATTGAGCACTTTTGAAATCAATCTTTGATAAATGTCACCGCCATCTACCCGCAACGGGCATAATGACTGGCATGCGTCCAGTAAAGTTGACAACCAACATAGTTAAAACAGTTCCATTTCTTACCGTTGAATTGAAAGTGTTAGGCAAATATTTGTGAATACCGAAATGACTTCATTTGCTTACAGTTTTTAATGCATATAAGTGTAAGAATGAGGAAATTTGTAAAAATATTTACTTTCCTAATAATTTCGCAGTTTCAATTGACCGACGCGCATCAACAAAGTAAGCAAGCCCATGGCAATGTTAATGTTGCAAATGCCAGAAAAATACACAATGTGCAAACAAGTCGATATTATGCAGGGCTTTCTAAAGTACTAAGTTTATCGTAAACAACCAATAGTAGGATCTCATCAAGGCACGAAAACGACAGCTGTAGTGAAATGTATTTACTACGAGTATCAGTACATAGGGTAAGGTATGCTTACATTTAACACGTTACTTCTTAAATATCATGACAGGCAGGTGTTGTATACAACCAGACATGAAAATGCGAGTGTGCATGTGCGTATTGCAGTAGTGTGCGCGCATGTGTGAGAGATGTAAGAATTAATTATGATGTGCGTTTAGTAATCGTGGCGTCGTGGTCGGTACAGCGCCTTGCATTTACAGTGGAATCTTATTTACATAAGGAGTCTCCCATCACAGCCCAAAGGATATTTTAGCGCCGTTTCTGCCTACAACGTCATGTCAAGGCACTTAATCAACTTACGGTCGTTTCATGGGTGAAGCAGTTCCGTAACACCGAATCATTCAAAAACATAAGACAGGCACAAAGCACATTCCCATCGACATGTTAAATCGTTTTCTGCAGGGTTTCATCCGCCGCTTGGAGGAATGTGTTGCTCGTGATTCCTTGTTGAAAGCCTACTATTATTCTGTCCAATCCTTTGTGTGGATTGTTTCTGGAACCGGGTAGGAAGGACTACAGATTTTCGATGTAGATGGAAGCAAGTAGTAGCCGGTGTAGACATCTCAGCTGCGTTTTCAGATCTTAGCAAAAATTCGCATAACCAGTAGTTAAAGTTGAGGTTTACGTTAGTAGTTATAAATAGGGTATTCAAACACAGGTTCGATGCGGGGAGCCGGGAGCCACCCGACCTTTGTAAGAAAACGTCATTATATTACGTATTTTTTTCCCAAAAAAAAAACGTCACAATTTCCCCTTTTCCCTAAAAATTTCCCAAATTTTCCAAAAAAAATATTAAAAATTTTATTTTTATAACATTTTTTTCAATGACTTTACAATACGGTTAAAAGACTCATTTTTGGGCAATGAGGGGATGAGGGGTTAAGGAGTTTTCTCATAGTCTACCCCTACTATACTTCACGCTATTGCATTCCAAGCTGGGAGGGTTATCTCAGAGTCTTCCCAAATGCGATATAAACCTCACCCTCTCGCATTCCATTGCGGCGGGGCACCACAGTGATGCAACGGATAGAGGACATGTTAAACGCCATGCTCTTACATTCCAAGCTGGGAGGGCTATCTCAGAGTCTTCCCAAATACGATATAAACTTCACGCTCTCGTATTCCATTATGACGGGGTGTCACAGCGACGCAACAGATAGAGGGCATGTTAAACGCCATGCTCTTGCATTCAAAGCTGGGAGGGTTAACTCAGAGTCTTCCCAAATGCAATATAAACTTTACGCTCTCACATTCCACTGCGGCCTGACGCCACAGTGACGCAACGGATAGAGCGCTCGAGATGGTTATCTCAGAGTCTTCCCAATTTCAAAATCGACGGGCTGCCACAATGATACAACGGATAGATGCGCTGGTGTATAACTTGTTTCCTTTACAAGTTTTTTCCACAGTAAAATAAGTATTTTAAAAAAATTGATTCTTTAATAGCACTTAATATTTGTCTTAAGTTAATGTAATGGATATTGAAGCACACTTGTATAATATGTGTTGGTTGGTGCATGTGTATAACTTGTACAGTATCTCGGGTTTAATAAATATTCATATTAAATACCTTTGCAGTACATTACACCATGATATCTATATTTTCTCAGGCGTACATAATGTACACTGAGGCGACAAAAGTCATGGGATACCTCCTAATATCGTGTTGGACCTCCATTTGCCCGGCAAAGTGCAGCAAATCCACGTGGCATGGACTTAAAAAATCGTTGGAAGTCCCCGGCAGAAATATTGAGCCATGCTGCCTCTATAGACATCCATAATTGCGAAAGTGTTGCCAGTGCAGGAGTTTGTGCACGAACTGACTTCTCGATTGTGTCCCATAAATGTTCGATGGGATTCATGTCGGCGATCTTGGTGGCCAAATAATTCGCTGGAATTGTCCAGAATGTTCTTCAAACCAATCGCGAACAGTTGTGGCCCGGTGACATGGCGCATTGTCATCCATAAAAATTCCATCGTTTTTTGGGTACATGAAGTCCATGAATGGCTGCAAGTGGTCTCCAAGTAGCTGAACATAACCCTTTCCAGTCAATGATCGGTTCAGTTGGACCAGAGGACCCAGTTAATTCCATGTAAAATAAGCCCACACCATTATGGAGCCACCACCAGCTTGCACAGTTCCTCGTTGACAACTTGGGTCCATGGATTCGTGAGGTCTGCACACACTCGAACCCTACTATCAGATCTTACGAACTGAAATCGGGACTCATCTGACCAAGCCACGGTTTTCCAGTCGTCTAGGGTACAACCGATATTGTCACGAGCCCAGGAGAGGCGCTGCAGGCGATGTCGTGCGGTTAGTAAAGGCGCTCGAGTTGGTCTTCTGCTGGCATAGCCCAGTACAGCAAAAGTTCGCCGCACTGTCCTAACGGACACGTCCGTTGTACGTCCAACATTGATTCCTGTGGTTATTTCACGCAGTGTTGCTTGTCTGTTAACACTGACCATTCTGCGCACACGTCGTTGCTCTCGGTAATTAAGTGCAAGCGGTAGGCCAATGCGTTGTCCATGATGAGAGGTTATGCCTGAAATTAGGTATTCTCAGCACACTCTTGACACTGTGGATCTCGGAATGTTTAATTTCCTAACCATTTCCGAAATGGAATGTCCCATGCGTCTAGATCCAACTACCATTTCGCTTTCAAAGCCTGTTAATTCTCGTCGTACAGCCATAATCACGTCAGAAACCTTTTCACATGAATCACTTGACTACAAATGAAAGCCCAATAATGCACTGCCCATTTATACATTTTGTACGCGATATTACTGCCATCTGTATATTTACATATTGCTATCCCATGACTTTTGTCACCTCTGTGTATATTGAAGCATGAACTGACACTTATGTTAGCAGCCACGTGAACAAACGTAATAATCGTCGTAGTCTGGAAGTAATGTCAGGTGTTTAAAACTCACTCTACTAAGCACCTATAGCCCAACAAAATAAACGGCGCGTTTTCAAAAATCACCAGCCATTAGGCGGCCGTTAAAAAATAGTTAGGTACTTTCACAGCAGGTAGTCAACTTATTGGGATGCCGTTCAACAGGCATTTACCCAAAGGAACTTCTTTAAAAAAGAAATCATTATTTTCCCGTACAAAAGACGCGAAGTTAACTGCGCGACGTTAAAAACTTATTAGGTCCAGCCACGCCAACACGGGCGTTCAAAGCGCCACATTGCAACACAGCCTATCTTACGCAACCAAAAATTTTTAACAAAGTATTATACATATAAATAATGCAGATTAACAGATTTGCTTAGCAGTATAATGGAAGTTGTCATGCAGATAGGTTTCGTTACCCTTGTCGAAATCAGTGCAGCAACCAATCTTCTTACGCCTAACACAAATACTACAACTACAAACAATGGCCGAACTTCGTTATTGCACCCGTTCAGTGACAATAAAGCAGTTGTGCAGTCAAGTGATGTTTTACCAAACCCAGGTGTTTAGTTTCGTCATAGCATGTGAGAAATGATCCACAATGTAGCAGCATTTCAGCATGGGACGTCATGTAGCAGCGGATGTGATTTTGCCTATGTCAAACTTATTCGCGCGCACTCTTGCATTGGAAATGTTTTTTTTTTATTTATAATCTCACAATGTAGCACAGTGACACCTTTTTTGGGCAAGGATGGATTTTACCTAACATGATGTGCGAGTCTCTGAATGGCTAAGGGATATCAACACCTACAAGCTAGCATCATTCATCATGGCTGAAGAATGTTCGTATTCATTGCCCTCGTATCATATAACTTCACACATCGTATAAGCATAGCAGGTTCTAAGTTCCGATACACTGCATACCCACGTCAATGGAAAAAATTATCACAGAATCATTTGAGCCCTATTAGTATAGGTGCTCGTAATTTCCGATCTGTTTAACATACAGACTACAAATTCATAATATAGATATATATTGTTCTTCACAATGCAAATCATCTTGGAGTTATTTATGTCCTACATGTATATAAAATAATATCACAGATTCATTTAAGCCCTACAAGCATAGGTGCACATAAGTTCCATATTGTATCGTGTAAGTTACGTTCGGCAACTTCATAACATCACTCCCGTTATCTCAAAAGTGTTAAGTCTTTCCAAATTAGATTAACATTTAAGTACTTCCTACGAGATATACATCACACTCTTGCAGGTCAAGCCAGGAGAGTTATCTCAGGGTCTTCCCAAACGTATGCGCGAGGGTTATTTCAGAGTCTACCCAACCATACACAATGATAAAACATTAAAGGCAATGCACACTACTATGAATATAATGGCAGGAACAGTCACATCACTTCTGAAACATATCATTTTCATATGTCTACAATGCGAAGAGACATATAAAGCATAAATGTAAGCTATCGATGTAATAAAGAGAGAACAATACCTCGCATAAAGGGGCCTAACGGGTTATGTGAGGCTCTCGCAGGTCTAACATAAAGGGTTCTGTCGCACACAACAATACAGAAGCCTAACATGTCTCGAAAGAGTTTCGCCACTAACAAAGCTGACATAAAGGTCACCGCTGTTGCATCTGTATGTATGTATGTATATATTAGTATAGGATATGGTGACCGACTCAGTTACTATTCAGACTTCGAAGAATGAACAGAGATGTTTTTTTATCTACGATGGGAAATAATCGAGAAAGTTATTTGCGTTGCTACTGTGAAAAGACTTTTTCTAAAAGTTGAAATGCTCGTCGACACGAGACTGGCCGCCAAAAAAATATGGAATGTATTATATTATCATGTGAAATATGCAAATCATATTTTCAAAGACTCGATAGCTTAAAAAGGTATATCGCAACATGCAAAGCTCTCCTTCCTACACAGGTCAATCAGCATTTGCTGAAGAAAGCAAACCTTTGATGGGAAGATATCCGCAAAAGAAAAATCCGAACCATCAACATCGTTAAAGTCATCATACCCTACTATGAAAACAATGGCTGGAACAGACATCCTTGCCACTACTGTAACAGTACATTTGCATATGCCTGCAATGCAAAGACACATATATAGCATTAATGTAAGCTGAATCCTCCTCGAACAATCTATCGATGTCATATATGCCATGGTATGTTCACTTGTATAGACAGTTTAAACATACATATGAAAAAGTGCAAAGACCTTGTTTCTCTACATGCTAAGCAACACAGTGTATTGTCAATGTTTCAAACTTGTGACGATTGGGTTTCAGCTGTAAGAAGTATTGATACATCCACATCACCAACTTCTGACCTTCGTGTGAACAATGAACATATAGGAACATATAGGAACCTTCACCAACATATAGGAAACATTGTCGCAAATGCGGTAAGATCTTTAGTAGAAGTAGCAACGCACGTCGACATGAGAGATGTAAAACGGCGTGTAGCGGTGGAGAGACGTTAGCTGAATATATGTTTACAGAACGCATTAAAAAAGCTTAAATCCCACTGATGAAATAAGAAGATATGCATATATATGTGTGTGTGTGTGCGTGCGTGCGTGCGTGTGTGTGTGTTTGTGTGTGTTTGTGTGTGATGGAATCGCCTTAGTTGTTATTCGAATTTCGAAGAGTATACATCGTCTCGAGCGAAGAAGGAAAATACGTCAGAAAGCCATTTGTGCTGTTTCTGCAAGAAACCATTTACTAAGAGCTGTGAGATACCTCTGAGCCAGAGATCTTGGTTCGAGTCTTCGTTAATTTTGTTTCAACTTCACGTATCCGTCTTCTTCATCATCGTGTTCACGCTTTTGCTTTGCAGATGCAGTTACTTCATCATCGTCAGTAGACTATGTATATTTCGTATCATCATCATCATCATCATCATCATCATCGCCCTCGGACTTGATGGTCACACTTAAGTGCTGGATAGGTGTAACATCCTCGTTTTTCATCTTACGCCTTAGCGTACATATTTGTTGTTCACATCGTTGAACGATCTGTATGGTTTGCGCTCTTTATAATACATGTCCGCAACAGGCGTATTTCCTTCTTCACAGAATGTTTCGGAACTTGATGCATGTCCGGATAATGTTATGGGTGATGGTACAATCAATAGTTTACACGACGAATCAGTATGGTGGTCATGCATTGTATTGCCTTGCGTCAACAAGTTCAATGCTAGCCGTCTTGTGCCAAGTAAAGGCGTGTTACCTTTACATATAGCAGTATGCCTCTTTAGATTGTCACTTCTACCAAATGTCGCACCGCACATATTACATAATGGTATTCTGGAGCCTGGTAATTTTTGACACTCACTCTGGTCATGTAGCCGTGCATTGCAACTTTTACTGAATGTCTTGTCGCAGTAACTGCATTGTTTTCCATGTAATTGTTGAACACTTGGTGAAGTTTTGCATGTAGGCAAATATATCATTTTCGCTTGCATTTTCTCCACACTTTTCATCATCTTAAAGTATATGACAACATACTCCTCCCCTCTGCAGACTCCTCTCTTCTGCAGACTCCTCCCTTCTGCGGACACCTACCCTCTGCGAACCTCTCCCTTCGGCATTCACTACCACCTTCACACAGTAGTGTTGCTGTACAAAATAACTTAGTAACAATGTGAATTTCTGCTGTTACTCTAATTTATACCCTCATTCTGCAGGTCGAATACGAAGTTAGGTTGTAATTTTCTCTGCAGTGGATTAGAGGGAAATAGGCAAGTGGCTGAAGTAAAATTTGTTCTCAAAAACGGTTGATAAATTATATATAATGTCCAACGGTTACATATTTCACATCGTCATCAGCAGACTTGGAGGTCACACTTGCGTTCTCGATGTTCTGGATAGTTGTAGCAACTTCGTTTATCGCCTTACATGATAGCAGCGTATGTTTGTTGTTCATATCGTCTCGCGATCTGTATAGCTCGCACTCTTCATAGTAAATGGCTACAACACTCGTAACTCCTTCTTCACACTCGGTGAAGATTTTTGCAGGTTGTCGTACAGGACATTCTCGATTCCATGTCCTCAATCTACATACATCTATTTGCCAAGTGACCTAAGTAAATTTGTTCTCAACTGTAGCTGATGTATCTTATATAATGTCCAACTGGAACACTTTCCCATATATTCTTCTTTCTCGTGACGAATTTTCTGTATACTAGCTTCAATGCTATCTTCAATTTTGTGGGTGTTATACAGGGGCACATTCGAGGTCTTGAAGGCTCTCTCGCTATATTCATCTTCGTGTGGTTCTGGTTTGGTATATTTACAGTCCAATAATATATTATATTTTAGTGCACCTTCTTTTTCCATCTCGCATGTAAGTTGATCTTCAATATTCTGTTTCAAATGCTTAAGATATGTACAAACATCATACACCATGTCTGATGAATAAGATGCGACATATGTCTTCATAAGACCTCGGAATGCAGATTCTTTCATAATGAATCCATTCTCATTTGGTAAGTTTACAGTAGATACAGGTGCAGGTGCTTTATATGTACACATTTTGGCATGTTTGTAACACAACTCGCGATATAGTTTTACCTGATGGTCGTGTATTTCGAGTCGCGTGCTGTCTGGAACACCTGTTACTCCATAACATGAGAATTCACGACCACAGTTATAGCAAAAAGTAGTATAGTAGGCCCATTGCGTCTTCTTCTTAAAACATTTTCCAGATTTATTGTGTTGACGAGCACTGCAACTTTTACTAAAGGTCTTGCTGCAGTAGTGAAATTAATACTTTGATGCCTGTGGTAAACTGTTCATGTCCAGGTCTCATGTTGACTATGATGGTGACAGCACACCGGTATCCAATGCAGCATGTGTCTACCTTTCACATGGTTTTTTTTTTTCAGATGTAGGCAAAACACTACGTCTCTTAACTGGCACAGGAGAGAGTCCCTCACACGTTGCAAGATGTCTTTTTGTTATTGCTTTGTCCAAATTGAGAATTACACTCTTCACATGTTAAGCTAGATTGCTTCATGTTCATAGAACAAGCAGTTTCATGACGACGAGAATGACAGCTCTTAGTAAATGGTTTCTTGCAGAAACAGCACAAATGGCTTTCTGACGTATTTTCCTTCTTCGCTCGAGACGATGTATACTCTTCGAAATTCGAATAACAACTAAGGCGATTCCATCACACACAAACACACACAAACACACACACACGCACGCACGCACGCACGCACACACACACACATATATATGCATATCTTCTTATTTCATCAGTGGGATTTAAGCTTTTTTAATGCGTTCTGTAAACATATATTCAGCTAACGTCTCTCCACCGCTACACGCCGTTTTACATCTCTCATGTCGACGTGCGTTNAACATATATTCAGCTAACGTCTCTCCACCGCTACACGCCGTTTTACATCTCTCATGTCGACGTGCGTTGCTACTTCTACTAAAGATCTTACCGCATTTGCGACAATGTTTCCTATATGTTGGTGAAGGTTCCTATATGTTCCTATATGTTCATTGTTCACACGAAGGTCAGAAGTTGGTGATGTGGATGTATCAATACTTCTTACAGCTGAAACCCAATCGTCACAAGTTTGAAACATTGACAATACACTGTGTTGCTTAGCATGTAGAGAAACAAGGTCTTTGCACTTTTTCATATGTATGTTTAAACTGTCTATACAAGTNCTTAGCATGTAGAGAAACAAGGTCTTTGCACTTTTTCATATGTATGTTTAAACTGTCTATACAAGTGAACATACCATGGCATATATGACATCGATAGATTGTTCGAGGAGGATTCAGCTTACATTAATGCTATATATGTGTCTTTGCATTGCAGGCATATGCAAATGTACTGTTACAGTAGTGGCAAGGATGTCTGTTCCAGCCATTGTTTTCATAGTAGGGTATGATGACTTTAACGATGTTGATGGTTCGGATTTTTCTTTTGCGGATATCTTCCCATCAAAGGTTTGCTTTCTTCAGCAAATGCTGATTGACCTGTGTAGGAAGGAGAGCTTTGCATGTTGCGATATACCTTTTTAAGCTATCGAGTCTTTGAAAATATGATTTGCATATTTCACATGATAATATAATACATTCCATATTTTTTTGGCGGCCAGTCTCGTGTCGACGAGCATTTCAACTTTTAGAAAAAGTCTTCNTAATATAATACATTCCATATTTTTTTGGCGGCCAGTCTCGTGTCGACGAGCATTTCAACTTTTAGAAAAAGTCTTTTCACAGTAGCAACGCAAATAACTTTCTCGATTATTTCCCATCGTAGATAAAAAAACATCTCTGTTCATTCTTCGAAGTCTGAATAGTAACTGAGTCGGTCACCATATCCTATACTAATATATACATACATACATNCTCTGTTCATTCTTCGAAGTCTGAATAGTAACTGAGTCGGTCACCATATCCTATACTAATATATACATACATACATACAGATGCAACAGCGGTGACCTTTATGTCAGCTTTGTTAGTGGCGAAACTCTTTCGAGACATGTTAGGCTTCTGTATTGTTGTGTGCGACAGAACCCTTTATGTTAGACCTGCGAGAGCCTCACATAACCCGTTAGGCCCCTTTATGCGAGGTATTGTTCTCTCTTTATTACATCGATAGCTTACATTTATGCTTTATATGTCTCTTCGCATTGTAGACATATGAAAATGATATGTTTCAGAAGTGATGTGACTGTTCCTGCCATTATATTCATAGTAGTGTGCATTGCCTTTAATGTTTTATCATTGTGTATGGTTGGGTAGACTCTGAAATAACCCTCGCGCATACGTTTGGGAAGACCCTGAGATAACTCTCCTGGCTTGACCTGCAAGAGTGTGATGTATATCTCGTAGGAAGTACTTAAATGTTAATCTAATTTGGAAAGACTTAACACTTTTGAGATAACGGGAGTGATGTTATGAAGTTGCCGAACGTAACTTACACGATACAATATGGAACTTATGTGCACCTATGCTTGTAGGGCTTAAATGAATCTGTGATATTATTTTATATACATGTAGGACATAAATAACTCCAAGATGATTTGCATTGTGAAGAACAATATATATCTATATTATGAATTTGTAGTCTGTATGTTAAACAGATCGGAAATTACGAGCACCTATACTAATAGGGCTCAAATGATTCTGTGATAATTTTTTCCATTGACGTGGGTATGCAGTGTATCGGAACTTAGAACCTGCTATGCTTATACGATGTGTGAAGTTATATGATACGAGGGCAATGAATACGAACATTCTTCAGCCATGATGAATGATGCTAGCTTGTAGGTGTTGATATCCCTTAGCCATTCAGAGACTCGCACATCATGTTAGGTAAAATCCATCCTTGCCCAAAAAAGGTGTCACTGTGCTACATTGTGAGATTATAAATAAAAANATGTTAGGTAAAATCCATCCTTGCCCAAAAAAGGTGTCACTGTGCTACATTGTGAGATTATAAATAAAAAAAAAACATTTCCAATGCAAGAGTGCGCGCGAATAAGTTTGACATAGGCAAAATCACATCCGCTGCTACATGNAAAAAACATTTCCAATGCAAGAGTGCGCGCGAATAAGTTTGACATAGGCAAAATCACATCCGCTGCTACATGACGTCCCATGCTGAAATGCTGCTACATTGTGGATCATTTCTCACATGCTATGACGAAACTAAACACCTGGGTTTGGTAAAACATCACTTGACTGCACAACTGCTTTATTGTCACTGAACGGGTGCAATAACGAAGTTCGGCCATTGTTTGTAGTTGTAGTATTTGTGTTAGGCGTAAGAAGATTGGTTGCTGCACTGATTTCGACAAGGGTAACGAAACCTATCTGCATGACAACTTCCATTATACTGCTAAGCAAATCTGTTAATCTGCATTATTTATATGTATAATACTTTGTTAAAAATTTTTGGTTGCGTAAGATAGGCTGTGTTGCAATGTGGCGCTTTGAACGCCCGTGTTGGCGTGGCTGGACCTAATAAGTTTTTAACGTCGCGCAGTTAACTTCGCGTCTTTTGTACGGGAAAATAATGATTTCTTTTTTAAAGAAGTTCCTTTGGGTAAATGCCTGTTGAACGGCATCCCAATAAGTTGACTACCTGCTGTGAAAGTACCTAACTATTTTTTAACGGCCGCCTAATGGCTGGTGATTTTTGAAAACNATAAGTTGACTACCTGCTGTGAAAGTACCTAACTATTTTTTAACGGCCGCCTAATGGCTGGTGATTTTTGAAAACGCGCCGTTTATTTTGTTGGGCTATAGGTGCTTAGTAGAGTGAGTTTTAAACACCTGACATTACTTCCAGACTACGACGATTATTACGTTTGTTCACGTGGCTGCTAACATAAGTGTCAGTTCATNAACACCTGACATTACTTCCAGACTACGACGATTATTACGTTTGTTCACGTGGCTGCTAACATAAGTGTCAGTTCATCCTTCAATATACATTATTTACGCCTGAGAAAATATAGATCTCATGGTGTAATGTAGTGCAAAGGTATTTATTAATCCCGAGATACTGTACAAGTTATACACATGCACCAACCAACACATATTGTACAAGTGTGCTTCAATATCCATTACATTAACCTAAGACAAATATTAAGTGCTATTAAAGTATTTTTTTAAAAATACTTATTTTACTGTGGAAAAAACTTGTAAATGAAACAAGTTATACACCAGCACATCTATCCGTTGCGTCACTGCGGCAGCCCGTTGATTTTGAAATTGTGAAGACTCTGAGATAACCATCTCGAGCGCTCTATCCGTTGCGTCACTGTGGCGTCCCGCCACGATGGAATGCGAGAGCGTGAAGTTTATATCGTATTTTGGAAGACTATGAGATAACCCACCAGCTTGGAATGCAAGAGCATAGCGTTTAACATGCCCTCTATCCGTTGCATCACTGTGGTGCCCCGCCGCAATGGAATGTGAGAGTGTGAAGTTTATATCGCATTTGGAAAGACTCTGAGATAACCCTCCCAGCTTGGAATGCAAGAGCGTGAATTATGGTAGGGGTAGACTATGAGAAAACTCCTCAACCCCTGCCCTTCATTGCCCAAAATGAGTAATTTAGCCAGATTGTGGAGTAGAGTCATTAAAAAAAAAATTTATAAAAGATAAATTTAAAATTTTTTTTGGGGAAATTTGGGAAATTTTAAGGCGAAAAGGGAAAAATTTAACCTTTTTTTTGGGGGGGGGGATATTTCGAGGAGAAAACGGGGAAAAACTCATTATATAAAGACGTTTTCTTACCAAGGTTCGGTGGCTCGCGGCTCCCTACATCGAACATGTTTTTGAATACCCTATTTATAACTACTTACTTTGCTTCATTATGCAGGGAAAGGATAACGTTGATGGGCAGCGAGCTCCGAAACACTGGACACCGACATGGTGCTCAAATTCTGAGTCATGCTGGATATCGTCATTGAGCTCCAACCTCTATCTATTCCGTAGCCTCGCCACAGCAGTGCTGTCTTAATTGTCAAGGTGGTCAACCTCCAACACACCAGACCTTTATTGTGCACAATATTGCGATGCTCGTCGGTTCTAATAAGATAACGGAAAGTGGTAATAATTAGACTGGACCAAACGTTTATCAAATTAGTGCAGTAGTCATTAACGTTTACATAACGTAGCATTATGAAAAAATCAACCATGTGCTGGATGTGTGTAGGTTTAGGATTCTGCGGCCAAAACACACAATTCTCATAACAGAGATAACATCTTTAAAGCCTACATGAGCAAACAATGTAAACAGAGCGAACGCAACTTTTACCGCTGTATTTCCTGTACAGGTTCGCCTTCGTGGAAAATGTTTGTCGTTCACCGGAGCCACACCCAGTTCTAGGTATTCATCTCACTGGGCGGTCGGCATCACACCAACACAGACTACCCATGCGGGAAGTTTCTCCGACAAACCATTGCAGCTGTAAAAGTACCGCAAGCCGAAGTTACATGCCAACTCTATGTACAACAGAGTTATAAACTGTGTATATCTTAATATATCGTACGAGTTTTTGGATTAGATTTTCNTGCCAACTCTATGTACAACAGAGTTATAAACTGTGTATATCTTAATATATCGTACGAGTTTTTGGATTAGATTTTAAAACACAGCAGAATGCAGTTAAGAATTTGAATTGCTGGCGTGTTGTTCGTAAAGTATTCTTGCTAATTTTTTCACAGTTGGAAGAGTTCGTGTAGCGGTTTTTTCTACCTAGTTCTTTTAAAAGCCAATTTTTTTTTTTACTTTACCCTTCGTTATTTGTAGATTTTGGCACACAATTATTTTATCCACTAGGTGGCCTACCAATGCAACAGTACCTTTAATACTAGGGTGGCGTGTTTAGTAGTTACACCCGTCAATANATCCACTAGGTGGCCTACCAATGCAACAGTACCTTTAATACTAGGGTGGCGTGTTTAGTAGTTACACCCGTCAATATTAGTACACACCCGCGAGTGAAGTTATGTTGAATGAGGCATTGTTATTAGTGCGTAGAGGCTTGGTCATTCTTGCCATGGTATTTCAGGTAAGTTCCACATACACCAAGCAACAATGAATCTTGTGGATAAATGAAAACATTAAGGAATAGACTTGCACTATATTTGACTAAAGAATAAGCTTCCATAATGGTTAGTTAAGTACCCCCTTGCCATTTAAATTAATTTGTAGATTTAAATTAAAAGAATGTGATCATGTAAAGTTAGTGTGTAAGCGATCAAGATCATTATATTTTGTTGGTTGTATTTATTCAATTTTTTTTATCGTAGGCCTAAAATTGATTTTGTTACCGTTTTGTCACTATGTATATTGTTACATTTATTGTTATATGGTGACTATTAAAATACTTATTATTATACTGACCCTGAGCGGGTAATCCGAAAACATTGATAATTCGGGAGCATCGAAGTCTTTCGATCTACATGTACATCGAGTAGTGCTATAAATGATCGTACCGTCCACGGGACTGAGGCTGCACGGATTTGGTGGACCATCTGCAGTCCGTGTGCCAAGCATGTTGCCGTTAACAGTGAAGAGAATCTTATGAAATGATGCATCATGATATGTATTGTAGCGATCCGAAGGGCTTTCGGGGCTGTGATAAATTCCTGGTGAGCATTAACTACAGGACTGCGATGTTCCCACTGAGATGTTCGGAGGATATGAATTCATGAAATGGTTCCGTTTCATGGTATGGTCATAGTTCTCGGTTTTAAGTGCCTAAATGTACGAATCCCAAGATCTCTGAAGGAGTCTTGGACAGTTCAGTACTACCTGCAGTTAAACAACAATTTGGAATTGGCCCATTTCATTTTCGGCATGATACTACGCCCAACCATAAAATAAAGGCTGCAACCGAGTGGTTTGAGGACATGGTAATGGATAAAACTCGAATAGCAGGCCAAAATTCCTGGTATAGGTTCCATTGAACACCTTTCGGATAAGTTGGATAACCGACCGAAGGCCACACAAAATTGAAAAAATATTAAAAACACTCCAACATTAAAACACTCCACATTAAAAAAAGAAGGAAACCAAAATCCTGAAGGCACCACAAATAAGCAGGAAATCTTCCTTGTAGGCTTTCGTTGCGGGAAAAGGTGGACCTGTGTCATAATTACACTGTGCTAGATCATGGTTTTTAAATTACCAGGGACGTTTGATTATTTTGTGGTTATGTAGTGTACTTTCATGCCTAAGTCAAATTACTTATTTTATCGAATATTTTGTCAGTAAATGGGTAACATCTTATTACACTCTCAACAGGGGGTAGTTAAACAGTAAGTTTAAATAAATAAGCGTAAAACCACATCGGACAGGCTGGAGTTTATTTACAACCGGTAACCAGTCACAACACTTTTTTTTTCTAAGTTCTGTGCAAGGCGCATGAGTGGGGTATGTGTATCTCTTTCATGTAAAGACGCAAGAGCAAATGGTTAAGCTTGTACAAACATGCAACTGATAAACCTGCTGCGTCGTATATAACACGATAACAGCTATGAGATGTGACATACCAGCAAAGAGATAAACTAAACAAATATATAAGAACTCCCAGGCACCCTTGTCTGTCGCACTGTGCTGCACGCTACTAGTGTTACTTAGCGCGAGACGCGTTTAGCCTCTTTCCCAGTGTAAATCTAACATTGGAGATAACACATCGTACCTGGGAGTTCTTATATATTGTTTGTTTAGCTTTTCTCTTTGCTGGGATTTCACATCCTAGAGCCGGTTATAGTGTTATATATTACACTGAAGATCCAAAAAAACTGGCACACCTGCCTAATATCGTGTAGGGCCCCCGCGAGCACGCAGAAGTGCCGCAAGACGACGTGGCATGGACTCGACTAATGTCTGAAGGTATGCAGGAGGCAATTCACACCATGAATCCTGGAGAGCAGTACACAAATCCATAGGAGTGCGAGGCGGTGGATATCTCTTCTGAACAGCACGTTGCAAGGCATCCCAGATATGCTCAATAATGTTCATGTCTGGTGATTTAGGTGGCCAATGGAAGTTTCTAAAGTCAGAAGAGTGTTCCTGGAGTCACTCGGTAGCAACTCTTGACGTGTGGGGTGTCGCATTTTCCTGCTGGAATTGTCCACGTCCGTCGGAATGCACAATTGACATGAATGGGTGCAGGTGATCGGACAGGATGCTTACGTATCTGTCACCTGTCAAGAGTCGTATCTATACGTATCAGGGGTCCCATTTCACGCCAACTGCACACGCTCCATACCATGACAGAGCCTCCACCAGCTTGAACAGTCCNTCTGTCAAGAGTCGTATCTATACGTATCAGGGGTCCCATTTCACGCCAACTGCACACGCTCCATACCATGACAGAGTCTCCACCAGCTTGAACAGTCCCCTGTTGACATATAGGGTCCATGGATTCATGAGGATGTCTCCATGCCCGTACACTTCCATCCGCCCGATACAATTGGAAACGAGACTCGTCAGACCAGGCAACGTGTTTCCAGTCATCAACGGTCCAATGGCGGTGTTGGCTGGCCCAGGAGAGGCGTAAATCTCTTTGTCGTGCAGTCAACAACGGCACACGAGTGGGCCTTCGGATCCGACAGCCAATATCAATGATGGTCCGTTAAATAGTTCGCACGCTGGCACTTGTTGATGGCCCAGCATTAAAATCTGCGCTAATATGAGAAAGGGTTGCACGTCTGTCACGTTTCATGATTCTCGTCAGTCGTCGTTTGTTCCGTTCGTTCACGATCTTTTTCCGGCCGCAGCGATGTCGAAGATTTGATGTTTTACCGGATTCCCGATATTCACGGTACACTCGTGAATTCGTCGTATCTGAAAATCTACATTTTATCGCTACCTCGGAGATGCTATGTCCCATCTCTCGTGCGCCAACTATAACACCACCTCACTTAAATCTTGATAACCTGCCATTGTAGCCGCAGTAACCGATCTAGCAACTTTTCCAGACGCTTTTTGTCTTATATAGGCATTGCCGACCGCATCGCGTTACTCTGATTGGGTNCCGATCTAGCAACTTTTCCAGACGCTTTTTGTCTTATATAGGCATTGCCGACCGCATCGCGTTACTCTGATTGGGTTCATACCCCTGTTATTTGCATACGCACGCCTTGCCAGTTTTTTTTTGGCTCTCCAGTGGATATAACAGGCTTATCAGTTGCAAGTTTGTACAAGCTTAACCATTTGCTCTTGTGCCTTTGCATGAAAGTGACGTACACAGACTACACTCACGCGCCTTGTACACAACTTAGAAAAAAGTGTTGTGAACGTGTTGCCCTGATNAAGTGACGTACACAGACTACACTCACGCGCCTTGTACACAACTTAGAAAAAAGTGTTGTGAACGTGTTGCCCTGATAATACAAGGCGACCTTTTTCGTTAATTTTAACACGCTCTTTAATAATCCGTCATTGGAAACACGATTAGGCTTCGGCATCACAGAATGTTATAAGTCAACAGGGTTGCAACACTTAATTTCTCTATGAAATAACGTAATGACAGTGACTGGTTTTACTGTGGTTACTGGTATTCGTTTGACTACATATTATCCTGGATGACATTGTTCTATTTCAAATACTTTCGGTAAAATTTACAATAAACATGTTTTTCAGATCCACCTTCAAGGGCGCGTACCACCCTTACGAAGCCTCGGAGGTCATATGTCGCATATGTTTTCAACGTAATTTTTATAAGGAATATGCAGGCAGAGTTTCTAGGCGTTTTTCAGACTTACCCTGTGGAAACAATTAGAGACGAAAGTAAACAAATTCGCAAACGAAGGTCATAAAGCTCTGTAAAGGTAATTATTGCAAATAAAGGCCCCAGTAAAAAATATAAATAAAATAGGAGTTGCTACTCTTATATCGCAGTAAATGTTGTAAGTCTGATTATTTGCTAAATCTATAAGAAATATTTCTAATCATCATGTCCAAATGTACGAAAAAATTCGCATTGTTGTAACACACTAACCTTTTTCGTTTGCGAGAAAACATCATCCATAATTAAATGTAGCCGTAAAATTCTTTGGAGGTAGGCAAACTGGGACGATAATTGCCTAAGAGTGAGAGGTAATTTTTCACCCTACAGGATTGGGTGTGTGTGAGTTACACATTGCCGAAACAGATGGGTATACATGGGCACGCATTAAATAATAAATAAATAAAAAATACATGTGAAGACGACCTTACTGTGATTGAGAAATTAAATTATAAGTCACCAATTATAATTTTATATTGTTTAAATTTGTGTCATAAAACACTTCACACCGGTTGTTTGTTTTCCACATAAATGCTATGGGACGTTTGACACTGAGCAAGGAAGCGCAATGGTAATTCAGTGAACAAAATAAGGGTTCGATTTCCGGTCTGGCCATCCGTATTCGGTTTTTCGTGGTTTTGCGAAATTACCTCAAGCGTTTGCCGAAATCACATAAAACAGGTGATCACGGTATTCTTTCCTCGTTCGTGATCGTCCGTGCAACTGGTTTCGTAACTACGACCTGCTATCGACGACATATTGAGCCACGAAAATAAGAAGGTCGTCTAGACCTGATCGTCGCACGTGCCTTATTTAATCGGCCACGCTTTGCTGACGTCAAATGTAGCGGATGGTCATAATAACATGACTACCTGTATTTCCGCTACTGCTCATCTCTTATGCTGACGCACAAAATTAATATAAAGAGAATTGTTAAAATTGTAAATAATAAACTTAATAACCACGTATTAACAGTTAATTTTCTTTATTTTAACACATGGCTTCCAGCATAGGTAGGTACACAACATGATAACTAACGGCCATTGTCCTCCATCTTGTTTATTTCTTTAACACTAGCGCACTCTGCTGTAAGAAGAGAGAAACAACAGAACAACAGAGGCGTATTCAATAATTACAACNAACACTAGCGCACTCTGCTGTAAGAAGAGAGAAACAACAGAACAACAGAGGCGTATTCAATAATTACAACAAGAATAATACAAGAAGCGGAGCCATTGCAATTTACTCTGCGTTTTGACCCGTATTTTCTTGGCCCGCCATAAGGCAAATTTTTAATAATCGTGGTACATTCATGGAATCTTTGTGCGGAAAGAAAAATTAATCACACATGACAATGCTCCTTCTGTTTTTTAAGAAAGCCGAACACGACTCCCCTCCACATGAAACATTTATTTGGCTCTCGTGAAAAGGAGAGAACCCAAGAAACTAGCGTCATAAAGGCAGAGAAAATTAAAATGGCTTCGCTTCTTCGAAAATTACTTATATTCAGGTATAAAAGCATACCATAATCCACCTCGTCCAGCACACTGGAAAAGAGGAAAGGGGCTGAGGAGAAATGGCTAAATATTTATAAAATCATTAGAGAATTATTTATGAAAGGGAAAACAAATTAACACACTTTTGTAGAAATTATATTAACCAAATACATTATGTGCAATAAAATTTGCTGAAACCAAAAAGTTGATGTTGAAATGAAATGAAACAAGGCACAGACAAACAGATCGAAAAATAAATAACCTATTACAAAATAAAGAAAATTGACTCTTTATTCGGCAAAATTGCACAATTGAAAAGTGTATTTAGTACATTGTTGCAGCACCCCTAGCGTAGATATGCAGTGTGTGGTGCTATGGTTTGGCGTGGAGTCAGAGAAGAATAATGTCTTGTAGGAGATCGTCCCATACTTGTTTCAACTGCCACTCCAGACACTGTAGGACTATTGAAGGCTGAAGCTGCCGTGCCTGCTGGCTCCATGCATGTTGTATAGGCGACAAGTCTGGAGACCTGGCTGGCCAAGGTAGGGTATCAACAGCACGAAGGCAGTCCTAGGAAACGCGTGCTGAAAGTGAGCGGGTATTTTCTTGTTGGGAAATTTCCCGCTGGAGCCGCTCCATGAAGGGAAGCACACGAAGCCGAGGAATCTCTCGAACGTCCCGCTGTGCCATCAGTGTTGCCCTGATCATTGACAGAAAAAAAGTCTGAGAATCATAGGGGATTGCTCCCCGCACCATGACACCACCAGCTCTGGCCGTATGTCGCTCAACAATGAAGTCCGGATTTACACGCTGTAAATTGTCGCTCCTTACTTGAGTATGGTTATTATGCGTGTCCAGAAAAGAACCGGATTCGTCACTAAACACGAGAAATCGCCGCTCCTCAGCCATTCATAGAGCCCGCTTACGACAGTAGTTTGATTATGGCGAGTCGGTGTCAAGGGGATGGGGGAGCATAACCGTAGCCGGCCGACCGACATGTGACGTCACCTACGTCCCCCACCATCCTGGATTTGGATGACCTTGACCTCGTGACCATAAAAATATTTCGTTTTCACTCCAAATCACTTCAGAAACCGATGACTGTACTCTAAAATATACTTTTCCCCCCAAAATTACAAAACTTGTGAAAATTTTGCACACATGTCCTTAAATAAACAAAGCGGATTCGAAGCTCGTTGATGTGATTCTACCAAGATGTGCCAAAATCGCAACTTGGTGTCGAGTTTCACTGAAAATGACCAAGGCGGACCCGAGACTCTTCGATGCACGAGTAAAAAAAATCACCATATCCGCAAGGCGGACTAAAGGTTCTGAGCCAAGCCCAGAATATCAGGAGAAACATCGGCCTATAGACCCCAACCGCCTTATTGGATATCCGTGACCTTGACCTTGAAGTGACTTCAGACACAAAAAATCCAGAAAAATCACAAAAATCTTAAAAATTAGGAAAAATTACATTAAACCCGGCACTAATGTTGGATTTCCATGATTTTTACCTGATATGACATTAACCTGGATGACCTTGACCTTAACCCCAAATAACTTTAAAATTAAAAAAATCAATAAAAGTTCCATTTTTTAAAATCCCAAAATATTGGGGGAGAAATTACTTTTTTTGACCCTAACCGCCATATTTGATATAACCTACACGACCTTGAGGTGCATTGACGTCGGGATAACCTTTAAGTAGAAAATCACAAAAAATTGTAAAATATTGGGGGGATATTATATCATGAACCCTATTGCCATGTTGAATTTCCTTGTACTTGACCCAAAGTTACCTTGACTCCAGGTAACAGTAAAAAAGCCAAGAAAAATAACATTTGTAAAAATTCCCAAAAAATTGGGGAATAAATTATATTATTGACATTGACCGCCATATTGGATATCTGCGACCTTAACCACAGGCGAGTACAAACATGAAACATATAAAACAAAATCACAAAAATTCATTATCAAATTAAAAAGTGGTAAAAGGGGGGGGGGATAACATTGACTTCACCAACTGCTATGTTTGATATCCGCGAGTTTGACCTTAACCCTAGGCAATAATAAACCTCGAAAAAAAAAAAAAATAGAAAAACCAAGAAAAATTACAAAAAAATTCTTTAAAAATCCCAAAAATCAAGAAAAATTGCATTATTGACGACGACCATCATCTTGGATATCTGTGACCTTAATCCTGACCACAGGCGAGCTTGAATCCGAAAAATTCTAGATAAATGGTAAAAAAAGAAAACAGAAAAATCTTCTGAAAATTAATTAAAAACCCTAAAATTCAACAAACAATTCTAAGAATTACGGAAATTTGTGAAAAATTACGTAAATCATTTCTAGAGACTTACATGTAGAAGGCCCAGGGTTCTATTCCCATAAAGATGACGGAGCACACATCCTCCCGGCACGACGAAGAGCAGATGACTGACCTCCACCACCAACCTCACCAATTTGTATTACTTAATCTATTCTATACACTACTATATTCCATTGGCTATCTAGTCGACTCCCCGCCCCCAACTATCCCCTCTAACGTATCTTGGACTTACTACAAACCCGACACTCGTCCCCTCATTCCCCTCACAATTTACACACTACATCCCAACTGCTACCACTACCACTAGACTTTACTAGTGATTTAACGAAGATGTCAGATTTCTCGCTAGTAATTTGTTGTTGGTAACGTGATATCTTGTCGTCTACAGGTAATTAATGTAGCCAAAGACGCGTCATGTCACAATTCTCAATCTGACGCGAGAGGTGAGAGATGGTTGGTTGTCTTCCCCTGAAGTTTCCAGGATTCAGTCTGGTAAATTATTTTATACTCGTCTCTTGAACAAAATTTTGCAGGGTATTATCGGACGTGCTCGCAATTACACACATATTTCCCCTCTAAAAAAAAAAGCCTTACATTTCGAATACCTATTCGGAACAGCGAGCTGCTGGAGTGTAGATATAAAGACGAAGCGTTCGTTTAATGGTGTGCCTGCCATCAGCGTCCCGGCTTAGTGTTTGGTTGTACCTACAGCCGAACTGTCCACGTTGTCGATAATGCTATTTGCAAACTATTAGGGAAAAACCCTTGAAACTTGGAATGCACGAACCCAACTCTTACTATAGTCAGTTTTATTTTCCTACTCAGCCATCAATCTAACATTCCACTAGTATTTCAATCCTTTCGATCAGTTTTTTAATAGTTTGATAAATCTTTGAATCAATAGTTTTAAATGAGCATACTAGCTGGTCAACCAAATGTTCAGACCAAACACCCAGGTTAATCGACCTGACGAACCAACCAGATGTCAAACGTACCTCAAAAAAACGTTCCTCAAAAAACGTAGTTGTGATCGTAGTGCGCACAGTAGACGTCGTTTCACTTTCCGCGTCGCGCCGCGCTACCACGGTGAAGCCGGAGTTGCACGGAGGATGGAGGATGTCCTTGCGTAGTTTTCGCAACACTTCTCGTGGCGCTAAGCGAAGTGAAAGTCGGCAGCTAGACGAGCCAGCCGGCAGCCATATGGCCCTTGACTGCATAAAACTGGCTACTTATTTTACACGGTCGTATTTTTTTTTTACTTCAGTTGCTTATGGAACACGACGTAAGTAATTGCTGAATATGTGCGTTTGTTAAAATGTAATTGTACCAAGAACTTACTGAACGTCTTTCTCTTTTTTGCTTGACGTTGAACATCACTGTCTCTCATAATTTGGGGAAATAATCGTAATAACTTAAACAAAAATTAATTCTGATTGTTACCGAAATTTTATTAAAGACGTGTCTCATCATTTACTTCCAGCACAATTGAGACATTGAGAAAATGTGCCTGTGTGCAACAGACAGGCCCGCCCTGATGTTTATTGGGACCTGGAGCAAACAGCAGTGTTTGGGCTTCCCAATATGCTAGTTAACAATTTATTCCACTGCTTTTTGCCATAAAAGTTTACAAACCAGTGTCACAGGCTTTACAGATCATTATCTTGTATGTACGTTTTTGTGTGACCTCTAAAGCTTCCTGGCAATGCTGGTTTATTATTTTAAAAACTGTGGCAATTTTAAATTTGTGAGAGCCACATTATATCTAACGAAATATTTAATGGTTTTAAAATAAAATAGGTACTTTGACAGTTTACATCGCTAAAACTAAATTCGCTCCCAATAGTCTGCCATTTAGTTATATCAGTAATTACTTGTTTTAAAACTGTGATGTTGCGGTTCGTAAGCGCTTAAATTAAGCAAAAGTGCAACAACGCCTTTTTTTTTTTTTACCTCGGAGAGCCCTTTACTAAGTAGGGCCATGGGCCGAAAGCACCCACCTGCAATCCACTATTTTCTTCTATGCGTGCCTAGCAAAATGTCTCGAACCCAAGCGCATCGACAGGATACCTGCCTTACAACCAGCTTACGAAGGGCTATTTTCTGTAGAGTTTAATGAGGAAGGCTGAAAGTGACGTGACCTGACAGTAGTGGGCTCCCACTCAGGTAGCGACGGACGAC
Source organism: Clitarchus hookeri (assembly GCA_002778355.1). Lineage (NCBI taxonomy): Eukaryota > Metazoa > Arthropoda > Insecta > Phasmatodea > Phasmatidae > Clitarchus > Clitarchus hookeri. The sequence goes on from NQII01000112.1 coordinate 969,432, forward strand.
GACTCTTGCAGCGAGAACGGTGTATTGTGAGCGATTTTCCGTACACTGGGGTTGAAAGAATTATCCCGTGTGGACATAGGATGGGATGCCAAAGTCCCGTACATCAGACTTATTCGAAAATACTGAATATTAATAAACACACCTTGATAGTAATTTACCACTTTAGCGATTACAGATACGTATACTTTGATCCTCTGACCCAGTGACCACAGGTAGTTACAATTAACACCAGCAGGTGGAATTCGGCAAGTGCGTTCATGGAAGCAGTGCTTGCCGAAATGTATATAGTATATTTTCTTCTAACTGTTCTATTTTATAACAATTTCCTTTTATCATTTCGTTTGGATCAGGTATGTGTCGAGTTGGAGGAAGAGTCCCTTATGGTAAATCTGAAAAAGTTGGTAACTCTACACCCACTGTGGAATTGCAGTAGTGTGTAGGCCGCTCAAGTAAATGAACAAGCGGAAAATTACCATTGCATAACAGTTTCTCGTAGCAGTAAACATAGCCCTATAATAAATTGTGGTTTGATGAGACTGTTACATAACTTCGCCAGCTATGCTATGTCAGTCGAGTAGCCACCCCCTTCAAGGTGCAGCAGCCGCTTCACCTGGTGTATGAATTGTCCGCTCCTGGGTTCGGGCTACCGTTTACAAGGACAGCGCAATCGGTTGTTGTTAATCATTTGGGTGGTGCGAGAGTTACAAATTTTTAATTCAGCGACGACTGCCGTTAACGAGGTTTAGCCGCACGATGTCGACCCCGCTCGCTGTCACCTAGGTCTGGCCGCATGACGCCGACCCTTCTCGCCATCACCCAGGTCCGGCCGCATGACGTCGACCCTTCTCGCCATCACCCAGGTCCGGCCGCACGATGCCCACCCCGCTTGCCATCACTCAAGTCCTGCCGCACGATGCCGAGTGCTGCCTGTCGTCACCCAGGTCCGTACTTCACGGTCTGGCTGCACGACGTCAACCTCCTGCCGTCACCCTTGTCTGGCCGCACTATGTCGACCTCCTGCCATCACCCAGTTCACATAGGGCTTAAATGACCATTTGTTAATTTTCCTTGTCGGAGGCGATGTCTATGTTATGAATTTGATGGTTGTACCTTAAACGGTTCGGGAATTATGGCCAACTATGCTTATAAGTTCGCATAGGACCTTAATGACTCCCTGATAATTTTCGGTGTCGGGGGTGATGCGTATGTTACAAATTTGATGCCTATATATGAAACGGGTTGTTAATTACAACCAACTATGCTTATAAGTTCGCATAGGGCTTAAATTACCATTTGTTAATTTTACTTGCCGGGGGCGATGTCTATGTTATGAATTTGACGGTTGTACCTTAAACGGTTCAGGAATTACGGCCAACTATGCTTATAAGTTTGCATAGGGCCTAAATTATTCTGTGATAATTTTCGGTGTCGGGAGTGATGCATATGTTACAAATTTGGTGACTATATCTTATGCGATTCGGAAATTAGGGTCACGAATATTTGACATAATGCAATAAGTAAGCAGCTGGCATCGAACCTCAATGCTACCGGTACGAGAGCTTCGTGTGATGTCATTCACTTACACACAAAGCTTTGAACGTTTGAACCTTACGTTCGACTTTAAATGCAGCTAGTACGAGAGCTTCGTGTGATGCCATTAACTTACACACACGAAACTTTGAACCTTATGTTAACTCTCTGTGTTGTGTGCTATTACATTTACAAAAAAAAAATTAAATAAAAATTTTTAATAAAAAAATTAAATAAAAATTTAACATAACTTTTTGCAAACAATTTTTTTTTCAACATTTTTGTAGGCCTCACTTTCGGCGACGAGAGCCTCGTGTCCTGCGCTGGGATGCATGCGTGAGGAAATATTTTGGGGGAATCTGGGAAATTTTAGGGACAAAAGGGCAGTTTTGGGGATATTTCAAGAGAAAAACGGGGTGAAAAAAAACACTGACATTTTTTGTGGATCTTTCTAGTGAAATACGTGCTGTGTCATACTATCTATGGTGAGAAAAACGGGAAACAAGAGAAAACTATTACATTTTTTGAAGAACTTCGGGACATTTTTAGGGGAGAAAGGGAAATTTTTTGGGGAAAAACGGAATATTTCGAGAGCAAAACGGGAAAAAAGAAAAAGAAAATAAATTTTTTTGGGAAATTCGGGAAATTTTTTAGGGAAAGACATGCTGTGTCATGCTATTGGCTACCCGCTCCCCGTTTCTTGGCCGTTGCAATAGAACTGGCGTTTTATAGCTACTCATATAAGCATAAAAATGAAGAAAGGGAAATGCTTGATAACATTGTTTTAACAATGCGTATTAGAATACTCGGATTTTACTGACAAAATGTATGTCCACAGAGTTGGCGAAAACCGTGCATGAATGCATTTGCTGTAAAATTAGTGTCATGTTTCACTGATATTAGATATCTTCACGTTTGACTGCACTAAGTAACGGAACGACAACCGTGCGCTTATTTCACTGTGCTGGTTGAGAAAACAATGGAGGCTACGAAGAATGTAAAAGGTTTGGCGAATCTTACCCTTTTTCTTTTACGTAATTTGATGTTTAAGTACGTAATGTACGCGCTCAGCCATATCACAAAATACACGAATACGCACGTCTTCTATAGTATATTCGCGGTTTCTTCACATCTTTGAAACAAACCTTTGAGAAAGCACCCTATGTATGACGTGTTTGATTCTTTCCTAAATATGACATTTATAGCAAGCGTTTTATACTCGTGTTAACATAAAAGTACGTTAAACTTCTCGTTATATGTTATTTATAAATTATAATATTTAATTTACAATTAATGTTAATGAAACCAGAGAGAAAGTAGATGTGTTGTTAATGCCTAGTAAGAAATAGTTCTTATGCAAAATAAAATTACACTGAGTGCGCACGAATGCGGTGCGCTGTCCCTTTGGTGTCATTTTCTAGACTTTGTTAAGATTCGTCTGCATGAAGCGGAGGAATATCCTGGAAGTAGAACTTTAGCACGGCTTCAGAACAGTTGGAAGTAACCGTAAATGGGCTATAGATGCATGCCTGCACTACTTGAGACCACTACCTCTGAAGTTTTTTAATGCTGTAACGTAGTACAGGTACTTTGCGCCAGTAATTCGCGCCAAGGTGACGCCAGCGCACGAAGCATTTCTGCTTCAAACCTCGTGCGGTTGATGTGCAAGAAGGGCGGGAAGTATTATGACGTAGGAGGTACACCGATGTGTCTACAGCCGAGGGCCGAAACTACTTCTCTGAGCGTATTGCGCTTTGTAGAGGCAACGGGATTCTTCATAGAACTGCTCTTTTTTGATTTTTCTAAATTTACTGTCAAAAACGCGTTGAATTACAACACCGTTTATTTCTGTCCCGCGGGCACTTTAGGCTCGGTCGTACCCGCCATGTTGAATTCTCCATTTATGTGCCATAACTTCCTTTTCGATGACATTACTAAAAATTTCTTATAGCGCATTTGAATTTTGCAAATGCCTTCAAATGTAGTTGCCAGTTTTTATCCACGCGTTATCTGGTGGTTATGAAATGGCGAGAATCAATCGATAGTTTAAAATTATGCTGTATTAATGACGTTAAAATTACTTAACAAAATTTCAGAATTTATGTTTTTTCTACAGTGTAATGTATACGGCCAGAGAGCTATAGTTGTAGTTTTGAAACAAGTGCTCTTAAACAACTGAAATAAGCTATAAACCTGTAATTCAACATGGCTTGGGAGACTGAGTCTTAAATGCGTGGCTACAGCAGAACACTAAAGCAATGCCCGAATTCGCTATAGGCATATATGTTACTAAATTGACCACGTGACCTGGTTATTAACACAGATATTTGAGGATTTAGGGAGCAAATTTACAGAGCTGCAGAAGCTCACAAGATTCTTAAAAATACAATGGTTGCCAAGGAGGTAGGCAGCCTGTATCACTGTACGTGTCAACTTTTGCTTTCAATGCGAACAATCTCATTTTGGTAAGTGAGTTAGTTCTTATTATTTGTACGTCCCGAAAACACTAAAATTGTGATTTTGACATGCAATTATGCAAAAAAAAAAAACAGTCTAATTTTTTTTAATGCAAGGCGTTTTTAGATCGCCTTGGCTCAAATCTAAGTATACACTACGGAGTTCCTACTTTTTACTGCTTAAGTTTTACATTAGAAACAATTATGTAAATAGAAAAAATCAATTCCCTAGTCCTAAATTTAGCCAATCACTGAGGAGTATATAATGTATTTATATGTTGATTTCCAAAAACGAATATTCTAGATTTATTTCCGTTGGTCTGCTTCTAGAAACAACTATCGACTGCAAATAAACAGTTAAATAAAATCCTATGCTTATATTTTGATTTCAAATAACGTATTGTAAAATGCTTTCCTATTGATCGAACTTGAGCAGTAGGACTGTTGTGTCGATTCAATCGCTGGAACCTGGTAATTTCTTCATAGTGTAATCTTCTACATACAGTTGTTATCGTTAGGTAGCGCGACAGCTCGCCGAGTGGCCGGCCTGCTACTCCGGCAGATGGCGCGTGCAGCGGGGCCAGTCAGCCAGGGCTGTGGGAAATGTGGCAGTGGCCCAGGCCCCCTCATGCATGTGACCGACTCTCTTTGCCTGCCGCGTCACGGACACTCTCTCCTGTCGCACTCCACTAGCTGCATGCCTTCTCTCGCGAAGCCGCGTCCAATACCGCTTCAACACCACGGTAAGGCCCCCCTCTTCAATCGACATGGCGCACATAACATGCATAGCTTAAAGAAGTGAAATCATATATATTTGACAATGCAACGTCCACAACTAGGATTTGGCGTTATTTGCGTGACTTGGCGTTATGATGGTCATCTTTGAGTATCTTACGCCAAGTTTTTAACGCCGGCCAATGACAACGTGAAACGTCACAAAAACTTCTGTATTCAACGTATGCATGAAAAAATTCTTGCGCTGGAAAAATTATTACATTTTCTCACCAGCTAGAGCTGGTGAGAAAAGGTTTTTTTTCTTTCACATTAACGCCGATTGTAGACAGACTGTTTCGTTTGTTATGCTTTGTAAGTAATGTTGTTCAAGCCAAGTCGATTGTGGACGGGGCCTAAGGTACTTCTACTACAGGTTGGGAAGATCTATGTTAAAAGTTCGGCTACCAAAACAATTCGCCACTAGGTAAGCGCTAGTGTCGGCAATATGCAGAATTTTCTCTATTTTCTACATTATAAAACAGAATAATTGTAATAATCATCAATCAAATATAAAATAACATCGTAATTAAGTAAAATATTTATCTTTCATTATACACGTAAATTTTGTTTTTGTAAAAATTACCTTTGGAACGCTACGCACCTAGTGGCGGAAATTTTCGCTATGCCAAACTCCCATAATAAATGTCGTTTTGTTCCTAATCTAAGTACAATAAACCTTAACCACGGCCATCCGCGCAGTCGCAGTACACTGCCTACAGCTGGCTCGCCCTCCAGGCTGTTCAACAGCTAAACATTTTTACCTACATTTTGACGATATTTTGTTGTTTTGTGACTTGATATCGATGATAAGTTCATAAATATAAAATCGTAAAAAAAAAAAAAAAAACATTAATATGATTTTTTATTTTTTATTTTTTTAAATTAAAAACTGGATTCGTACAAATTTAAAAAAAGTTATTTTAGGAGACAGTTTAATTTCACCTCGGTGGCGGATCCAAGTATGCTTGAGCCCCTCCTTTGTATCTTGATTTTACACTGGATAAAATATCGTTATTCTTGAAACCATGAACATTGTTAACGGTGCAGTAGTAACACACACACTCAGTAAAGTAACAGGGAAATTAAAAAAAAATATTTATATGACCTTTCTCCTAAGTACTGGTGTTTTATATGTAGCCTCAAAACTTAATGCATACTCGTAAGTAATTACACTGTGCCCCCGCCACTCAAGTAGTTCCTTCCTTATTGGGTCTCCAGGTCTGCCACTCAGCTAAGTGTTTATTCAAGCTACAGGAGTGGCATGTTACAATTTGTTTGAACTCCGACTCCTGAATTATCTGCGGTAAGTTAACTTTTAGCTATTTCGACAAATTTTTTCCTCAAAAGTTAAAATTGAAATACAGGTGAACCGCACAATTCATTTCCAATAAATAATTTTCATGCCATTATAAAGACATGAGCAATTACTTTGAGCTTTAGCGTAAAATATTAGTTTTGTTCCGTTTTAAGATTTTCAAGAAAAAATATATGCTTTTAAAATGTCTGTAACTCATTTCATTCAGTTTTAAAAAAATCATTTTCCTACATTGCCATACTTTTTCCAGACATTTCATATAACTACGAAAATGGATGTGATGAACTAAAAACGTAGAAAATAATTTTAGCCTCTTGAACGGAACGCCCTTGAACTGAGGTCTCCTGAAAGACCTGCACAGATGTCTTGTCTCAGCCCAGTGCAGCGATAGATCTAGCTAGAGAAGGCGGGTGCGGAGGCGACCTGGCTAGCAGTTAAAGATAACTCTCTCTTCAACTTTATTTTAAGGTTAAGTAACACGCAAGCATCATATACTTTATTCTGGCCTATTTATGTCACCAACATATTTCGGATGGCTGACTGAGGAGTGGTTTACACATTAAATTCTCTATTTTTTCCCGGAATATCACCTACATCCAAAACCTATCTCTAGTTTGAACGCGGAATCTCTTGCGCTAACAGTGTAACGAACTACTCTGTAGAGGCACGGAGTTGATAAATGTAACATAACTTAAATAAAGGAGCGACATACTACTCATTAATTTGTATTGCACTATATGTTATTTAATAATTACAGTTTCAGTGCAAGTCATGTATATATCTATAACAATAAAAACGTTTCTAACAAAGGAGTGTTTACGAAGAAAAATAAAACGTAAGTTATCCAAAACGGTGCGTAAAGTATGTAAAAAACACTGGCTACCGTAAGAGTTAATTATGTAATGTATGCATACATTACACATGAAAATAAAATATACAGGATGGGGCTGAATTCAACCGACAAACCTACACCTAAACTACACCTATACTGAATATTACGGGAAATAAGCTTCCGAAAATCAGTTTTAAACTGTTTTTTTTTTTGGCGAAATATCGAAAACGAAGTGAAATAAAATTACAATTCTTCGAACTTTGTTTAGTGTTCTCACGATCTTCAATCTAAGAGCAAACTGTCTGAATACTGGGCGGAGTGGAGACTCTAGCGAGACGTGAACACAGTGTTGTGGCAGTGAGAGTGTAACTTTGCAAACCAAGTTGATTAGTCTATCAGACAAGTCACGGAGTGCGTCGTAGTAAATGGTGGCTAGTTGATGTAAACGATGTAAATAAAATAAGCTTTTTGTTTATCACTATAAAGTTTAATTAAGATATATGTGCCGGCCGATTTGTCACTAAATTTGTTTTTATTACAAAGGCTGGTAATTAATTTCTGTAGACTGATAAGGCTTAGTACGTTACCACAACTTTCCTAAGGACACATTTTTATTAAAGGTGATTTTCTAATCGCATATTGCCGAATGCTTACTTAAAACTTACAAATCTTTTTTACTGTGCGTGCCATAACTAGGCCTGCTCTCATAAAATTGAGCTTTGTGTTTTCTCGGCGGTTCGATGGTAGGTGGCCAGATGGGTTTAATTCCTTCGTTTTTATTCTCAGCAGAAAAAAATTAGACAACGAAAACTGGGAAATTCCATGTTGGGAGTGAAACGGCCTTAAGTGGAAGTCGTTAGTTTGGCATTAGCGAGCGCTTTCTTTTCAGTTTCTCAGATCAGGTATCGCTGCATTGACAGTTCCTAGCCGCGTAATTTGTAAATTACCACCACGCAAAAAAATTAAAGACGCTAGAAAGGAGAAAAAGCAAGGCGAGCAAAAAAATTAAATTCATCAAACAGTGTGTGGAGAAAATCTGAATTTTAAATCAAGATTGGCTCAATGGTTATTCGATAGCCTGTCACCGCAGATGTTGCCAGTTTGTTAGTCGGCAAAGGGGGGGGGGGATTTTCTTACAGGAACAGTGATGTGGTGGACACCTCCGTTCTCAGGGCACTATTGTCTCCGCCGCTGCTCCACCGCCTTCTCAATTAACCTCGTCCCTTCTTGTGATTCGTCGGAGAGACAGTCGTGTTCTCGGGTCAGGTTATAGGTATTTTACGTTTCCCGAGGCTTGGAAGCGCGACCTAGGCAGTGCATGGAGTACCTGCTCACCTTAAAGCGCACGCCACTCAACTGACGCGCATCGAACGCTTTTTCTGTTAAAAAAAAATTAAAACAAAATTGCACACCCTTTTCTCGTAACTTTCAGGTATTCCGAAATATACAATGGTAATTCAAACGTTGAATTTTACAAACGGGCGATGTAGAATTTTAGTGCAATGGTGTTAATTTGCGCCTGGAAGCAGACCAAATTACCGCTGAAGTCAACCCGATGTTAGAAAGATGCATCAACCGGTGTTTCAACTATCGATGAACTTTCACCTCAAACACGATGTATAAATTTTTTTTTTGTAAATTTGACTGAGAAATATTTTGTACAATTACAAAACTTTGTAAACAAAATAATTTCCTTTGTCAGTTTTCTTTGTAACGTTATAAGAGCCGTGCTGTAATACAACTGCAAATTTTTTTGTTACGTCCCGGAATCAATTTAAGTCCCGAAGTGAAAGCTGCAAACTATTACATTCTGTGAAAATTATTTCACTTAAAACAAATGTTTAAGAATGATGTGCTATTAAATAATAACCATCTAATTGGGGGAAAATATTTTCTTTTAGCGTTATTCCGACTGTAAATACTTAATTGCCTTTTAATTTACTTTCTCAGGAAAAATAAGCTCATCCGAGCACGTTGATGTTCGTATTTCCTATGCCCAGTTATTTTTGTAATCAACCGAACAGACTTTAATGATACCGTAATTTCTTTATTTGCAATACCAGTAATTGTCACTCTGACGCAAAGTTCATATGTATATACCGCAGTTATAAAACTCCATCTATACAGCTGTTCAACCTATCTGCAGACTTAGTCTTACTGAAGTGCAGTAATTGCTTAAAACACTAATCGCAATCCTTTCCAAGAGGCGAGACTATTATATTCTTGCCAGATTAAGTACAAATATAACCACATTACCTAAAACAAGGCCATGGCGTGTAAGCTGAAGTGGTGAATCGTTAAGTGCTTGCATTATAACCTGAAGATTGCGGGTTCGGGTCTCTGTGTCGTCTTTTTTTAAAATACAAATTGAAAAATTTTTTTCTTCTAAATATTTTTACTACATTTGTTTTCGAGAGCATTATACAAATAGTTTTGTTTCTACTTCTTGATTATGTAAGTTGAAATGCAAGCCATAGTTTGTAATATTACAAAAATATGTATTGCAATTTTTACAAGAAAACATTTCGTAGCATTACAAACAAATTGTTTGGCAACTGGTTTAGAAAAAAAAAGTTTGCAAATGTACAAAAATGTGTACGCTAAACAGTTTCAGGAGGCAGACCCCTCAAGAACATCCGCTGGAAAGAAAAAAAGCTTCTAAGAACACCTATTTTTGCGCGTGCATGTATGTGTGTGTAAGTGAAGGCTTTCAACGGTAAACGGAGCACTTCTGAAAACCCTGCTCAAGATCTACTTGTATATTCATTCTGTATTCTTCCGCCACATGTAAAATTAATATTTTTATGGGCTTGATTACTTTATTCATGATTCGGCCAAGTGAAACTATAAAACTATTAAATAAGTAAATATTCTACAAATTTGTTCATTTTTACACTTATATGCGTTAAAAAACAGGAAAAAAAAATCGTTTCAGTATTCACAGGGGTTTACCTAACACTTTTATTTTTATTTCAACGTTGAAAAATGAAACTACCTACTTTCTCTCTGTCCGTACCAACTTTACAAGCTGCTTGCCAGTCATTGTGTCCGTTAAAATAGATGCAGGTAAAGGCAGTGACATTATTCAAAGGTTGATTTCAAAAGGGTTCAGTTAACTGTGAGTAGCCTATATGATTGTGTGTGCGTTCGTGCGTGTGAGTGCGTGTTACAAGTATTTGCCTGGAAGATGGAGGGCATGCGATATTTTAAGAATCTTTAATCGGTCAGGCTCAGACACATATTTTCCAAACAGCAGCCAAGTATTATATAAAATATATGTACAGTAGAACCATTATATTGATTTTAATAAACTTTGCATACTGGTTTACTTCTTGTACTGGCAAAACCAAATTAGATTAATAAAATAAACTAATTATAATCTTTCAACCACTGCCATGAGATTCAGTGTTACACTAGTAATTTAGCTTACACCTGTATGATATTTCTCAGGAGAAATTTAACCTTTCTTTTCACAACTTGGCGTAAGAGTAGCACAACAAGCAGATTGAAGCGTGTTAAGAGAGCACGCGACTAGAGACCCGGAAATGTCGCGGATTCATCCGGCAACAAGCTGGACTCCAAAATACTTTGTGTACTCGAGCCTCAGAGAGTTGTTCATTGACTCATACTCCAATTTTACTTCAGTACAGGTGACTCGGGATACGTTTTTTGTTTTCTTACAGGTCAGTTATTGGCTAAAATTTGTCCAAAGCGTATCTTATGAACTGCGATCCACTAGTAGAAGAAAGTCAAATGTGCGTGTGTTTGTAGTCTAGCTTGTCCGCGTCTCTACACATGATATTGCAAAAAAATATTGCGGATATTTAGAATTTTTGAGATTAATAATTTTTTTATCAGAAGCTATTTTACTGACTTGAATTTTTTTATTTATGTAATAGTTATTGCAGGGAGTTTGAGCATGAGTATGGTTCCTGTTTTAATGAGGTTGGTAAATACTATATTTAGGCTTTATTGAAAGCTAGAAAAGATTTATTAAATTTTCGTTCAAAATTATTTGACAGACACCGTCGCTTTAATCACATCGTAAATAATTTAACATGAGGTAACTTTTAAAAAATTCATAGTCGAGAAAACGTTATACTCACATGAAATATTTTTGCATGCCATATTTACCGGTACTATACTTCAATAATTGAAAATGTCTAACTATTTGGAAGGAGCCTTTGTTCTGTTTAACCAATTTTTTCAACACGAAATTGTCCGTGGCACACTGAACCTCAAAAAAGTTACTTGAAATTGCACGTATAAAATAAAGTAGGTAATTGGATTTACCTGTATCCTAAATAGCAAAAATATCAACCAAAAAAAAAAAAAAAAANTGTGATATCCTTTAGGCGTCGCGAGGGGTGTGCGCAGGGTTGCAGCCACACACTCATTTGCAACGAGTATTGAGAAAAATGTTGAACTCATTTGTAAGGAAATATAAATATTACTTAAACATTAAAAAAATAATTGATAAAAGGAAGTATTTCAGATAAATTTAGGGTAAAGAAGTTAAGTTATAGCCTCGGGTTTCTATAGCTGGGTTGTGTTGCTGGAGCAACTTGACATTTTTCAAAACAGCACTCCCATTTTCAGAATTATATATTGAGTCGCTACTAGTGACATCAGAAGTAAGACGACACAAGTCTTGCTACAAACGAACAGATCATAGTATCTACTAGAGGACTAGAACACCCTCCAAATGAAGGACTTCCATAGTGGCATATGTATGTGCCTGTCATCCCTGAGGGTCACATACAATGTCCCAACTAGTCGCTCCTCCTAGCTCTCTAATAAATTGTGCATTTCTTAAAATATAGTTATTGCGCTTTTAGATTTTTTTTACGTTTGTTGAAATTTTGCTATTACGTGCAAAGTAAAAAGTTTAATCACTTATCCCCACTGAGTGTAAACCATAATTGAACATGAATACGCCGTTATTCTTTATATTATATACCATTAGAAATATTCTTAATATTACACATAATAAAGAAAAATATTTCCAACACAGCTGCAAGCACAAGAAATATAAGTCTGAAAATTCAAAACAACATTGATACCTCAGAGAGTGTGACAGTAAGCGGCGAGTTACACGTGCTGGTACAGCTGAGGGGTCTGTGTATGACGTAAAAAGTGGGCGAGAGAGTGAGTGCACTCTCGGCAAGGTGGGAAATGGCGTGAGACGGATTGCAAGGCCGTAGGGATTTATTGTTCTGGCGGGCCCCCAAATTCCTCTAGGCCAGTGCGAGCCACTTTGCAGTTCTGTGGTCCCTCCGGCAGACATGTTAGTAGCTAAGACGGTAGGAGCATGGGATGTGTCTCAGTGTAAGCCCATTACGCCTTAGGTTGGGTTTATTACGTTACAAATGGGCGCATGCATCACGGATTGAGCAGGGCTGTCTGGTACCACGGCCGCAACTGTAGTCACGGTCTCACAGATGGAAAGGCATAGCGAACCAACGAAGTGGGAAAGCGTTGGAGAAATCGGTGCGACAGTCTCAGAGGTTACATCCTTTAAAGGATCAAGGTCAGGAGAAAGTAGGATTATTGTTAGTTGGCGAAAATAACCTTTGTGTGGTTGATACAGGATAATATGGAATGTGTTGAGCCGCTACTGGGATGTAACCAATGTTGCATGCCGACCCTGGTGGGGGGGGGGGGGACAGAACTGAGTACCCCCTAATGCCCCTCGTAGTTTCTCTAGTACCAATCGCTCAAGGGAACTTGAGGCAGTCCAGCGTCCTCGTGGGGCCGTGGTGGTGTAATGGTTAGACTACTCGCCTCCCACAGGCGAACTGGGTCCGATTCCCAGATTTTCGTATGTTGGATTCGTGCGATACGATGCCACTGGTCGGCGGATTCTCTCGCGGATCTCCCGTTTCCCCCGCCCGTTCATTCCGGCGTTGCTCCACACCCACATAAGAGCCGGCCAAATCTTTCCACTTCGGCCTCCTCGTGGCGTTGTGCCGTGTGCTCGGGTTGCATATACCCCCGCGTGAGCCGATCCAAGGACACTGCCAGGCGGGGAGTTGGACTGAGCCGGTGCATCTGTCAAATGATAACGCAGGTGTCGTAAGGCCAGCTCAGCGATGACAGAAACCTCGCGTGGAGCAAAAGGGCAAAAGCTGGCTTGATCCCGACACTCAGTAAGTGTAGAGACTACGAAAGTACGGCCTATCGATCCTTTTGTCTTGATGAATTTTCAGCAAGAGGAGTAAGAAATGTCGGTCGGCCGGCCGCCAGGCGGAGGGAAGTGTGCCCTGCCGGACGTGGAGCCTGGATCGTCCAGGTGGCCGGCGCGGCGTGCTGGCGTGCTGATCACGCGGCCTCAGCGAAGCAGCACGCAGGTGTCTGCAAGAGCTGGCGTGTGGGCCTGGCTGAGGCGTGAAGGAAGTGGGCAGGCTCAGAGCGAGCAATCACGATCCTCGTCTCTCGTTGCGCAGCTTGGAGTGTCGGTATGTGCGCGCCGCGTGGCCGCCACACACTGCTGCCTCCCACTCGACATCTCGTCAGTGTTGCCAACTCATATTTACTGAATATCGCTAAGGATAATGCAACATTTTCTAGATTCCTACCGTCAGTGGGGGAAACTTTGACCAATTCTGTTATTAAATTGAAAATATTATAAGTGTGTATTGAATTAACGTTTGGAGCTGACACTTAATCTGGAAGTTAACATAATTTATTATTTTTCTACTATTTTAATGGTTTTTGGATGGAGATTTTTTTAAGTGGTCAATGCAATCCTCTGTGTGGGACAACTTTGACCACTCATCAAAACACCAAAGATTCGAGTGCTTCTGGTGAATTTATCCACTTCAGGAGGTTTCAATGGCCGTCAAAATAACATAAATAATTTAGTTAAATTTTATAAGACATTAATGTTGTCAGCAGTGGTATTTTACTGTTTTTTGTTGAAGTTTAATGAATAAAGGCCTTTTAATAAACGAAATGTTTTATTATACTTTAACAGCAAAACTGATACAACNTTTACTGAATATTGCTAAGGGTAATGCAACATTTTCTAGATTCCTACCGTCAGTGGGGGAAACTTTGACCAATTCTGTTATTACATTGAAAATATTATAAGTGTGTATTGAATTAACGTTTGGAGCTGACACTTAATCTGAAAGTTAACATAATTTATTATTTTTCTACTATTTTAATTGTTTTTGGATGGAGATTTTTTTAAGTGGTCAATGTANATTACATTGAAAATATTATAAGTGTGTATTGAATTAACGTTTGGAGCTGACACTTAATCTGAAAGTTAACATAATTTATTATTTTTCTACTATTTTAATTGTTTTTGGATGGAGATTTTTTTAAGTGGTCAATGTAATCCTCTGTGTGGGACAACTTTGACCACTCATCAAAACACCAAAGATTCGAGTGCTTCTGGTGAATTTATCCACTTCCGGAGGTTCAATGGCCGTCAAAATAACATAAATAATTTAGTTAAATTTTATAAGACATTAATGTTGTCAGCAGTGGTATTTTACTGTTTTTTAAACTGAAAATATGAGTGCGCTATAAACATTCCAAGGTGTCATGCCACGTTTGTTTAATTTCTGGTCAAACCAAATACTCAAAGTATCCCCATTTGACAGTACATAATATATAGAGAAACATTTATTTCTGACACCAGTGGGAACTTAAAAAATTACTAACTTCCTATTTAATTAACTAAAAATTTATAATCTTGTGTCGTTAAAAAAATTTAAAAATCGCTATTTTTAGCGACAAAGTCACAAAATTGGCAACACTGCGTCTCGACCGACCGTGGGTTGCTCTACTGCCTCCGGCGAGAGCATCACAACATGGCAACCGGCCTCGCTCTTGCGTGCTCCCGCTAGATACACTGAAGAGCCAAAAAAACTCGTATAGGCGTGCGTATGCAAATCATAGAGGTATGGAACCAATCAGAGTAACGCGATGCGGTCGGCAGCTAGATCAGTTACTGCTGCTACAATGGCAGGTTANCAAAGTCACAAAATTGGCAACCCTGCGTCTCGACCGACCGTGGGTTGCTCTACTGCCTCCGGCGAGAGCATCACAGCATGGCAACCGGCCTCGCTCTTGCGTGCTCCCGCTAGATACACTGAAGAGCCAAAAAAACTCGTATAGGCGTGCGTATGCAAATCATAGAGGTATGGAACCAATCAGAGTAACGCGATGCGGTCGGCAGCTAGATCAGTTACTGCAGGTTATCAAGATTTCAGTGAGTTTGAACGTGGTGTTATAGTCGGCGCACGATAGATGGGACATAGCATCTCCAAGGTAGTGATAACATTTGGATGTTCGCGTACTACTATTTCACGAGTGTACCGTGAATATCGGGAATCCGGTAAAACATCACATTTTCGACATCGCTGCGGCCGGAAAAAGATCGTGAAAGAACGCGACCAACGACGACTGACGAGAATCATTAAACGTGACAGACGTGCAACCCTTTCTCAAATTGGCGCAGATTGGATTTGTGGACTGCCCTGCAGGATGCATGGTGTGAATTGCCTCCTGAATACCGTCAGACATTAGCAGAGTTCATGCCACGTCGTCTTGCGGCACTTCTGCGTGCTTGGGGGACCGGCCCTACATGATATTAGGCAGGTGTACCAGTTTTTTTGGCTCTTCAGTGTATATGCCACTTGTTTCCCTATAATAAGCTGGGGCCGCACATAAATGAACCATGGGCCACATGCGGCCCGCGGGCTGCGAATTCGACTTGTCTGGTGTAGCTGATGGCTGTGGAATTTTCGTCATCGGTAGCACCTGTGCTTTCTTACAACTTGCTGAAAAAATGCTATCTTTCAGAGAAGATTCCAGTGGAGAACGGCCCTTATTAGTATAGGAATCTTTAAAGCCGTCGGTGATGAAGCATGATGAGTATGGATCAACGCCAGAATACAAGGGTGGGAGAAACGAGAGATCCCCGAGAAAACCCACCAACAAATTCGGGAGCGATCACGCGGGGAATGGAATCAGGTTAGCTTTTTTGGGAGGCGAACGTCTTAGCCACTGCGTCACCGCGTCACGACATCAGAAAGTCTTGAAGTTGAATACAGTGTAAGTAAATTATACTGCAGGAGGAACGAAGCCATAAAACCCTTGCCACACTGTCAAATTTTATCTCTCAATCGTATCTGCGAATAAAATTTGAAGAAAAAATACAGCTATTAAATTTTGACATCAAACAAATTTGGTAAAATAATTTTGACTGTGCTTGAAAATATGTTACACTGTAAAAGTTTTGTGTTTGATGGACCTAGTAGGTTTTTGCTATTTGGATACCATGCAGCCCATTACAGGACTTTGTGATTTAAGTTCACTTATAAACATAACTTTAAATTTATTTATCAAGCATATTTACGGCTCAATAAAAATAATTACCAAATTTTTTTTTCACTAATTTGGACACCCAACAGCATTTATGACCTGTTAGATAATACATACATACCTTCATAACCTGATTTAATTTATAGTTACTGGTTGCCATTTTAAAGTTTATTTAGGTCAGAAATAACTGTTTTAATGTTCACAATTTCAAATGGTTGAACTCGTCAAACATTCAAGAAATTTTAGAACCGGTCCAATATATAAAATGTTTGATGGAAATTGGAGCGATCTAACTTTTTCAAACAAACATGTCCACGTTGATGACGTTTCGGTGAAGTCACAACCTTCCAGATTTATTTCATCAAACACACTGGAAGCAGTTTGACGGAAAAATTTGACATTGTGGGAGAGGCTTAAGATTCTCAGAGTTTGTGGAGCTAGTTTGCAGACTGGGCACAAGGCAACTGTGCAGTCGCCATCGTCTGAAGAGCCATATAACAGATGCTAATAGGTTATAAAATTAGCGCCACTGTTTTATTCTCAGGGGAGGAGGCAGATAATTATTTGTCTCCAGAAAATTGGAGAAAATCCCTTAAATTAACAGTGACAGAATGATAACACGATATGACCGGAGAATGCTTGAACGGAAATTTTCCTTGGACAGCTGCTGTGGCTGTAAAACTACAAAGTCGGAAGGGATATTGCACGAAACTACAGAAATGTTGGGAAGACCTATGCAGGATCCTGAAGCAGATCAATGACGTGGTCTACCAGATTTGTCGACAGGGCTCTCGGGTGAAGCCGAAGGTTGTCCGTATCGATCAACCGGCGCTATACGAAGGTCCAGAAGTTGTTCGTCCCGAACAGACTTAAGAAGGGGGCAGTGTTACGTGCCGACTCCCGCACCGGGGTCGTGGATCGTATTATTTGGTATTCGTGGTCTTGGCGGTGTGGGAAGTGACACATCTCAAGCCTCCCCTCCACCCAGGCAGATCGGCTCACTGCTACGTCGTCTGGCAGACAGGGGGATGATTGACAGCTGACCTGGCTGGCGTCACAGCCCCTCCTACCCTTGCTGGAGGAGTCAACAACTTGAGATTACGAGCAAGAATTTTCTGGTACTCATTTTTCTCGGCGCAACGCGGCATGTGAAGAAGGTTCTGGACCTGTGCCGGTACCATCTATAAATACCGCCACGGTCGGGGGATCGGGAGTTGTTCGTAGTAGCCAATTGGCTGAAGTGCGGTAATTGGGTGAAGTCTGGTGCAGTGAGTGAGTAAAAATATTTGGGGTGCTCTAAAATCAAGATCTTGAGAGCTGATGAAGGTGAAGCGATGTGAGTATGGAGCAGCGCCAGAATGAAAGGGCGTGGGAAACGGGAGATCCTGAAGAAAACCGGCCGACCAGCGGCATCGTCCGAAGTCTGGTGCAGCGAGTGACGTCAGTTGGAAGGATGGATGACGGCGGAGGGCCCGAAACGACAGCCGACGAGTGTGTGGTATGGTGTGGGCGGATGAGAGGGCGTGGTATCCGACGAGTAGAGGGCTACTGTGCATGCAGGCACTCGGAGCACTCTAGCTAGAATATTGTGGACTGGTGGAATCTGTACTGAATTAAGGCTGGGATGTATGAACTTGTGATACGAACTTTATTGCAAATATTGGAACTTTCAAATATGAGCATATAATTTGCAAAATAATTCAATAGATTTTGATACACTGTTTATTGAAAATGATTTTAATTATTTGATTGCATTAATTTATGTGGGGTGATTAACGAATATGTAAGTATTAATTGTAAATAGCAAGTGATAGCCATTTATTGCGAGATATTAAGTTGAGAGTGTAAGAGTACAGTTTGTAAATAAATTAGGAAATTATTATTAAGTCTTTAATGTAATTACGACCTCCTTCCCTTAACGAAACTGACTTAGCCTACTGACTTTGAGAAATTGTAACAATATGTTTATGAAATGTATACTTTTCGGTAATTGGCTAAACTTTAATGTTTCAAAATATTTTCATTGCAGTAAGCAGTAGCAAGTCCAATGTGTTGGACTAAGTTTGAGCCAATGCGTTGGAAATATTTCTACTGCCGACTTCACACTGCTTACGGTCTTAAATTTTTTTTACTGTGGAAACTCCACACATATCGCAGTCGAGCAATTCCCCCACGCTGCCCCCTTCAGGGCTCTCTGAATGCCTACGTGGAGCAGCGTGAAAGTTGGGGTTAGGGCCCAATGTGAGCCAAGCGGTCCTGGCTGACGGACAGGCTACTCGAGCAGTGAAAGTGTCCACAGCTACTGTAGCGTAACAACACACCCACACGCACCGCCTCTTACTCTTCGTTTCTCTTCTCAAGGACATTCGCTGCGGACCTGTTTCTGGCGACGCTCATGGCACCCAGATACACCAAACCTGTTCTCCAGAAATACGTTCAGTCTGCATTGTCATTTACCGGCGCGGGAGAGTCCGAGAATCTCAGAGCAATGTGGACGGACACTGAAGCCGTGAGTGACTGCCACACTTATGCCTATGGGTTCGAGTGTGGCCAACTGTTGAGTTAGCCTGATATCAGACGTATCTCGGTCCCTCGCCATTGAGGGGGTCCCCATAAATAATGGCCTAATCAGCTGGTACTTGGGTGACAAACACGCATCCTTCAATAGTTCATCAATTATCTGTACTGGCGGGGCTGCAAGGCTGCGATTACCTTTCGTGTCACAATTTAAAGTTTACGTCAAGAATAGTCAAATAGTTTCAAAAAGGCAACAACTAAGAACTGTAGAATTATACTGTAGGATTTCTGGCAATGACTACCGAGCTATGTGGTGCATTCGGGTTTCGGGAGGACCTGGGTTTGATTCCCGGTTCAACCATCCTGATTTCGGTTTCCATGTTTTCCCGGAATCACTCCAGACGAATGCTGGGTTGGTTCGTTACCACAGGCCTTAGCCAATTCCTTCCCCGTTCCTGCTTCTCTCAGCAACTTGCTCCGCCTATTATGATTCCGCTGTCGACGAGACATTAAGGCCTACCAACCTACCTGGCAATGACTAAAAATTACAGTTAACTGGATTTTCGTATTGATTTGCAGCTGTTTCAGATGCACGGAATACTTTGATATGAGTCCATACGGTATAAGAAGGCCACTTTCTGACAGTCAGTGAGTGGCAAATTGAAGTATACGAAACAAACAAAGTGCCATTTACAAAATCCTGTATCAGCTGATAATGAACGAACAAAAGTTAAAATTATGTTGGCTATTCTGAGCGCACTGCCGATGCACATCAGAAAGCAGAAAATATGCGGATAAGAAAGAGTTGTTAGATTTATTAATACATTTTATTTAACAAGGTCACAAAACAATGGTTGTTAGCGTTAAAAACTAAACTTCGTGATAATGTAGTTATGTTTAGGTGTTCAAAATGAAATGTACAATAGAACGATACGACGTGGAAAAGTTTTCTGAAGTTGTGCTAACTTCAGAAAGCTTTTTCATGTCGTGTCATCCCTCTCCAACCTAACTTTCAACACGTTCTTGATATTAATTCCAAAAGCATACAGAAATATTGCATAATATTGTTTAATTATTTTTTCTAATAATTTGATGAAACGACACGAATTTGAAATATATTTCCAGCTCGTAATATAAAAACTATCAACTTTAAAAAAGATGCTATCCGTTGACCAAAAAAAAGGGTTGCTCAAACTCCGCCGTGATGTGCTGTGGGCGCCATCTGTCGGATATTATGCGAGGTATTACCAGCCAGAAATGAACCGCTTTCCTGCGCGATGTATAACGAATTATGTTTAGTACATCAAGTTTCCGCAGCTGACGGAGCGGCTGGACCACAACTGCAGCAGATTGTGGGGGGAGTGTCATCATGTTGGAGTGGCGGACACTACGCGGTGGGTGTAGGAGTTTTTTCACGACTGTTAATTCACCCAACTTCATTCAACCCCTGCTCCATCCCCACCTTACTTTGCCTCATACACTCTTCAGGTTGACAGGAAAATAACAGGCGCCAGGGCAGTTGACTGCGTTTGGCCTTATTTTACGTTATCCCTGGAAATTATATGAATATAAAGTAATGCAACTCAAAAGTGGAGGAATATTGAGATAATGTTACAGTGGAAGCGGGAAAGGGCGCCTTTGTCTCGTCTTGTTCACCTTGAGCTGAAAATATTGCTGAGAGTTTTGCCGAGTAATCCCACAGGAAGTAAGAAATACGTTGCTCAGATCCACGAAAACCGTACTACATAAAACTGAGTTTTCCTTCTTAGGGACATTTTCGAGGTAATACATGCTCATAAGTTTCCAATATTTTGTGGGCTGTAGACACAAATATAGCAAACTCAGTAAACGACATATGACAAAGGGCATACGAGTTGTTCGGAAACTCGCCAAAAATATTTCGAGAGGTGATTGCATGTGAAAAATGAGGCTTAAAAAACACGCGACACGTAGGCTGACTCAATTATTGAGGGGAATATACACCCTTGAAAATCGAATTTACTTATAAATTGTAAGTTTGCAAAATATCGAAAACGATGTGAAATTAAAATACAGTTCGCGGAAGTGTGTTTATTTTATCGACATCTTCAACATTGCAACATCTGCCGGATATCCTCTAGGCATCTGCCCGGAATACCCAGAGAATAACCCCACTCACTGATACACGCACTAACAAATACTCCAACTCCATAGTCGTGGGGCCACGGTGGTGTAGTGGTCAGACCCCTTGCCTCCCACCTAGGCGAACCCGGTTCGATTCCCGGCGGAGCAGCTCTCAGATTTTCACACGTGGGAATCGTGCCGGACGATGCCGCTGGTTGGCGGGGTTTCTCAGGATCTCCCGCTTCCCCTGCCATTGCATTCCAGTGTTGCTCCATACTAACCTCACTTAACTCTCAGTAGCTCTCAAGACCCCGATGTTAAGAGCCATCCAAACCTCTCCACTCCAACACAATACTCATACCATCCATAATTATTTGCGAGAAGAAATTAAAAGGTGAAATTATCACAGCAGCTGAATGAAAAATAAGGGGCGCCTTCACGCAGAATGAACCAAAACTGTATACGTTTCTTTGTATTATTCCTAGGGCTCTCAAACATTATTACTTTTTTCTCCACATCCACCTATTTAAAAATTTTACAGTCATATAAAAATTGCTATCTGGGTAGTTACGTTAATGGTATTCCTATTTCAGAAGTAAAATGTACCCCTTTTGAATAAAACGTACATAAAATCACAATACTGCAATACACCCGTTTCTAACACTGAAGAATAATACTGAAAATGTATACCAAATATAAATGCCAATTTACAATTCGCTAGGCAAAAGTTAAATTACATTTTGAAAAAAGTACTTAACATTCATATGGCACAACTATAATTTCCTTTACAAATTTTTACATTCCTTACACATCCCTATCCCCCAGAATGTCCGCCGATTTCACTGCAATCCGGATATAAAGAGTTCTCGCCTCAGGTGTGGAAGAACATGCTGCAAACGCTGGGTAGGATCCTTCCAATATAATTAAAACTTGCCAATGACGTAGCTGATGACGACGGCGCCGCGACGCAAAGGTCACGTGATGTAAGGTAGTTGAGGAGGAGGCGAACGGCGTGCTCACGCTGTCTTCAGTCGGCCACGACGCCCAAAGCCTTGTATCCACTTGAGCACGCTCAGGCGAATGAGCCGCTCATTTAGCCGAGCCGCTCACGTGAAGACGCATGAGCGCGCTCAGCCCGAGCAGGTCTGAGCGCGCTCAGGGCGACCCGGCACCTTGTCAGTTTTTGTCCGNAGACGCATGAGCGCGCTCAGCCCGAGCAGGTCTGAGCGCGCTCAGGGCGACCCGGCACCTTGTCAGTTTTTGTCCGTGCTCAAAGGCGCTCAGTATTCGCTCGGTGCTCAGTGTGGACGGTTGTTAGGCTCTGTGAGCAACGAGCGCGTCGAGTTCCGCTTTTTTGATAGTTTTAAATCAGATTTATATTAATTTACTTTTGCTAATCAATATAAAATGAGTGGCTCGTGGGATAACGAAATTTGTTTGACACTAATTGATGCTTATGAATCAAAAAGGGTGTTATGGGATAGCTCGTACGAAGAATATTATAATAGGACAAAAAAAGAAGATGCTTGGCGTGAAATCAGTGAAATATTAAATTTCAGTGTAAACGACGTAAAAAAAAAAATTGTAAGTTTGACAGGGTCATTTAGACGAGAACGAGCTAAGCAAAAACGAAGTTCTACAACGGGAAGCGGTAAGTGTTATTATAGTGTGTATATTGATTTACCAACATGCCACATTTTACATATGTAATTCAATATTTTTGTTTAAAATATGTTTGTCAGGTCGAGATCAAGTGTACGTGTCAAAATGGTTTGCATTTGATCGGATGAAATTTTTGATGGATAAAAGTGAACCAAATGAAACTCGAGATAGCTGCAATGTAAGTTTATTTAATTACATAAGTCCATATAAGCTAATTTAATTCAAATTGTATTGCCAAGGTAATTCTGCATTTGTTATAAAATGCCGAGCGATATGCATACGAATTTCTTTAATATGGTTGGTAGACCTCCTGGGTATGTGTGGTAAAGAAGATAAGGATTGTAGTGGCTCATCGTTCCTAAATGTACCCGGAATAAACTCGCCATTTTCTTCCCTATCAAAAGTCCCAATGGGACAGTAGTATTCTCTTGTATGGTTCCGTTTACGCATAAAGTTATGCAAATGCGTAATAGCCATTACAACTGAAATCGCATTATTAGTGTCTATTGTGATCGGTTTACGTAATACTCTGAAAACTGATGCAATAATCCCAAATACATTTTCGACGACGCGACGAGCTCTAGAATGTCGGTAGTTGTAAATTCGTTCCAGGGAACCTTTTATATAATTATTACCGGCAAATGGCTTCATTGTATATTCATTAAGAGCAAACGCATTGTCTCCTAAAATAACATAAGGTACTTGTACATCATAAGGAATTTGCAATATCTTTGGTGGTGGAATATTTAAAGTTTCATTTTCTAGTTCTCTATATAAATTGGAATGTCTAAATACACCCCCATCAGAAATTCTACCCTTACATCCAACATCCACATATATAAAATTATAATCAGCATCCACTACCGCAAATAATACAATGCTAAAGAATTCTTTATAGTTTCGATATTCAGCTCCACTGTGGGGTGGTGCTATGATTTGAATATGCTTGCCATCCATTGCCCCAACACAATGAGGGTAGTTCCACTTTTCTTCAAACTTCTGCGATATATCTAGCCATTCACTTTCAGCTCGAGGAACCTGAAATATAATTATAATACATCAGCGCCTAATATAAAATTTTTTATTTACAGGAAAAAAGAACACAAGATATGTTGGATGCTGAAAGTCAAAACATCAACGATAACGAAGCAAGCAGTGAAATGCGCCCTCCAATACAGAAAACTGTTAAGAGACAAAAAATAGATAAAGACAATCCAATGCTAAAGAGTGCATTTGAACTTTTAAAGAAAACAGCGGACAATGACGACCCGTATACTAGTTATGCATTGAATATTGCCAACGAGCTAAAGAAATACGATAAAGGGACCTTGGCATGTGTCAAGCATGCCATAAATAATATAATATTCCAGGCAGATATGGGAAATTATTCACCAAACGCCTATTATACACAGCAACAATACGGGTATGGTGCAAGTACATCGGCATCAGCTGTTTCATCGCCATATGTGCCACCGTCACCGACTTTTGAATCGACTGGTCAACCATCACCAGCAGAGACATCAATATTAAATGAGGAATCAATAACCCCTCAGAATTTATTTGACATTTAAAAAAACTATTTATCATAATTATTATTATATTTAATTAAACAATCCTACCAATCGTATTTTACATTTATTATAATATTATACCTGCCTAGTTATAATTGAAAGTCAAAATACAAAATAAATAAACAAGCTCACCTTAATGTAATCTTTGAGTGCTTGTACAATGGCATCACATACTACCGGAACAAAACGGCTTATACTCTGTTTAGACACTTTAAACATGTATTGCAAGCTAGAATAGGAATCTCCTGTAGCTAAAAATCTTAAAGTTATCATTAACTTATGGTGCGGTGGGATGGCCTCGCGCATGGCTGTGTCTTGCTTTTTAATTTCCGGTCCAATCAATGAAAGTAAATGCTCAAAATCCATCCTTGACATCCTTGTAAAGTTGTGAAATGGTTCGTTATCTCCTTCGAAAGTCAATTCACGAATCATATTAGTAGAGTGGTTTCTTCGATGACGATACATTTCTCTCATCCACCACCTTGGTGGTTTTCTTTTCTTCTTTAATACACTGTGAATGATAATAAAGGCCGCAGCAGCTACACGGACACGTGAAGACATGACGGAGCCTAGCGTTTTAACTGAGCACCCTGAGCACAACTATTTCAATGCCGAGGATCGTTCGGCCAAAACTGTAATTTTGTTCTTCTGAGCACGCTCAGACGAATGAGCGGCTCATTCGCCTGAGCGTGCTCAAGTGGATACAAGGCTCAAGGCCGCGGCCCGCCGAGCAGTACGTACTGCGCCGTATGATCTCAGGCTCGAGCAACAAACAGCAAGACGACACTTCGGTTTTTTTACGCATAGCCGCCCACCAGGCGTGCTCAAGAACGACGTGACGGTCTCCGCTTATCGGGAGTCCAATTACGTGGAGACGGCTAGCTGGGCGTAGCGTAGCGGAGTTAACGATATTCTGCTAGGCAAGTGACCACTACACTTTATGCCATGACAACTTCCACCCTGTTTATTGTTTCTACGACGTAAATCGGCTCCCGACAAGCAAAAAAGTGAATCAGAATTGAATCCCAGATATCAACTGCGTCACAACATAAGAACAAACTCTTGCTTGGGTGAGCACCTTATTGCATGCAGCTTTTTCACCGCCAGGCTTTATAAAAGTTTGATGNAAGAACAAACTCTTGCTTGGGTGAGCACCTTATTGCATGCAGCTTTTTCACCGCCAGGCTTTATAAAAGTTTGATGGTGTGTTTTTTTTTAGTAATGTAACTAATGTGATACAAGTAGGGTACATTTTGTTAACATTAAGTAATCTAAATGTCCATCNTTTTTTTTTAGTAATGTAACTAATGTGATACAAGTAGGGTACATTTTGTTAACATTAAGTAATCTAAATGTCCATCTTCACCATTGTCTGTGCAGAGGGCACAATGGTTTTGTCACACAACGTCCAAACATACGAGGATAATCTTCCACGTCACAAATTACAGTCACAATCCGTCCAATGAGGTCCTCCACAGTGGTTCCAAGTGTGTGGTGAACATGTGTCGTCCCACGGCTCAACAGAAAATAATCCATCGTACTATGTTACCTCAGTGTCTGACGGGTGGCCAGCGGAACCTCTTCTGGTAGCCATGGNACAGAAAATAATCCATCGTACTATGTTACCTCAGTGTCTGACGGGTGGCCAGCGGAACCTCTTCTGGTAGCCATGGAAGTGTTTCTCGCAGAAAAATATTGTACATGTGAAGTCAACTTTCAACACATCTACGGAAATCAAGAGTCCACGTTATCCAGGCTGAGGCAGATGCTTATACTTTGCTTGTTTTGAATGTAGTGTCTAAAAGGTAAGCTTGAAAAAACGTCAATGTTGGTAGGAGAAGACACTGATTTACTCGTACTCCTTGTCGCACATTCTGAATAAAACACGTATATGTTAATACCCAGTAAAGGCAAAAGAGCCAGGAAAGAGTTCAACATAACACTATTTCAACAGGCGTTGGGTTCAATGAAGAGGTAGATGTTGTTCATGCACGCCTTTACTAGGTGCGATACTACTTCGCATGTGCATGGCAAAGGTAAATCATTGCCGTTTGAAAAAAATAAACAAGACGAATCATTGAGGAATAAGGTGGCAGTTTTTAATGACAAGTTTTGTTTTCTTTCCCACAAGAGGTTGCTGAAGCTGGAGAAGAATTTATGTGCGTTATTTATGGTGGTAAAACCCCTGAAAAAATTAATAAACTGTGCTACCAGTTGTACCTTAAAACTCTGGCTAAACAAAAGCTCGATGGTGCCTTTAGAATGTCAGTCTTGCCTCCAATATCTGAAGCTACTAAACAGCACTCGTTTCGTGTTTTCCATCAGATACAAGAGTGGAAAAACTGTGGAATGGAGACCACTCTTTGGGGTTGGAAGTTTGAAAATGGCCATTACTCCCCGATACCAACTGTATTAGAACCGGCACAACAAACGCTGTTATGTTTGGTATCGTGCAACTGCAAAACTGGATGTGACCACTGAAGCTGTGAATGCATAAGGAACTGTTTGAAATGTACTGATATGTGTTGCTACTGCTCTGGCTTCAGATGTTTGAATGGCTTGCCACCAATAGAAGGAGAGAGTATCGAGGGTCTACAGAATTCGAGTGATGCTCCTGCACTTAACCCATGATAAAGGTAATCTTTGCTTTATGTCTATACTTTGTTGTAAGGCATTGTAAAATTTCACGACAAATCTTTATTGATAATTATTTTTACAATGTGCTTTTTTATTTCCAAGCTCTTACATACATTTTTTAAGCTCTCGGATAAAATAAATAATGTTTTACATAATAAAAAAGTAATTAACACTTTTAGCAGTTTCCTTGTATGCTCATTAACATGATACTTACCAGCTTCTTGTGTTATATACCACAGCAATGCTATCGGTTTTACTTACTTATATTTTTGGAATGTCTTTGATAATAATAATTTTGCTTAACCTTCTGGAGACAATTACACACTAAAATACGAAAGCTGATTTGTTTTTTTTTATGTAATGTTAATATTAATCTGTTCAATTTTACAATTTACAAATAAGTAAATTGCATTTTGCGATTGGGTCGTGCTCTGACTTTCCCACGTCAGTAATGATAATGTATTTTTCAGCTAGTATTCGAGCAAACATCTGCTGAAAACGATTTGCCAAATCAACAATACTATTTTGCTACATAGTAAGAAGAATCATAATTTTTTAATGAGATAAACTTTTAATTTTAGAGCATTTCATAGTAATTGCATCGCTATAAAAATTACTGCTGAAATAAAACTATATGCAATGTAATGGAAAAAATTTTAAACGGAATTTGGTTACCGTCATCTCATTGTTTAAATGTAAGGTATTACGGACAATCACTTTTTTATTTATTACTGTATTTATAGTTTGCAGTTTGTACTAAAATGTAGCAAATAGTCAGTTTTTTACCGGAGCTGCGGCACAACCGGGGCAGCTGACGCGGGAACTCCGCGTGTTCAAGGCTTGTGTTGGCCATTGTTGTTCAAGTATGTACTAAAGTAATACATGAATATGATGCGTTTTTAACTGCTCTAAAATTTCTGTTTGAAGAGACATCTTATAAAACTCAAAGCAAAACTGTAAGATAAAAAAGTAATTTTTTTTTGTTTTAGTTAATTTTTTTAACCAAATAAACAAGTTTTTAAATATATTGATCTATTATGCAAGTACTTAATATTTTTTTTATAGAACTGTCCAAATAGAAGAGAGTGACATAAGTTAGGCCTTTCTAAGAGTTTTCGTTTTGGAGATATACAATTTTGAGTCAAAGTATGCTGAAATGGGAAACTTTGGGAATTTTCACAAAATGACGAGGGGCCAGAGCTGAACACATTCAAAAAGGTTTCATTTTGTTAATAATTTCGTCCGGTTTAAAACCTAAATGCACTGCACTATATGAAAATTCGGCTCGAGATGGAAAATCACGAGGGGCTGGAACTTGAACACGCTGTACTCAGTATGGATACAGGGAATATTCATGTAGAACGTCACAAACCACGTGGTCTTCTCGAACTGATCTACCGACGCAGTGGGTACTAGTTGGCGACGTACGCCTCGATTGTGGTTGGCATTCGCCATAAGTGGCCAACTGAATCTGTAGGCCAGTTGATGGCATGTTTACAATCCGATCGTAAGAGAGAAACTTCCTGATCTACCACATGGTGTTTACACGTGCAAACTCTGTGTCAACTTTAATGGAAGAGTAATCACACAGCACTCCGTTCCTTGCAGTCTGTATTCTCCGTTTCATATAACTTCAGTAAATTTTGACATACATTGTGACCAACTTACACAGTATGTAAACAGTAAATGCTCTCATTCGCAAAGTATAGGGTGTCAATAAAGTTACTATCTATTTTCGGATTAGGTAAGTGAAAACAACAAAATAACATCATGCACCATAAATATGATTGCTTAATTTACTCCGAAAGCAGTTACACCTTCATATGGTTGGATCCATGAGCACGACTCATTTAAGGGAGATTCTACGTGTGCACAATCGGTATCTTTGCAAAGCTGAAATCATACAGTTGCTTCACGGAATGCATTCTGCAACCTCCATAGTGTAATCTGTGCAACTACTTGCCGAATATGATCCCGCAACACTTGGAAATTGTCAATTTTCGTTTACAGTGGAGTTAAATCCACGATCTCGGTGCCCAGGGTCTGTTACCACCCCGCCTAATCCAGCGGTCTGGAAACCAACTATTGAGGTAGTCCTGGTCTATGACGGCAGAGTGACATGGTGCTCAATCGTGCTGAAACGCATCATCATGAATTATACCATTCTGAACCAGCTGTGGCTCCATAAATTGCAAGAGCATGTCACAATACACAGTCCCTGTTTTTGTTTTTCCATAAAGAATAATCCCTTTGCCATTACACAAATTCTCGTGGTTTTTCAGTGTCCCACATGCGACAGTTGTCGATTGATCTTACCGCAGGTGTGGAACGTTGCTTCATCACTAAGGAGGATGTGTTCCATCAAACCTTCGTTTTCAATTCGTTCAATTAAATCAGCACACATTGCTGCTCGTATTGGGTGATCTTCTTCAAGACGGTCATGTAGGATTTGAATGTGGTATGCTTTCTTCCTCAATCTCGTCTTCAAGATATTATGGATAGTTGCTCTGGGAATCTGTAATCTCTCGGATGCTCTACGAAGTGACATGTGTGGTTCCTGTTCGAACATTTCGCGCGTCAACACTTTGGTCTGGTGTGGTGGGTCGCCTATTTCTTTTCACGTCAAGAAACGACTCTGTTGTGTTAAACGTTCGGAGTAACTCACGAATAGCTTCATCTGTTTGTTGAAACGTCTTTGAAATGTCTCCTCTCCTTAATGACATTACACTTGTGTCATTGAATACGAAGGGTTACTACCATTATACGTTCGTCTTTATTCATTTTTGATCACCGCCTGTAACACAAACATAATCGGTTATGGATTAACAAAATTAGAGAGTGACTTTATGTATATCCTGTATTGTGTTAGCTGATGTTTGTTGCGGGATGTTTCATGTCACGTTGGTGGTCTTTGCAATGATCGTGGGGAAAAAATAGTCAGTATAAAAATAATTTATAACTATAATGATAATTACAATATTTATGGTTTACATATTCTCTTAGAGTAACGTACCATTTTTTTTTTTCGAGGTTAATATTTTTAAAAATTACTGCACAGCATGCGTAAATTGCGGTTATGTGAAACGTCTCCAGCCGGGGACTGCCATTGAATTCTCTTGCGCCATAGTCTATCTATAGGCAAGAATTCCTTGCTGGTGCTCTCGAAATATTACATCTGCAGTTAATTATTTTTTTATTTGCATATTTAATTAAATATAGTTCGTATAGACTTCCTCAGTGATATGAAATATCGACACGTGTCTGCCGCTTCGTAAAAGTTTCACTTGAGTGCTTTGGTCCACCATTTTCCTTAACCATCATATAGCGTGAACGACAACGTATTTACAGCGCAAGTGTTTTGTTAGTTGAATAAGAGTAAGCAAATAAATTATTTAGTACCGTTTACCGACAAAATATAATTAACTCGCCCAACAAGGATGTTGAGCTCAATTCAAATATTTTTACTTGTAAAGTTAAATTTGCTGAAAATGTTTACTTTATGTATTTCTCATATCTGTATGAACAGCGACATATTCATCGCGTTTTGTTATTACGAGAGGTTTTCAAATTCACGTGGCCTAAATAAACGCCCTTTTTAGCGCAGTTCGCTATATAAAATCCAATGATTTTTGTATGTGTTTAACTTTATTGAAAATATTGAGTGTGTATTTCTCGCATCGGTACGAACAGCGACACATGTATTGCATTTTGTTCCTTCGGGTAGCTACAACTCGAGCTAAATTTTCCACTGGATGCATCGTCAAAACAATGGATAGTTCAAATTGCTACTCGTAAGAAGAGCCGAAAAACAATCCCGTCTCACGAAATACGATAAATTAGAGTTCCCTGTCCCACCAACAAAATGAACAGAAGAAGCTTAACTAGTATTTACCTTAGCCATAACGAAAATAAAACAGGCAAGTATGACGACCAGCTATAGTAGCCTAAGTACTGTACTGAAGTTGTCAGTATTTAGCCTAGTCTGCAATTACCATCTTCTGCGGACTAAGTTCGCAGAAATGTCCGAACTTGAGATGTCACCGTACACTATTGTGACGTCCGNAATTACCATCTTCTGCGGACTAAGTTCGCAGAAATGTCCGAACTTGAGATGTCACCGTACACTATTGTGACGTCCGAAATAGGGCTTAAAAACTGTCAAAAGGTTGCACTAAATTCAACTCGCCAATTCTTTTTTTTTATTGCATTTACGGGATGGTTGATGCTTATGGTTCGTTATTCGTTGATGAGTTAAATTATTTTAAAATTTTCATAATCTGTATGTTAAAATGTTTAGATATGCAATGTTAATTATTGTTATTTTCTGCTAATAAGTTTATTTACGTCGATCTGGATTCTGATCGTTATTTGATTTACTCGTTTAAATATTATATATATATATATATATATATATATATATTTAAAATAGCAATATTTGGTTAGTAGTTTAGACGCTTGTTTACTCTACGACGTTTGCGTGCAAAAAACCCTACATAAACAATAATTTATTCTTCTTTTTACAACATGAGGTCGACTTTCGGACATGGTCCGGAGACAAAGTTCAAGTTGGCGAATAAACGTAGGATATAGGACCTTTGGACATTGTGACCAAAAGTGTGACGTCAGAGGGTTACGTGCACCAATCAGCATTTGGTGTCTGCGAACATGTCCCCGGACCAAGCCCATTGTAGACAAGGCTTTCCAGTGCCTGCCATTGTATTCGCAGAGTTTGTTTACGAACGCTGTTCACTTCACTGACAGAAGAGCTGTGTCGANTTCCAGTGCCTGCCATTGTATTCGCAGAGTTTGTTTACGAACGCTGTTCACTTCACTGACAGAAGAGCTGTGTCGAACTGATACATTGTGGCCGTACCATTTTTCTATAACTGTCAAAATTTACCGAAGTTAATATGGAATTGAGAATAGCAGCAGACTGTGTGCTACGCAGAACANTTTTCTATAACTGTCAAAATTTACCGAAGTTAATATGGAATTGAGAATAGCAGCAGACTGTGTGCTACGCAGAACATAATATAAATATGTATGTGCAACATGTAATATATAAACTATTTTGAATTTTTATTTCTCGTTCGTAGTATGCGTTCGTAACAACACGCCTGTTCTCAGAAAAGCACATAAGTCCAGTGGGACAGCAAATACCAAACACAAGTACAGTACAATTTCTTAGGATGGTCAACGTGCCTGCCACCCCTTATGTGTTCTTCAGTTGTTGTAAATATCCTGCTACGCCGTTAGGGTACCTCTGCTGGTATACGCGACGCGCTCTCTGACCATTGCAGCCTGTTGCGCCATATGTCGAATGCATGTCGGTAAATTCCATCTCCCCCCCCC
>NQII01000112.1:1001536-1015985 GCA_002778355.1 Clitarchus hookeri
CCCCATGTAAACATCGACATGCATACTGCACTGCAGCACAACGCACACTTACCAGCACACACATTTCTACTGTGACGGGTTTCAGTTATAACTTAGGAATCGTCGGCCGACCATCGGTTTCGTACCTCCGCGGGCTGGAAGTATTGCCTACGTGCCAGGCATTGTATCACTGCCCCTGAAGCCTTTGTGTGTGTGTTTCAAACGAAAACGTTGGGTTCTCGGCAGTTGCAACAAGTGACATTTGTGTTAATTAGGTCGTACTGTTCAATAAACCGGCATCAAACTTCCACAAAACCTGATGGTAAAAGCGTATGTAAAAGTAGGGCTGCGAGCGGTAATATTTTCATTAATGTACAAGGGATTAACAAAAGTTAATATTTAGGTTGAAGATCTCTATAACATAAAACATAGTTCCCCGAATTATAATTTAATTTCATGTGGTTTGCGATATTTTGCAATGATACGACTTATAAACTCGATTTTTAACGGTGGAGTAAGGCTGTAAGTCACGTTGTGTTTTCTACCTCATTTTTCATAACAAAGTTCGTTCAGAAATATTTCGGGTGAGTTCCCGAACAACCTGTGTTTATATTTTGTGAAGCGCAAGCGGATGAACCTGTGGTCCTTCAACTCATAATTTATTTGTTTATTCATGTGGAAATTCAGTTATGGTTGCAACGCTTCACTTTAGGTATTTTCACAGCATGTGCTCGATGTGTCTACCATAGAATGTTCTTCAGAAAATTGCTGTTATCCCTTACAGACATCAGAACAAACCTAGAAAACCGAACACGCTGCTGTAAATCACCTTCATGTAATGCCTGATAAAGAGCTACGTGATATGGATGGAATTTCCGTTGACGCAATATCCGTAACAGTTATTCCTACGAACCTGGGAAGTTCTCGCGTACCCATGTGGGGGTTTGCATCGACACGTGCCAACACATCGTGTTGATGCGTCTTACCCGTAGCAGTCTTTCGTCGCACTCGTGTTGTGGAATTCCTATCACCTCGTGACAAGAGACGTGTGCAAATTCTTCGTATCGTTTGCTGTGAGATGGGCGTCCGATTAGGATAGCTTTCAAAATNTATCACATCGTGACAAGAGACGTGTGCAAATTCTTCGTATCGTTTGCTGTGAGATGGGCGTCCGATTAGGATAGCTTTCAAAATGCATTTAGACGGCTTGCTTGGCATTTCTGCCACACTAGCCGTAAATAAGTAGAGTGTCCAGTGTTTCCTCATTCGTGAACTTCATTGCGTATGTACAGCCACACACTGCAATACCACTTACCATAACAGATTACGGCGACTGATGCTGCGCTGCGGATCATCCTGTATATATCTCAAAGTATACATATACAGTATATTAAATAAATATGTATCTATTAACAATATATATAATTTAATAATTGAATGTGCAAAAATAATATTTAAGTGAATGCAGCTAATAACAATGGCGGGACAGGAAATATTTCATTAGAGATTTTTATTCTCGAAGGGCGGGGTGGCTTTGCTTGTAAAGTTGTGTAACCTCTTTGTACAATCATAGATGATGCAACTATAAGACATACATTTATTATATTATTTTTGGAGTGAAGTATAGAGGTTTGGGCGGCTCTCAACATAGAGGTCTTGAGAGCCGATGAGGGTGAAGCGAGGTGAGTACGGAGCAACACCGGAGTGCAAGGGCGGGAGAAACGGGAGATCCCAGAGAAAACCCGCCGACCATCGGCATCGTCCGGCATGATTCCCACACGAGAAGAACCGGGAGTGACCCCGCCGGGATCGAACCTTTGTGGGAGGCAAGCGCTCTAAGCGATACGCCAACTGCTGTCCCATTTTAGGAGTGTTTTATTGCCATACAGTAATGCATATAAAAAACTGTTATAGGGGTGCGTATGCAAATAACAGAGGTATGGAACCAATCAGAGTAACGCGATGCGGTCGGCAGCTAGATCGGTTACTGCTGCTACAATGGCAGGTTATCAAGATTTCAGTGAGTTTGAACGTGGTGTTATAGTCGGCGCACGATAGATGGGACATAGCATCTCCGAGGTAGCGATAACATTTAGATGTTCGCGTACGACCATTTCGCAAGTGTACCGTGAACATCGGGAATCCGGTAAAACATCTTCGACATCGCTGCGGCCGGAAAAAGATCGTGAAAGAACGGGACAAACGACGACTGACGAGAATCATTAAACGTGACAGACGTGCAACCCTTTCTCAAATTGGCGCAGATTGGATTTGTGGACTGCCCTGCAGGATTCATGGTGTGAATTGCCTCCTGCATACCTTCAGACATTAGTCGAGTCCATGCCACGTCGTCTTGCGGCACTTCTGCGTGCTCGGGGAGCCAGCCCTACACGATATTAGGCAGATGTACCAGTTTTTTTNCACGTCGTCTTGCGGCACTTCTGCGTGCTCGGGGAGCCAGCCCTACACGATATTAGGCAGATGTACCAGTTTTTTTTTGGCTCTTCAGTGTAGTTTCTGCCACACAAGTAAAAACGCGCTCATTTGTTTTTATATTTATTTCTGCAACTGTTGCAGATTTACCTGCATTTTGCGTTGGTCACGTGACCGCTTGCTTATCTGTTTTTTGATATTTAATTCCACTTCGGTGCAGCACAGGTGTTAATTCTGCGTTGCACCCACTAAAAACATATATTTAATGGCTCCCCTGTGGGCGGACTCTGTTCACAGATTTTGCAACTTCTTAATTTTGTTGTTGTGAAAATTGGACCTTTCTGTGTTAAATAAGGATGTTTGGCGTAATTTTCATATACTTGTGTTATAGCGTCACTAAGCCACATTTTCGCGGCTTTTCCATTTATTTTATTGCTTTTGATTAATAACCAAATAGCTGTCCCCCAAACAAAACTTAAATGTTGCATGTAAGCAGGAGCAGTGACATTTTTTAAAAAGTTGATTTCAAAAGTGCTCAATGAATCGTGAACAACATATTAGAGCAGAGTATAAAATTTTCAACGAAGCTGTTTATTTAAAATATAGGAACATAGTTACGTTGCAGAAACGAAGAAACGTCGCAAGATACATATACATTTAGAGGGAAGAACAGATGACAGTGTACAAGCAGAAATGTATAAAAGTAGTCCACTTCTTTATGATCGCAAAAGTAAGATTTTAAAGAAAAGTAAAAATGCCACAATATCACGATCTGTTGCTATAATCCATTTTATGTGTGTAAATACAACCAAAGCTATGAAACATTATTTACCAACACTACCAACTGACGTCAGACTGATCGTAAAATTTAATTGGCTTAAAATAATTGTGATTTATTTTTGCATAAGGTTTTTGGTCNAACTGACGTCAGACTGATCGTAAAATTTAATTGGCTTAAAATAATTGTGATTTATTTTTGCATAAGGTTTTTGGTCGTGTAATTGTTATACTGTTATGTTCTGTGCCTGTTTTTTTTTATTGTGAAGCTGAATAAACAGAGTAATTTTGAAAGCCCTGCTTAATATCTTCTTATATGCACACTTTGTATTATTCCGCCATATGTAAAATTAACATTATCATGTGTCTGATCACTNCTTAATATCTTCTTATATGCACACTTTGTATTATTCCGCCATATGTAAAATTAACATTATCATGTGTCTGATCACTTTATTCATGCGTCGGTCAAATGAGACCATATTATTATAAAAGTAAATATTTTATAAATTTGCTGATTTTTACACTAATGTACATTTAAAACACACAAAGCAAAATAAATTATTTCGTTGTTCAGAAACGTTTATCTAACAGTTTTAATACAGCGTTAAGGCACGGGACTACTTTGCCTCCGTCGCTATCAACTTGAGTCAGTGAGTGTGCCCGTCACAGTGTATGCAGGTAGAGGCGGTGAAATGTTTCAAAGCCTAGTACGTGAGCCGCAGTGTGTGAGTGGGACTTGACACGGGTGGTTGCAGGTAGATGGCTCGCAAGCTGAACGGCAGCCACTACGTGGCGTCGAGCCCCGTGTCGCAGCACTCTCCGGCGCCGGTGGCCATGTATACCAACAGAGGCTACTCGACAGACGGCGAGGAGAGCCAGCGCACAGTGTCAGAGTACGTGCCTCGAGCTCCGCCAGCCAGGCCGCACCGCCACAGGCCGCCGCCCCCCTCCTCGCAGCCCCCCGACGTCGAGGGCTCGGACATATACGTCACCAGCGCTGCTTTCAGGCCGCCCTCCGAGATCAGGTACAGTCTAGCCACACTACCTCAACACTTGTTGAATATAACTTCTGCAGAACCACCCCACGTACAACGTGCTTGATTGTTTCCTAAATATGCCATGCGTCACATACATTCTATACTTATCTTGACAAAAGTATCTATTTTTGTTAAATTGACATTTTTACTTATATTTTTATAAATTATATTATTTTACTTGTAATTAATATGAATAACAACAGGAAGAAAACAGGTGTGTTGGTAACGCCTAGAAACTTATAGTTATCATGCAAAATGTTACACTGAGTGCGTACGAATGCGGTTCATTGTCCCTTTGGTGTTATTTTCTAGAATTAAGTAATTCTTGTTTGCATGTGACCGAGGAATAGCCGGAAAGTAGAACTTCAGCATGGCTTCAGAAAAGTTGGAAGTAACCATGAATGAACTATAACAGCAGTCTCCTGCTTGTATAGGCTTGGCCAAGAGTTGGTCCGGGTATGCAAATGACCAATCACTAGGAAGGTGTTAAAACACGCCAATACTGTCACCTGTGGCGTACAATTCCAAACCATGTCATATGTGCAGCTCGACTCACGATATTTTTAGTTTTATTTGTAGGTTTCTTTGTACCGCAAGCACATCTATGACAGACTTGGCCACGATTCATGTTAAATTAAGTAGCTGGTTCACGAGTCCTTGGAATAGGACCGCTCATTACCAAACAAGTTACAAACTCTGACCTCACCTACGCCCCCTTGTGAGGGCTTGTGCGTCTCTCTCAAATGCAGGTAGGTGTCTTCTGTGGCCACTGTGTCGCTGAACACAAAATTTAATGCCTACAGAATGCTCTGCCAGCATACAAAATGTATACCATAAGCAAATGTGTATATTTATATCTATTTTTATTATGCTAATTTGTTTTATTAAGTTATTAATTCAATACATAGTAAAAAAACACTTAAATGACTAAGCGCCCTCAGCGCATATATATATGAAAAAAATTATTTCTTTCCGATATCATTACACGACCACATGATGAAACGTTACCCCATGGGCTGCCCCGGGAGACAAGGGACTCACCCACACATTACATGCGAGATTAATTAGCACACTTGCACACAACAGACCAACTTGTCAGACAGACATCACGACACTGATATTCACTCCCCCGACGAACACAAAAACACGTAACTTTACTTTAAAATAGACAACCCGAAATAAACAGCCTTAAAAAGGGACCGATGATTTGAGTATGTGTCGGGGTGTATTTGTTTTACAAACATCCTGTGAGTTATGGGAGTCTAGGCTCCCGGTATCATGACACCAAGGCCGTTCGGTGGCGTATGAGGGTTTGGCGCCGGGGATGTTGGTCAGTGCTACGTCATACCGGCAGAATATGTGGACTAAGGGAGCTCAGTGACTTCAAACATGGTGTAGTTATTGGTTGCCACATCAGTAAGCAATCCGTCAGGGCTATTTCCGCCCGTCTCTAGTTGCCCAAGTGGACTGTCGGGGGTGTGATTGTGAAGTGGAAACGGGAAACCACAACCACAAAAAAACCACGGCTGGGTAGGCCACGTGTCTTTACCGACAGGGACCGTCGTGCATTGAATAAGGTAATACGGAAACATTGCATGTCACCGTGTGATACCATCGCCCGTGAATTCCGCAGTGCTACAAACTGTGCAGCTAGCACCATGGCTGTGCACCGCGAGTTACCTACACATAAACTTCACATTTCGTCTGTGAATGCCAAGTACCGCGTCCGGTGGTGTAAACAGCGTCGCTACTGACTCGTGGACGACTGGAGATACGTGTTTTGGAGTGACGAATCGCGCACATCATGTGGCAGTCCGATGGGAGGATTTGGGCGTGGCAAATGCTTGGTGAAAAGTACAAGGTAAAAGTGGCCGGAGGTTTGGATGACAGTGTGGAGGTGTTTTTCATGGAAGGGACTTACTTAGTCTTCTCATACTACAGGTTACGTTAAAGGCGGAAGGTTATAGAGGCATATTGACAGGCTGCATGTTGTCTACGGTAGAAGACCTTGCACTACGGACATAACTGTGTGTTTCTGCATGACAATGCTCTCTGCCACAAAGCACGGTCTGTTCGTGAGTGGTTCGTATAGAATAGGGTTCCGGAAATGGACCAGTTGGCCTAGAGTCCTGACCTCAATCCTATCGAACAACTCTGGGATGAACTGGAACTGCGACTGCGCGCCAGACATCGACAACTCACATCACTCACTACACTTGCTGCAGCTCTGCAGGAAGTCTGCCATTCTCCTAGAGATGTTCAGACACTTGGTTGGCTGTTTCCCCAGCTGTAATAAAGGCCAAGAGTGTTTACACTCTGTATTTATGTGCGCTACTGGGCAGTATATCCGAGGGACTTATATAAGGCGATTTCACGTGGGTGTCCGGGTACTTTTTATCATATAGTGTATATCATCTGTGCTTGGCCAAAAGTAATTTACGAAATTAATCGTCCACCTGGTGTTGACATACAATCACTGGCATAGACATGATAATACCGTGGAGGACAAGAGGAGAGATGAGCTGTGTCAATTGTGCAGGGTGGGGTGGAATTAGACAAACAAACTTCGTGAAGTGATACCTTATGCAAAATAAAGTGGGAAATATACAGTAAACATTATACCTAGAATGAATATTAAGGGAGATGTAAGTACTATAAGGAATTATGAACTTTTGATGCTGGTTAATTGAGTAGTATAATATAACTAACAACAATTGTCCTCGTGTTGCAACTTTCCAGGACTCGCAGTTTTCATGTAAAACGAACTTAAAGTTTTGGTTGCAGCGATACAGTGACTAGCNCTAACTAACAACAATTGTCCTCTTGTTGCAACTTTCCAGGACTCGCAGTTTTCATGTAAAACGAACTTAAAGTTTTGGTTGCAGCGATACAGTGACTAGCACTTAAGCAATGCTACGTATGCGAGTATAGTGTGCTGCTGAGTCCACTGCAAATACAGTGGCGGATGACATTTTTAACACCTACTGTAAACAACAGGTACCATTCATTAATAAGCTTACAGACCTGAATTTGCTGGTTTGTTTCTAGCGACAGTCGGTATGTGATTCCCAGCAGGAAGTGTCGGTTTGCTTACGCACCTGTAACTGTGTCACTGCCGCCGCACACACGAGTATAACGCTGTGAAAACTGGCCAAAATTTTGTATTTGTTAACCGTTTCTGTTTTTAGTCGACTTTCCGAACATAATTTTTCTAAACTCGGTACATATATAGGACTTATTAAGGACACTTGACTTTTATTTTTTCGACGACGCCAGGGTGATTTGTTATATCTCGGGAACCAACCATTCAACCAAATACTGAATGCTGGTAGAGCATCCTGTAGGCATTCAATTTTGAAATAAATATTGTTGTATATCCGCCATTTTGGAAAATAGCACAAAATGAAATAATACAGATTTTACATTATATCTCGAAAGCTATGAACACAATTCTCACCCAATTTTGCATGTAAGTAATACCATGACCGGCCAGGTAAACGTAAACGATTCAAAATGGTGTCCACACAAATTTTTTAGGTTTATTTGGTATATCTACTATACAATTTAACCAATTTCAACCAAATTTTGTATACTGACAGTATTCATTACAAGCATCATATATGTCAACACACAGCCACTTTTATCAGCCATTTTGCACGATAGCGCAACATGAATAAATTAATGTTTTGTCATATATCAGTAAACAATGAACCTATTCCTACCAAATTTGGCAAACAAATAGTATTGTGGCAGATTAAGTTTTTATGTCATATCTCAGAAAACAATCCACCCATTCTTACTTATTTGGCGAAGGAGTTTTATTGTGGTTGGCCGTATAACCGTAGTACTTTTAAGAGTGACAGAGACTTATTTTCAGAATGGCGGCTATAAAGTTATTTTAGCTTAGTGTGCTATATCTACGAAAGTACGTAACTGATTTTAGCTTTACTTTGTATACTGACAGTATACCTAGNTTTAGCTTAGTGTGCTATATCTACGAAAGTACGTAACTGATTTTAGCTTTACTTTGTATACTGACAGTATACCTAGAATCATCGAATGTGCTAATACATACATTTTTTGTCCTTGTTTTATGATAATCATCATACGAAAAATATGGAGATTTTATGCCATATCTCAGTGACTAATCAACCGATCATCATAAAATTCTTCACACAAGTAGGCCATGGAAATTACGTGTTTTAAGTATCGCAATTACTTATTTTAAAAATGATGGCCCTGTAAATATTTAAGTTTAGTAAACCCTTTCATTCGAAACATTAGACTGATTAAATTCGAAGTTNTTTAGCTTAGTGTGCTATATCTACGAAAGTACGTAACTGATTTTAGCTTTACTTTGTATACTGACAGTATACCTACAATCATCGAATGTGCTAATACATACATTTTTTGTCCTTGTTTTATGATAATCATCATACGAAAAATATGGAGATTTTATGCCATATCTCAGTGACTAATCAACCGATCATCATAAAATTCTTCACACAAGTAGCGCTATGGTAGGCCATGGAAATTACGTGTTTTAAGTATCGCAATTACTTATTTTCAAAATGATGGCCCTGTAAATATTTAAGTTTAGTAAACCCTTTCATTCGAAACATTAGACTGATTAAATTCGAAGTTNAAAATGATGGCCCTGTAAATATTTAAGTTTAGTAAACCCTTTCATTCGAAACATTAGACTGATTAAATTCGAAGTTCGTGCTCGAATGCTCCGTAATGCAGTTGATTGCACATTAGCTTATTGTACGAGGTTTTCTGGGTTCGAGTCCCGGGCAAGGTACGTGTGTATTTGTAATTGTAAGACTACTGTTGCATATGTTTATGGTTTCATTTCTAATGATATTGCATTCATCGAGATGACAAGTCCTACCTATCACCTCAGCTTTTAAGAAATTATTTAAAAATTAATTGCACTCATTATGAGGAAAGTAGGCTCATTAGTTATATCAGTAATTTCTTGTTATATTAAGTTATGTTATGTTTTTTCCGTTATTTACTGATTGTTTTGTGAAAATAAAACAAAAATGTATGTCATTACGTTTCTCATTACATTTTAATTTTTTTGTAATACAGTATACACATAAATGCATATATATAATATATTTATATATACATAATAGTTTTTTACACCAATGAAACTAAAAATTCTGTTCATATTTAAAAAGAAAACTAAAAATAACTGAAACAAATAAGACAAGTTTACAATATAAATTTCTTTGTATAAAATAAAACGTTAAATACAAATTTAAGNAATAACTGAAACAAATAAGACAAGTTTACAATATAAATTTCTTTGTATAAAATAAAACGTTAAATACAAATTTAAGGAGATTCTCTAATGTTAATTTTATAAAAGCATATTATATATTCGTACAGTAAAAGTTGCAATTAACTTTAATCTGTTTCTTTACCTGTGTGATCTTCCCTCCATCATCATATTTATTCTTGTCCTGCTCTTCTTTCGCTTACCTTCAACGTTATCCCTTTCCATATTCTTGGTTTTTCCATACAGATCTTGGTGTTGTAGTCAGCAGAAGCTATAATGTTTGTCAATATAATGCATATTCTTTTTTTAAATTTCCTTCGCATTAATACAGCTTAAATTTCTGCTCATACAGAAAAAGAGACTAAAAAACCAAATGAAATACACAAGACAATTACGTTACAAATTCCTTTGAATAAAATAAAACATTAAACACAACGTTAACAAGATCCTAAAATATTCACATTGTACCACAATATCTATTACAGTTTTAGAATAACATTTACAATTTTAAGTTTAATTGGTTTCTTTATCTATTAGATCTTCCGTTTCGTCATCTTTATTTTCCGCCTCCTGCTCTTCTTCCTTTTCCCCGCCGCTGTCTCCTTTTTCATATTCTGCTTGTTTCAACACAGATGTTGGTGTTTCAGGTATCAGAAGCTATAATGCTAGAAAACGGCTTCTTTTACCATCTTGGTGCCTTTTTTTGACCAGGATATGCAGTTAGAAGCCATCTATTCAAAACATCCATTCTACACTGTTTACGAGTAAATTTTCTNGACCAGGATATGCAGTTAGAAGCCATCTATTCAAAACATCCATTCTACACTGTTTACGAGTAAATTTTCTCTAAAACTATATACTGCCGAAAATGTTTATTCCTTGCTTCAGCAGCCTCTTCTGAAAGTTGGCCAATAGGTAACAAGACATGTTTAATTATTATTGCTCCATGCATTAATGCTTTATGTATTGTCAGCGTCATAGGATACCATCCGTACGATTCTACGAACAGTTTGGCCGTTTCTTTTNCATTAATGCTTTATGTATTGTCAGCGTCATAGGATACCATCCGTACGATTCTACGAACAGTTTGGCCGTTTCTTTTGCAAACTGTTCAAATTTGACTCTATCTATTTTGTGCCAACTGGAAATAGCTTCTTAAATCACTTAACATTTCTAAATGAGGTTTATGTANATTTGACTCTATCTATTTTGTGCCAACTGGAAATAGCTTCTTAAATCACTTAACATTTCTAAATGAGGTTTATGTATATTCCAGTTATCCAGGACGCAGAGTCAGAATCTGCGAAAAATTGACTTGAGGTGTTTCAATCATTCGTATTGCTGAATCCTTGTGTGGGAACATGTACAAGCAAACCTAGTTCTTTCTTGAAGCTTTCTTGAACTTCCCTTTTTGTTTATTTCACAGTTTTCTTCTCCTCCTCTGTCCTTACGTGTCATTCCCCTAGAGATAATTTGTAAGATAAGTGTAATAGGGACTCGAAAAACAGCGTTATTGAGTGTAATATTANAATAACTGAAACAAATAAGACAAGTTTACAATATAAATTTCTTTGTATAAAATAAAACGTTAAATACAAATTTAATGAGATTCTCTAATGTTAATTTTATAAAAGCATATTATATATTCGTACAGTAAAAGTTGCAATTAACTTTAATCTGTTTCTTCACCTGTGTGATCTTCCCTCCATCATCATATTTATTCTTGTCCTGCTCTTCTTTCGCTTACCTTCAACGTTATCCCTTTCCATATTCTTGGTTTTTCCATACAGATCTTGGTGTTGTAGTCAGCAGAAGCTATAATGTTTCTCAATATAATGCATATTCTTTTTTTAAATTTCCTTCGCATTAATACAGCTTAAATTTCTGCTCATACAGAAAAAGAGACTAAAAAACGAAATGAAATACACAAGACAATTACGTTACAAATTCCTTTGAATAAAATAAAACATTAAATACAACGTTAACAAGATCCTAAAATATTCACATTGTACCACAATATCTATTACAGTTTTAGAATAACATTTACAATTTTAAGTTTAATTGGTTTCTTTATCTATTAGATCTTCCGTTTCGTCATCTTTATTTTCCGCCTCCTGCTCTTCTTCCTTTTCCCCGCCGCTGTCTCCTTTTTCATATTCTGCTTGTTTCAACACAGATGTTGGTGTTTCAGGTATCAGAAGCTATAATGCTAGAAAACGGCTTCTTTTACCATCTTGGTGCCTTTTTTTTGACCAGGATATGCAGTTAGAAGACATCTATTCAAAACATCCATACTACACTGTTTACGAGTAAATTTTCTCTAAAACTATATACTGCCGAAAATGTTTATTCCTTGCTTCAGCAGCCTCTTCTGAAAGTTGGCCAATAGGTAACAAGACATGTTTAATTATTATTGCTCCATACATTAATGCTTTATGTATTGTCAGCGTCATAGGATACCATCCGTACGATTCTACGAACAGTTTGGCCGTTTCTTTTGCAAACTGTTCAAATTTGACTCTATCTATTTTGTGCCAACTGGAAATAGCTTCTTAAATCACTTAACATTTCTAAATGAGGTTTATGTCTATTACAGTTATCCAGGACGCAGAGTCAGAATCTGCGAAAAATTGCCTTGAGGTGTTTCAATCATTCGTATTGCTGAATCCTTGTGTGGGAACATGTACAAGCAAACCTAGTTCTTTCTTGAACTTCCTTTTTTGTTTATTTCACAGTTTTCTTCTCCTCCTCTGTCCTGGCTTNTGTTTATTTCACAGTTTTCTTCTCCTCCTCTGTCCTTACGTGTCATTCCCCTAGAGATAAT
The DNA here is from genome assembly GCA_002778355.1 of Clitarchus hookeri. Taxonomy (NCBI): domain Eukaryota; kingdom Metazoa; phylum Arthropoda; class Insecta; order Phasmatodea; family Phasmatidae; genus Clitarchus; species Clitarchus hookeri. Next base: position 1,013,880 of record NQII01000112.1, read on the forward strand.
TTGTAAGATAAGTGTAATAGGGACTCGAAAAACAGCGTTATTGAGTGTAATATTAAAAGCCCAAACCTAACTGCACCCAGATCCTCTTTGAATTCTTTATCTACATTCGGCTCTCAAGACCTCAATGTTAAGAGCCGCCCAAATATCTTCACTAACTCATCTAGGTCGTTAAAATACTTTAATTTTACGCAACATACGTAACAACGCGTCGTGGATGAAGTACTTGCCGCATTGCAGACTTTACCATCTACCATTGTGAAGAGCAGTACGTGTTTTATTTATCTACACCACTGTTTGTACACACGTCTGTTTTATATGTAACTTTTTTTATTTGGTCTTCGATATACTGTTTATCCTCCTTTGTAATCTCTGTGGTTTCTTTAGCAAATCGTATGCGAATAGGCTTGCAGAATCTAGCAGAGGATGGCGATGGGTTTTTCCATATTTTTTTGTTCTGATCACTAACATTTCACGTAACTTGTAGGACTACGAAAGAACTTTGAAGTATGCTTGCATCACTGTCATTGTGAGTATAATTTCCAAATTTCTGTTGTTTTGTTAAAGTCTTTACTTATATTTTGCAATGAACACAGTCCATTCAGATTTAAATAGTTACTAAAACATGTTTTTAGATATAGGGTACAATTAAAATAATTCTAAAACTTCATTTTAATGAAAAGGACCGAAAACAACTTTATTTACATTTTTGCAAGCTGCAAATTATTTTAACGCTTACTGTGAATGTAAATGGACTACGGACCTAATATTTACATCAAAATTGTACATTTCAACAGACATTAAAGCATCGTTTTCTAAACACACCGGTTACCTTATCAAAAAAGTTTTCTTTTTTCAAAATTAAATTTTTAAAATTGGCAACTACTTGCGGGAGATTGTTCTTTTGGTATAATAAGTTCATTACTTAAATATCACTATAAAATTAAAATGTTTGCCCAACAGAGCCTGACACACTATCAAAAACACTATTCAAAAATACAAATTACATATATATATATGACTATAATAATATGTACAAAACATTTTATAAGTTACTTTATTTATAAAAATTAATTATTATAAAATTGTTTGCGTAGAATACATACCTAAGAACTTCTAAAGGAACAGAGAACTGAATATTAACAACAACCGCGAGAATGGAGGCCGCTTACAACATGCTTCTTCCACAACGCCTCGGTTCTGACTGGCAATACGACGCCACCGGAATTGAATCACGGTTCATAATGAGCCTGTAGCATGATGTCTCGAGTGTTAGCTGTCGAAAGATATCAATGTCATTGGGCTACTTTTGACCAGCTTTTACGTTAAAATACTCCTCTATGCGCCGGAAGTTTCGTGTACGTTTTACACCAAAACGATGAGTCCTGCGAAGTTACAACAAAGGGGCAATTTTGATTAAATACTCCATACTGATCAATAAGCCTGCATTTAACTTTTATAATTCTTAATGGTAAAAAAGTTGCCTGCAAAAAGAGGGTGGCCAACCCTGTTATCGTCATTACATGGGGATATATCAATTGGGTCTGTTCTTAGGTTGAATATCTCGATATCATACAACAATTTTCAGAGAATTGTAGTTTAATTTAATTCCGTTTCCGATATTTCGCAAATATAAAGTTTGAAATCTTGATATTCTAGAGCTTGTGTATCACTTAATATTCAATGCAGGTAGAAAGTGTCATGTGTATTTTCCATTTGATTTTGTATAAGGAATCGCCTCATTAAGTTTGTCGGTTGAATTCCTCCCTAGTCTATTTCACTTGCAGCCTAAGGACCTTAAAAGAAGTGTGGTAGGTAGGTGGAGCTAACGTATAGTCGAAAGCGAGGTCATTAGAGACGGATAAAACAAGCGTGAATTTGGAAAATAACACAATTGACTTTGTTTTACTAGCACAGTGGCGCCGAACTTTTAGCGTGTCGCTTAAAACGTGTTGAAAAAAGACAATATTTTTTAGGAAGACTACAGAAACAATGGCGACTAACAATTGAAACATCTAAATAAAGTAATTTTTTTATAATAATATTATTGTTTACTAAACTATTGGTAGTTGTAGTAGTTGGGAAAGCTAGTTTGTGGTGGTTGTGGAA
>NQII01000112.1:1016120-1036253 GCA_002778355.1 Clitarchus hookeri
GAAAAATCAACTTATGTTTTTGTAGGAATAAAAATAAATCTACTTTTGTTAAGGAACATGTCACCCTTACACTCATCCCGTAGCTATGCACTGCTGCAGATAATTCACGGTAGCATCGCTGTTTGTGATAAGGTGTTACCTCGTATGTATCCACCGAAATAAAATCCCCCTCCTTTTAAGAATGTACACTGTACCAACTCGTTATTAGTTTCAAAATGTACTATGCTTTGTGTGGCCGTAATTATGAGAGTAGTCCTTTTGTGTGTATTTATTATTTTAAATTAATAATTGTTAAGTCTCTACAGAATTTTTTAAATTATTACAAAGTATGTAAATTAAATTAATAAATCATTTTATCGCACCAACTCAGTTGGGAGAACATGAGAACTGAGTTCAGGGCTCCGTAGGCATATAGGTAGAGCAACTTTAACAAAAATGACGACCCAAGATGGCAAAAAATAAGGCAAATTAATTTCTCAAAACGCATTAATTATTTTACGGGCATAGTCTCTGTGTCGAAAATTCAGCATACTTAGCTTAAAATAAATTTTGATCAATGCAACCGCTCTTGATATCCTGCTGGTCGTGAGCCTTAGGTACGTCACTAGAGTCTATGCCGTACCACACGCAATCGCGGTAGTTCAAACTTGGCTTTAAATATAATCCGCGTAGGCAGCGCGTGCAGATTTAAATTGTTTTTCTTCAGATGCCGTCCCTCTTCGACCTATGGGCAGTCTGCTTTTATGTACGGTAGTCAGCCAATTAACCAGCGAATAAAATCTCTCTCAGGCCGACGACCTTCTAGGACATTGCCTGCCTGACGGGAAAACCAAGATGACAAGAAGCCTTAAAAACTGCATACTTAAATGAAGCCTTTAAACATTGTGCCATTCACGAGACGGCTACATCATGTCTTACACATACTTCTTGTGTTACCATAGCAACCAATAAACGAATTCCTCTATGCGGCCCACATAAAAAATAACTTTGTGAATGAAAACAGAAAGACTTACAAACATAATGACATGGAAATACGTTTTCTGAGGTTAAAACAACTTGCAATTAATAATATGAATTAGAGTTGGAGTAAATAAAATATATCTGCCACAAACCAATAATAATTAAAACGAATAAATATTACGTTAACATACACATTGCAAAAATAAACTGAGATAACTGTGACAGGAATAAGTAGTGGTTATTTGAGGCGTTACAACGCCCTGACAAAAATTAATCTTTTTTACGTACGTAGGTATACAAAGTTTCAAAACTGAACACAAAAATTAATAAAGGAATGTGTAATGTGTGTTCTGATTCAAAATCGATTCAAAATCGTGGTGATAGCAAAAATATTTGGTGATAGACTATACATATAAATATGTTTCGTTTAATCTAAAAGCCTGATAGTAATGTCTGTTTCGTTGCTGAGTTTACGTAACTGTAGTCTTCTGTTTGTATTTCCAATGTTGTTCTCCCCCTCCCCCTTTTTTCCATGCTGAAGTATTGCAGAGTACAGTTTTAAGTTTGGCGCATCGTGCAGAGGCTGAAATTTCCTGCTTACAGTAAAAGCGGCAATACATTTATTGAAGACCTTCTTGCTCTCTCAGGTGTGGAAACCCTGTAATCGTTCCTGAATGCGGCTTTTTGACTACCCAACACCGCTCTCGTTAACATCAAGCAGGAGGGGGCGTGTTGAACAGCTACGGCTGGACACCTCTCTCCGCTCCCTTCCAATGCCTCGGCAGGTGTAATAACTATCGTGTCGTTATCAGGAACACTGGTTATTTTAATAATGTTTTAATTTGTTTGATTCGTATTCTATGCGTATTTTTTAAGTGGCCGTCGGCGAGTCTGAGTTCGGAAACACTCAGAATCAAAATTTATTTTCAAGTTTTTTTAATTATCGTAAACATTCTCAAATCAACCGCACTGTCAATGTACTTGTATGTTTAACAGTGAGCCATCACATACCAACAGACGAGGGATGCGACTTGGGAAAACCTACCAAGTAAATGTGGGAGCCTCCACAAAAAAATAAAACATATCCCGAGTACAAAAATCATTCGAGAAGACTAGATCGCTGAACACCGAAATTGTTCTAGCTCACCATCTGCGGCAAAGCCTGAACTCGTCAGCATGTGTATTCCAGAGAGGGATGCCTGCAGACGTATGTGACATGGGCCAATGCCTTTGCAATGACTCGAAATGTATTTCTGTTAGTAACAGTTTTTTTTTTAAAACCGCTTCGATTGAGCCCTGCGAAAGCCTTACCGCGCATCACTTAAAAATCTCGCGGTTCTGATAATTTATACCAATAATATGTTTTTTACAGTTTAAATAACTTGAAAATGTTTCTCATGATTGACATCATGCCACGTTGGCAGCTCGCTGCACAAACGCGAATTAAACATGTCAAACTAATCGTTCGTCTCGGTGCTTTACTTTTCATAACACCAGTTTCGTTGTCACATGAGGCGTTACTGATAAACTAATACCACTCAGGCTTGTTTTATGCAAAAATTTTTACTTTACAACTCTGTTCACGAAGATCATCCCAAAGTCCGAGACGAAGGGCATTGCTAATACCGAACGCATGGAATACACCCATGAACGTGTATGTAGGGCGCATATAAGACGTTATCGAGATTCACAAAATTCTGTCTAAATCTCTCCTACCCTGTGTAACCAACTAGCTAATACTATAACATCCTCGCCTACCACTCGACAGACCGTAAAAAAAGGGGACCTTTACAAGTTAGATACAAGTAAATCACTTCAACGCATTGTATATAGAAAATTTAAATCAAGTGAACTCAATATAAAAAGAAAAATTCAATTGTTTTATAAAATAAGAAGATAAACGTATACCACTGCCTTTAGAGCACACATTTATGCAGCAGATCTGTCTTCTAAAGTGGACAAGAAAATTAGATAAAATTAATTTGTACGATTATCGAAATGATGAAATAGTCGTAACTCTCGGCATGTTAGCTTCTCTTTTTCAATATTTTGCAATATAGTTGTCTGGTTATTGGTGCTTGGGGGTATCTGCCTTGTTGGGAGTGACTAGGCTGTATACGTCTCCTTGGCATTGCAATCGGAAAGTTCTCAGAAAGGCTGTTATGTGGTTGTTAATGGTTGCTACAGGTCGCTCCCCAATATTGTGTATTATATTCCCGGTGGGTCACTCCCAGTTTTCGCACATGGAATCGTGCCGGACGATGCAGCTGGTCATAGAGTTTTCTTGGGGATCTCCAGTTTCCCCCGCCCCTGTATTCAGGCGCTACTCCATATCCATATCGCTTCACCCTCATTGGCTCTCAACAACCTGTTGTTAAGAGCCGCCCAATTCTCTCTACTCCACTATTGTTTTTTTCGTTGTCATCGGTAGTGACTAGTGGTTCGGGGCCTGGTCTGGAGGTGGCAGATTGCGTGCGAGCTGCAGGTTGCTTGGGAGAGTGGAAATTAATTTTTCTGGTTGGACGATGTCCGAGTAGCTTCTCATGATTGTATACTGGACAGCTGCAGCTCGCAAATTTTGCAGATGTTTACAACCCTGTGGCAAATGAAGACCATAGAGGTTGGGATATTGCAAAGAGGAGAGAGACGAAGAGAGTATATGTGTCAGCTATTTCACACTACTCAAAGCCTTGGTATTTCTACGACATGCCAGGATGCATCTGTGATTTTATAAAACTTGTTAAAAAGCTAGAAACCCTGGAAAAGTCTGGGAAACTGGTGACATACCCTGGGAATTCAAGCTTGCGATACCTTATTATGTAATATGTTTTCTGTATGACCAAGCATTGTCAGTAGCAGCCCAAGGAATTTGCCTTAAAACAGATGGCTACTGAAAAATAATTCACGTTGTGTTAGAAACAGACTCACAAGTTAAACAACTGTACTCTGTAGTGTAGATATGATAATAAACTGAAAATTCCGTGTATTTAATTTCAATACTATTTCATAAAGTTGTACACACACCAACTCCACAATAATGTCAGTAGATAGATTGAGATTCTCCGGGAACAAGATCCAGAGTCCGGCTCTGCAGCATGCCATCTTGTTATTCCTTTTTTTTTTTTTTTTTTTTTTTCAAATGTTTATTTTTCCCCTCAAAACACTAAAAATTCCTAACATTTCCCTAACATTTTCTCTTTATCCCTCAACATTTCCCTTTTCCCTCAAAATTTCCTTTTCCTCCTCAAAATTTCCCATTTTTCCCTCAAAAAAGGTGGAAACCTCCCACGTGCAAAAAGAGGCCCCCCAAGGCCCTTTTAATCAAATTCGGGGGACTTCTTTTTACCCTCAACAACCTAATTTTCAATCTAAATCACCGCTTTCTACAGGGCCAGGGTCCATGCTCCGGCCACGACCACTATCTTGTTTCCAAAGTACTCACCTTCGTTCGACTGTCATCTAGGATTTTTATTTTCTCCTGATTTATCATTCCGTGTCAGCCATCTTAAATTCCATCTTTCTTAGTCACCTCTGTTTCACATCATGCTCTATCATTCCACCACACCTTAGTCGTCATCGCCCCACCCTGCCAACTTAACATCATGCTCTGTCATTCATTCTCACCTTGGTTGCCTGCTATTTACTAGGTTCCCTCAAACCACCACCTTGGATTTATTTTCTCCTGCTCTATCATTGCACCTTAGTCACCTTACCTCCACCCCTCGCTATCTTGTATGTTATTTTATCATGCCGTATCATTCCCTCTCACCTTAGTAGTCTTCACTCCACCCTGCCATCTTGTATTTTATTTTTATTATGCTCTTTCATTCCACCTGGACATTCGCCATCTTGTTTTGCCTGCTAACATCACCATTTTATCATGCTATTTCATTCCTCCATCTTTTAATAGCATGTGCTCCATTCTGTTGCCTGCACTTGACCTAACACCTTGCATTACATTACTTCCACCACCTTTGATTATGTCATTTACCTCAACCTCTGACTATCGAAATCTTCCATTTAGTTTGATATTTGTGTTTACTAAAAAAATAACTGTGGTGTATTATAGCANACCTCTGACTATCGAAATCTTCCATTTAGTTTGATATTTGTGTTTACTAAAAAAATAACTGTGGTGTATTATAGCAGGACCAGCCGTGTAGAAAGTATGTAGGACCTCTCTTCACCTTGTACTGCACTGAAGCAGGTATGGACATGCCTGACTCAACCTTATTCCTCCCTTCAAGTCTCAGGGTCAAACTTCTACCACTACAACAGCATACTTCCAAACCTGTTGCATCCAAACTACTGAGAATGTATTACATTATTAAGCCACGCTCAATTTTTGTGTACTTCATTCCATTATATACCGCTGCCTACCATATCATTTATATGTACTAACATTCAAGTAATATATTTGTCCATGTCATTTCATTTATTTTTATTTTGATGCTCCCTCTCAGTACCAAAATGTAGTGGCAGATCTGAAAACCAAGGCTATCATATTCCATATAACAGGGAAGTAGGCATGCTGGGACAGGGTACAACACCAACAAGAAATAAAACACTTTTGTTTATTCATTGGAAATGTATATATTTTATATAATTCAGACTACAAACATAAAAAGAGAATCCTTACATTCTCCATACATTTAATGTAGTGTCTTTCCAGCAACATGCTCACTTTTCACGTAATGAATATAATCTGCTCATACACAGCTAAAGACAGTCTACGTTAGCAACTGTGCAGCCAGAACCCTTGNTTCACGTAATGAATATAATCTGCTCATACACAGCTAAAGACAGTCTACGTTAGCAACTGTGCAGCCAGAACCCTTGGCCATATATTCTTCTTCTTCACGACAATGCTTCCAGGGCCCCCACAGCCACCGGAATGCTATCAACATTGTACAATGCTTCATTCGCAAACTTAAATGCTCGTCGACTGATGACTTCATCAAAAGGTTGAGGCTTTTCGTAGGTACACTCCAGCCAAACATTATTATTTAAGGGACCTTCTTCAACTTACTCTGTTAGTTGATTGATTATCAATTGCTTAATTTGGTCAAGGTATGGGCGTATGTCTTTCGTATCAACAAATTTCCAACCACATAATCGTTTAAAGTACCCTTGAATGCTGATTGTTTCAAGTAGAATCCATTCGATGTGGTTTCACCAACTGTTAGTACAGGCCGGTTCTTAGCTGCTGAAAATCTTCTGTTACAATTCTTCTTATGTCTCTTCAGCTAAATCGCGCCGTTTGAACAGATGCTTGCATTTGATGCATCGCTGCATAGCACAGGAAGGTCCCTTCACGCGAGTAGTTATTTCCTTGCACCATGACTGTAGGCAAATATCTTGTCACAATAACAGCAATGGAGCCTTGGCGAAGTCATCGATGACATAACTGCTGTACCATCCGAAGAAGTCGATGGTGCTGTCGGTATCATGCCTGAAAAAGTAGATGGTGGTGTTACTGCAGGCGTCCCATCTGAAAACTCGATGATGCTGGGCCAACCTCAGACGATGATAGACAAGCAACCATTGCTTCCATTATATATTCCAATTGCTTTCACGAGCTGAGGCGAAGTGTCTTTCACGACTGCCACTGTCAAACTAACCTTCCTAAATAGAACCTGACTGCTTATATAACCGCACACAGGTACCACACCAACCACAGTAACTCATACAAAGCATCTGCTCGACTGGCCAACAACAGCCAAATATACTAGTCACCATATAACCCAGTAATACTCAGAAATACGCCAACCATACCATGAAAATCCACAATCCATACCATACTAAGCCATTTCAAACACCACGACACAATCAACTTCTTCTCATACCATCCACCACGCCGACTGACGCCAGTCAGAATACACTGACCACCCATACCAAACACTTTAACTAAAGCATGCCTTAGAGTTACAGGACTCACCGACACACACATACTGAACACACCATTGGACATACACCAAAAATCACAAGAAATGTATACTGAAAAAACGTATCACCCAACATACCAACCATACATACCATTCATGATAGCCCAAGCATAGCAAGCAAATTTACAGTACAGACCAACCCACAACATAAACATTCCTAACATCTGTCAAACTATCATTACCGAATGATAGGCCAACCAACATACCTTCCCATATAACTCCAAGAAAAACTCAATCATTACTAATAAGCCATACCACCCAACTCACTAATCATACCATCTATTACCACTCAAGTGTACTAAGCAACCATACATTTGAGACCAGCCCACATCATAACACCCATTCCATCTGCTCTACCAACTGACATCACGTAAACCCACCACACATACCACCCACTATAACTCAAGCATACCTCAACTATTCAGTCCACAATGACCTTACCAAAAAAAAAATAAACCTGTTGTCCATACCATCTGCTCTAACGACTGTCACCAGAAAAATATACTTCGCAACATACAATACAGCCATACCTACTAAAATATTAACTCTGCAGAGCTTCATTTTCTTTTAATCACAACACAGTTAAATTTTGCAGGTCAGGTTTTAGGTGTGAACAAAAAAATACACGGTTGCTTACGAAAATACATTTGGTGGAACCAGCATGATTTAAGCCTAATAAGCTACGCACCATAGCAAGAAAATAAAAATTACATCTCAACGAATTACTTTTTTAACAAAAAAACTAAATCATATTTGAGCTGCAGATGTCTGGTCAAAGACGAGATAATTTTCAGATGATGAACTTTTGGGTCCCTTTTGGCGGAGGGGTGCGAAGCTGTAACAACAAATGTAAGGAAGTACATGAGGCAAAATCAAANACTTTTGGGTCCCTTTTGGCGGAGGGGTGCGAAGCTGTAACAACAAATGTAAGGAAGTACATGAGGCAAAATCAAAACCATACTTAAAGAATAAAACTTATTGCGATGATTCGATATTGCCATCTAAAAAATTTAACTTAAGGGGGATTAACCCTTTACATCTCGAATTTAGCAGTTTTATCGCAATGCCTTCTGTTTCAGAGGTAGAAACAAACTTTTTTGCGCGACAAAGTACAGAGAATAGTTTTCCAAAATTTCTGAACTTGTTGCAGTTTCACTGCCTTCATTACTTTCAAACAGGCAACAGCTGAGAAGAAAAAAATGATTCTTTTATGTGAACGACTACAGAGATAATGGCAGGAAGAGAAAACCTATTATATACATTTCAGGAAGTGTGCCAAGCTATATCCTATGCCTTGTAGGCCCACAAAATATAAAACACATTCTCTACTGCCAGATTTCGAAGAAAAATAATCATAAATCCAAGATGGCATGGATTAATCCCCTTTAATATAAAGTGTAGCAGAAGGTCGTCTGCAACAGTTTATGTATCTTGTACATAAAATTTTCTTTACCTGACTTTTAATTCGGATTATGTTTAATAATATGCACTATTTCCGTTTCAGTGCAGATTAATCAAGCGCAGTACACAAATAATTAATTAAATCCATTTAGGAAAAATAACAAAAGACTGGGATTGGAGAGTGCAGAATTTACCCTTGAATTGACACTTAAATTCATCAAAAGGAGAATCACGAAACACCCAAAATTTAAATAGTTAGTTATTTTCACATGGAAATACATTGACGATTTTTTAATTATAAGGTACAAATACGGCCTTCTATGTCATATCTTGAATCTTCCTGTAGAAGAATGTCTTGCAGGATGAATTTCATAGTATTGTATCTGGTGCTGTACACAGATGAGATGGTTGCAAAATATAGTGCATGTNGTCTTGCAGGATGAATTTCATAGTATTGTATCTGGTGCTGTACACAGATGAGATGGTTGCAAAATATAGTGCATGTACTTAATGACTTTGCTCCCCTCTATATTTGAACTTCTTGAAATCTGTTAATTACCTCTTGTCTGTGTATGAGGAATCTGGGCCAGAGTGGTTTCTCTACCTCCAACATGGTTGTGGATTCTGGCTGTTTGTTTCTTCCCTGTGCTCATCCGATTCTTGNCAGAGTGGTTTCTCTACCTCCAACATGGTTGTGGATTCTGGCTGTTTGTTTCTTCCCTGTGCTCATCCGATTCTTGCAAACCTGTTTTTATGCCAGCTCACGGTGGCAGGTATAGTTTGGTTAGTTGCTGGATGTTGAGGTGAAACAGTCTCATTGTCTTGTGCTGGGACATGATGGTGCTTGTTGCAATCTGAGGGGTAGTACTGAAATTTGCAGATGTGTTCGTTGTTGAAGCAAGGCAAGCTAGACCAGCAGTGGCTTTGGCAGTCTCGGGTGCACTCGGCTTATGCTGCAAGGCAAGTAACTGGTTTTCACTTTACAGCATCCTGTACTGGGCCAGCCCACGCACTTTCATGCAATCACAAAACCAGTTCTGCAGTCTTCGCCTACGTTTAGTGTGGCTACATGCATGCACCCGACACAGTCCTGTTAGACGTTGGCAGACTTGACAACCTTGGAAGGACAGTGGGCTCTGTGCGCTGCCCACGTTGGACAGTCAATTTAAGAGCAGAAAATAGCGTTTTGTTTTCCTGGACATCTTACGACTCAATTCACTTGAAAATTTCTACTCAAGCACTCGGTAGCCATTTTTGATTGGGTTAAATTTAGAGGTTTCAAATGAAATTTTAAGAATCTTAATTAGGATATTAGCAATACATGAAGCGTATGACATGAGCGGATCTAGACTTTCGGTTTGTTGGATGAAGAGGGGAAGGGGGACGTGCAGGCGCAGTTCTAGACTTTAGATTCGTGACATGAGAGAGAGGCACTATATCATTTAGACAGCTACTTTACTCAAATACGCGATGTTGCACGTGTGTGTGTGCGCGCGCTTGCGTGTGTGAGAAAGAGAGAGAGAGTGAGAGAGAGCATCTGCAGGNGCGTGTGTGAGAAAGAGAGAGAGAGTGAGAGAGAGCATCTGCAGGAACCCACCTAGGTATTGACTCTAGATTTCCTGTTATAGTGCCAAAAAACAAGTGAGTACGTGTTCTGAATTGTGAACACAATAACACCAAGGAACCTTCATTTCAAGGGTAGATCCAGGCCTGATTCTTGGGAGNGAGTACGTGTTCTGAATTGTGGCCATTTGTAACAATAAAAACATGCTAGATTGGAAAGCATGACAGAAAACTATGTAATTGTTGAGAATTAAGTTTGCAAGAGGCAACAATAAATTATATTACACAGACACGGGAAAAACAAAGTTATACACTGTAATAAAAACACTGTTCATTCACTTGACACAACATTCAAGTACTACAATTTTCAGGAAAAAAAAAATCTTAAGCAGGTTTTTTTGTAAGCACATGCCATAATCATAAGCTAACGATTTTTGAAGCCCAAAATAATGCGAAGGGATAGTGGAAGGTACTAGCTGAATTTATTATAAACCACGAGTATTAAATTTGTTCAATTTTTAATTTTAAAGCAAAAAGTTGTTATTTTTAACAATTTAAAAAGTTGCAAAAGTTTTCTTGCAAGAATTTTTGGTGGCCATGATCTCTTCGCCTACTAGCTCGTTTGACGAGGAAGCGAAACTAGTTAATGATTAGAACTCAACCCCTCCACGTTACATAATTTATTAGTAGTGAGTCAATTATACAAGGGATCTAGTTTTATTAGAAAAAAACTTTTTGGTGAGATTAACTTTAACATCTTGTATGGTTCACTACTGCATAAACTTCATGTTGGAGATACCAAACGTGGATATACACACATAAGTAAATAACAATGAATGTACAATAAATCGCTCGCCTACCTAGAGTTGTGTTTCTAATACTTTTAATATTTTTATAAAAATGCTATTAAAATTTGTCTTTATCTCCATAGTTTTACATGGAATCTGAATCCGTGACCCTTCTTCGTGTGGAAACCGTAATCATCAAGTAATGTTTCTTTATATATCATCATGAAAATATGGAATAGAATGAATAAACTGCGTTTGAAAAACTCTTTCGTTAAGTTTTCTAAGTCATTCAATTAACTTGAAACTTTCATTTCGTTTATGACATGCGAGAATAAACTTATCAAGGCCCTCAAATTGCATTAATATGAAATGTTAAATGAAAATTACACATTAATTCTCATATATATGCATATATAATATGCATATAAATGTATATATATACACACACTATATATATACACTCTCACACATATACACATACTCTCGCTCTCTCACACAAAATATCTGTTCGTTCCTACACTTTATGGGTAGCCCTGTTGGGCCCAGATAATAATTTACTTGCATATTCCTCGTCGGTTTACTAAGATTGGATCAGATACAAAGAGCTCAACTGGGTGTCGACTGGGACCTTAAAACAGCCACCGTTTTTGGAGCTAAGTATATTTATTCCAGTGGTGGATTTTGAGATGAAGATATTAACTTAATTTATTTTCTTATAATTTATTAAAAATTGTTACATGCGCTTGAATGTTGCCAGGTTCGTGGTGGTTGGTATTAATATAATAAAAAACACTAAAATTAAATTTTTTTAAATTTATTTACAATTTTATTGAAAATAACATATACAACTTCTTCCTGTACTATCTACTGCGATTCACTTAGTGAAACAAATAAAGTACTACTGAGTGTCAATTAAATTAACCAATTTAATAAATAGTTGGTCTTACTAATAAAACCTATGTATTATAGTTATCTAAATCAGTCCATATGCACCAATGTTAACAGTTTCTCGCTATCTCCCACCTCCGCTCTGACGTCCGGGTTGACCACGAACACCGCCGCACTCGTCCGCGAGAACGCCGATGTCTCCACACACACTCCGCGACTCCACGTCACTCCTGCCGCAAGTGATGGGCACAATCGAATACTTCTAAGAATCCAACACTTTGCATTCGAATACTCGTAAGAATCGAGAAGTTTCACTTACATCTTGAATTCGAGAACGGTTTAGTTCCGTGGCGGTATTCATCTATTCTAATACGTTATTTGAACGCATTTTTCCCTGAACGAACTGCTTCCTTTCACATTATAAGAAGATGCAGTCGAGGGGTGGCGAATGCCGATTCCAGGCTACTATAAAAAAGGCAATAACATACAAAACAATGTGTTAGAAGTCAACCATAGACACGAATTTTAAAACTTTATTTTGTAATTATAAATGGACCACAAACCACAGGAGAATACTTCAACTTCAGTAAAATAACTATTAAATAAAAATAATACAATAATGCCTGCAAACATTCGAGAACAAGTATGGAACAAACGACGTAACTTTTGCACGAGAACTCTAGTACTAGTGCGAGACGTGAGTTTGAGTACTGATGAATCATCACTTGGATAAAAGTATTTGAATACGAGTATTCGCCATCCTAGGAGTTCCTCAGAATATAAGTATTCGAATACTTTTGCCGCCATTCGAGATATCTCGAGAACTCCTAGAAATCGAATTGACATTTTGAACTCGAATTCTCCCAACACTAGCTGCCGCTCGCAGAAACCCGCCGTCTACACGCGCAAGAACTACTGTCAGCTGGGCGAGGGCTCGTGCTGACCCTTTCTGGATATTGCAGTACATGCCATGTACTAGATGACGCCGTTCAGTGTCCAGAGGGATATTGACTGGACGAGGTAATCCCTGACTTTCTGGAAGGTGTTGGCTGCCACCAGGTGCGAGACGTCAAACCCTGCCATGTAACAACTACCCTCCCCGCATCACGCCAAACAGGGGTGTACTTGGGCCACATCCAGGGGTGAATCACGCAGACCGCCGGATGGCGATGGGTGGCTGGAAGCTGGGGAAGGACGGACCGCTGGCTCGCAACATTACAATGATATTGTCATCGACATGATAGTGAAATCGCTGTGCAAACGTTTCCTCCTCGTTGTGAAAATGGCTGCTACTTCGGCTGATATGTGCACGTGCTCTTCAAAACCGCTCCCAGTTCTGTTCTGGAGACGCTACACGAAAATACTGTTGCGAGCAGGGCCGTAGGAACTTTTTTCAGTTGGGTTATGTTAGGAAGAGAGAGAGAGAGAGAGAGAGACATAGAGAGAGAGAGAGAGGAAGAGAGAGAGAGAAGGAGGGAATGGAAGTTCATGTAGGAAATTTGGCGCTTCTGGTGCTAGATAAAGCATCCCTTGCCAAAATTTAGTTTCCTGTATTATGTACATATAATGTATTTATTTTAGTTATAGTACATCTTCGCTTCTGGGTTATCCAGGCTGGTCTAACTAACGTGGACACCCCCAAAATTTCTGGAATGGTTGCAGATCACGAAATGCGATTTTCGCTAAATGAAATTAAGTACAGGGGCAAGTAATTCGCCGCTAAGTGACTATTCGCAACACGTGTATAGGCAGAAATAAATAAACCACATATGATTTTTCCCCTGGAACATCTGAAAATACGTGCCAAGAGGAATTCAGTGATATAGAATATGCAATAGAAAGTAACACAGAAACGCCAAGCAATAAAGTGCAAATATGATTAAGTTAAGTGGGCCGGTAGCATGGAACAATTACCTGTACTCCCAGCTTCCTTATAGCAACAAAGCGCTTACCTTAATGGGACAAGGGGCACGAAATGCGATATTGGACAAAGGAGAACACCGCAGCAGAGGGAAGACGGGCAACGTGGGTAAAAGTCTGATATCAATACATTAAATTTTATTCAGATACCAATGCAATACAGGAGATTTGTTTCCTAGTTATTGACTACACTGAGTAGCAAGTACGTACAGATGCACAACAAAAATAAAACAAATCAACCAAAGGAGAAATGCAATCGCACCCGCATGCATAGTACAAAAGAGCACAGTTATGGTTGAAACGCTTCACATTAGGTATTTTCACAGCATGTGCTCGATGTGTTTACCATCGACAGCAATACACGTCTGTAAACGCACATGTAACGAGCGATGAGCGGCCTGAAGTGTTCCTGGCGTAATGCCTCTAAATGCTGTCACAATACGTTCCTGCGCGTCTTCTGTCGTCGTAGGAACCTGTTTGCTTTCAATGTTCCCCACAGGAAGAACTCGAGAGGGGGGCCGAACTGGCCATCTTACAACACCACCACGCCCTAACCACCTGTTTGGAAACGTTTCATTTAACACTTGCCTCACTACCAAAGTAAAATGCGTAGGACAACCATCATGCTGAAGCCACATATCACGACGTATGTCGTGCGGCATATCTTCCAGAAGTGCCGGTAAGTTCTCTCTGAGGAAATGGGCGTATGTACAGCCAGTCATTGTCCCTTGAATGAAGTATGGCCCTATGACGTAGTATCCAACGATTCCACACATGTTCACTTTCCAATGTCGCCGGTGCTCCACGTGCTGGACCCAACGCGGATTACCCGTCGCCCAATAGTGCATATTTAGTAAATTTACGTGCCCATGGTTTGTGAAGGTTGCTTTATCGGTAAATAGTACGTTCTTCAGAAATTGCTGTCATCCTTTACAGACGTCAGAACAAACCTATAAAACTGAACATGCTGCTGGAAATTACCTTTTATAATTTCAACCGTTTTTAAGAGAGAAGCACCATAATCCATAAGTAGATTGCTTATGTGCAGTTCTACAAAACGTTGAGTTTGTTGGCATCTATGCTTGTTTTTACCTGTGTTTCACCAGCGAAGTCGAAATTACAACATGATAATAACTGGAAAATATTCGTGCAGAAGTAGCTGACAATCTAAATGCAATTTACACTTGTTTTGTGCTACTAACTACATGCGCAGTTCATTTCGCTTGTTCTTCTCTATTGTGATAAATACAAAGGAGTCGTAAGAACATATTAATTGATAATTTCAACTATTTTTAAGGTATGACGATAATATTGCAAAACACGCTTTGTTTTGAATAGTTTTACAAAATCAGGGCAAGTTTTCGCCATGAAAAGGCAAGGACAAACTTAGTCTGCACCTCCAGGTGTTGTTCAAACAGATTATTGATGTTGAGTATTCGTCCGTGTGCCCGCGATTAGCTTGTTCGCCTCTCACCAAGGTGAACCGGGTTCAATCCCCGGCCGTGTCACTCCCGGATTTTCGCACGTGGGAATAGTGCCGAACGATGCCGCTGGTCGGCGGGTTTTCTCGGAATCTCCAGTTTCCCCTACCCTTTCATTGCGGCGCTGCTCCATACTTTCCTCAATCACCCTCATCGGTTCTCAAGACCTCGCAGTTAAGAGCCGCTCAAATCTCTTCACTCACTCATTCGTCCGCGACTCAAATTTTAACTACAGAGGAACGAACCAACCTTAAATCCCCTCTTCATTGACACCATGTCCTGGTAGGGCTCACACCGACACCAGTACGTTACGTGCATCTCTCAGCGGGATCCTTGATCTGTTCTCTCTGGCGGCTCACACAGAACTTCCCCGACTGATTAAAAAACCAGGCATTTCAAACATGGAGGCGTACGTCACGGGGCTCAGCTGAAAGTACCTGTTTGTCAACTTCCAGCGCGGATGTCGCCAGAACAGAAACAATCCTGTAGACGAGAGACGCGTAACTTTGCAAAACCTGGCCAGTTATCGAAATAAAAGGCCCAATTTCTATGTGTAATAGGGACATAGGTGTGGATAGTTATCAGTACATTCACCTCAGTACTTGCCTTCTGTTTTGCAAAAACACACTTTACTATCACACCTTGCTTTCCTTAACTACACACCTGATGGCTAATGGCATTTACAAAAACAAGACAATATTCCTAACAGTTTTATAGTCCTGGGAATGCTGATGACATTTTGTAACAAATATGGCTAGATCTCAAAACTATTACATTATAAGCAGAAGTACCTGAAAGCATTATACTCGCCACAAATGGCACAAAGTATATAAGGTGATTTTGAATAACACGTTGAAATCAAAACCACAGCATCTATGGGCTAATAGAAACAATAAACCCTAAGTTGGTAACAAAATGTTTGGAAAGGTCATATGGTATTTTGAAATTTAGTTGAAGTTAGGAAAAACAACGCAGTGAGTCCGCAGATTTACGTACATGCTTGCACAAGTTGCATAACACGATCTAACATATTTAAATAATAATCTTTAATATACCGTTATAGCCCCAGGCCCTGGAGGTGTCCTCGAGAAAATGACGGTTTCGTAAAAATGCAACAACACTCATATAGGCTTGGGCAATGCGAGAAGTATTTTAAAAAACATGTTAAAATTATTTTTCATATTCCGTTATAGCCAAAGGCTCTGACCAGAGTCCTAGATAAATGTCTGTTTCGAAAACACATATAGGCTTGGGCCACGCGGGAGTAGTAGTAGTAGTAGTAGTAGTATTTAAAAATATTTGTATGTTTAAATAATAATCGTTCATATACCGTTATAGCCCCCATCTCGTCGAGAGAAAATACATTAAATGTTGTTACCGTCACTCCCCCGACGTGAGCGATGGAAATATATATTTAAATAGTTAGGATGAATATTAATCTTAGCCAGACGGTGTGTGTGTGCGAGAAAAAAACATGTTGTACGCTCAGTCAGTACTCAAAAGAAGTGCTGCAATACCTTATGCAGCATTGTCCTCCCACTTACCACTTGCATAGCATAACCACACATATGGGTATTCCGTTATAGCCACAGACCCCTGGCCAGCACCTTCAAGAGAGAAATGGTGGTATCGTACAAATGAGCCAACACACAACACGGAAAAGTAATTTAAAAAACTTGTTTAAATAATAAATGTTTCCATTACAGCCCCAGGTCCCCTGCCATGATGCGAGCCCCCCGACTCGCCGAGAGAAATGGGTTTTTATTCACGNAGATAATAGTATTTTTTTCCTTTTGCTACACTAAGCCCAACGTTAGTTTCGGAAAGATATGAAAACTAGCACGAGGGTAATCCCAAAAATAAGGTCTCCTATTTTTTTATACACAAGAAAAACTTTTATTGTCTACAATATTTACATCATTGTAAAGGTTGAACATTTATCTATTTTTCTTCATTTCTTCATAATCACCATTTCGGTCGATGCATTTTTGCAGATGCTGTGACAGTTTTTGTATGCCCATGTCATATCAGCTCACCGCCATGTTGTTAAGGAAGCGTTGCACCTCATTTTTCACCTCATCGTCGGAGCTGAATCGCCTTCCGGCTAAATGTTCTTTCAACTTAGGGAACAGGTGGTAGTCACTGGGTGCCAAGTCCGGACTATTAGGTGGGTGGGTGATGAAGTTCCATTGAAACTCTTGCAGGAGAGCGACGGTTAGAGGTGCGACGTGTGGGCGAGCATTGTCATGGAGAATGTTCACATTCCTCTTCACCGGTTCTGAATTACCCATATGAGTTTTCTCAGTGTTTCACAGTTCCTGTCAGCGTTTATTGTGGTCCCAGGAGGCATAAAGTCGCCAAACAATACCCACTTTCGATCCCAAAACTCAGTTGTCATGACTTTACCGGCAGACTGTGCTTGTTTGAATTTTCGCGGCTTGGGCGAAGAGGGATGCCGCTTGTGAACTTCTGCCAGCATTCGTGGTACCCATCTTGCGCACACCTTTCAATATTGCAACTTTTCCGTTAAAATTCCGGGAATGGTGCTTTGGGAAACCGCAGGAACCAAAATGGAGAGATTATCCAGATTGATCCACCGATCTTCACGCGTGGTTTTCTCAACCATCCCGACTGTCTCGTCGGAAATTGACGGTCTCCTGCTCCTTTGTTCGTCGTGAATTTCAGTACGACCGGCTGTAAACTCTCTACACCACTTGCGAATATTTTTGACATCCATGCACGACTCGCCATACACTTCCTTCAATTGGCGATGAATTTCAATCGGTTCAACGCCTTTTGCATTCAAAAACCAAATAACTGCGCGAACTTCGCACTTGGCGGTAACGTCCAACAGTAACTCCATTCTCAATGGCTGGCAAGCCTAGACTGAGCATCCCAGCGAGGCGCGCACATGCTCATTTGAAAGGGCGGGAAGCACACATCACAACAATGTGGCCAATAGCCGCACGAACCGTTCTTTGTACGAGTATGAAAAAATAGGAGACCTATGTTAAACTTTTACGGTGATGTAAATAATTTAGACAATAAACATTATTTATAAAAAAAATAGGAGACCTTATTTTTGGGATTACCCTCGTATGATTAGTTTTTGCAACAGCTAGGCTGTGCGCGACGCCGACGACTCGTTGAGAAATACGTTTTACACAACCATAGCCCCCAGCCCGACATGATATTCGAAAATATTAAAAATAGTATTTAAACTAGTATGATTATTTGTTTTGCAACAGCCAGGCTGTGCGCGAAGCCTGACAAAGATGACATGCTAAACTTCACACTCTTGCATTGTCCTTCCTACAAGATGATATACTTCACGCTCTTGCATGCTAAGCCAGGAGGGTTATCTCAGAGTTTTCCCAAATTATATTATCATTTAAGTCCTTCATACTAGATATACACCACACTCTTCAGAGACGCCCGCCACGACACTGTAGAAACGCAGGCAGTCAACATACATTTAAGTTAATGGGACGTCGTTAAAAATTATTATTATCCCCCAGACACAGCAGGCGCGTCCACCTCTCCAAGATAACGAGCTGCATTCCAAAAAAATTATTCCAAGTTCGTTATAGCTCTGTCCCTCAGACCTCGTGTGCGAGTGAGCGTGTAGCATAAAATGCTTTGTAAAATAATTATTAAGACATTAGAGTTGGACATGCCAAAAGCGTCAGACACACTGATGCTAATCCCCACCTGTTGTATACAGAATGGTTCATAGGATCTCAGTTAACGTTACCAAGCACAGTCTATAAGGTGCCTTGAATGTTTAATAGGGTGAATAAGAATAACGTCATCACGTCTTGGTTTTACAGGTTTATTTGACCGGGAATTCATACACACATTCCTAGCACTTTTGCGGGAATTGGCTCATACATTACTGACCCTGCAAGTTCTGGGCCTGAAGGGCTGATTACAGTGTTCTGGCTACGTTTCCGATGGCTCGGGGGACACTAGGTGACAGCACACATCCCTGAGTGGCGACGTTGTTACTTAATTGTATTCTGCTGTTTGGTGTTGCTCCGGCGGTAACCTGAGGTATGGTGAGTTGGGTGGCCCTTATACAGGCCCTCGGACTGTCTGTTGTTTGTAATGCTGCACTCAGCTGGCTTCCTCCTTCGGCGTTGCCTGACTGACTCCCATGTCCCAGCGAGGGACCCTTGGCGGCCCCCAACCCAGTATCCGCCTTCTCGGCGCGTTGTTGCACTGGACTACTCCCACTCAACATGGCATTCCTTGTTGAAGCTCACCACTCGACTCCCGTTCTAGGTGTAGGGTTGTAACTGACGGCTGACGTCCACAATCCGGCTCCCGATGCCTGACGCCATGTGCATCTCATTATGGCGCTTCCGAGCACCGCGCCACGTGCTGCTCATCGCTTTCCGGCGACGAGGTATCACTGACTGATTGTCTCTGTGAACTGACACTCGCCCGGCGCCCCGCGGCACGGGAAATTACAGGTTGACTGTCCCTACGTTCTGACTCTCGGTGCGTGGAGTTACTGGTAAACTATCCCGAAACTCATGTACCTGACTGACTCACTTAAACACTCTCTGGTTGACTCTGCCAAAGCCCGAACCCCGGCCTCGGTGTGCGATATCACATCACAAACCCGACTGACGCACTGATGCACTGGTTCAACTGACTGACTGACTGCTAACTTCGTCGTCGCGATGTGCGGACCGCCGGGTCCCCTCCGGCGCCCGACGCCTTCCGGCGTGGAGTATCACAGCTTCCGACTGCCCCGATATGACTGACCCCCTCCATGTCCCGCAAAATGGCTTTTAAACTATTTCCATCCCCCCTTAGAACCTTACATGTGTCTTCCCTTGTTAGGGGAAAGGGAGGTGGGAGGTACCAAACAATGGCTACTTCCTCCATGTGCCACGACTCATGTTGGTGGAGGGGGAAGGGGGTGACCTGCGGTGCCACTGACAAACCCTGTCAGCTCTTTCTGCAGCGCATGTTAATGTTCTCCTCCGTTTTGCTTGTAGTAGGGGGGCGGGCGGGTTCGTGGCACAAAGTTCCAGGCTTGTCAGCCTTTTCTCGACGCGTATCACCCTTCAGCATGTGTTTTAATTCATTCGTGGGCGGAAACCGCCAGTCTATCTCGTCCTTTATTTGGCATGTACAAGTTTCACGTGGTTGTGTTCGGGGTGTTGGGTTTGGGGG
>NQII01000112.1:1043640-1141742 GCA_002778355.1 Clitarchus hookeri
GCCTGGGGCTGTAACGGAAACATTTATTGTTTAAACAAGTTTTTTGAATTACTTTTCCATGTTGTGTGTTGGCGCATTTGTACGAAACCGCCATTTATTTCTCGAGGACGCTGGCCATGGGTCTGCGGCTATAACGGAATTTGAAATATGTGGAGTATATCATCTCGTAGGAAGGACTTAAATAATAATCTTATTTGGGAAGACTCTGAGAAATCACCCACCCGGCTTAGCATGCAAGAGCATGAAGTTTAACATGTATTCTATCCGTTGCATCACTGCAGCACCCCATCAAAATAGAATGCGAGAGCGTTAAGTTTAACATGTCATCTATCTTTTGCATCACTGCGGCACCCCGTAAAAATTGAATTATTTAGTGCTATTATTATTATTATGGTGGTGGTGGAAGGAACTTGTAAAGGAAACAAGTTATACGCTAGCGCATCTATTACACAATTGAAGAGTTTTTAATAGTTGGTTGGTTCAATATCTATTATATGAATCTGAGAAATTATTTAGTTCTTGCATGCATTTTATCATAGTATTGATACTGCAAACAGTTATTAATAAGTTCAAATGAATAACAATTATATACACCTAAGAAATGCTTTATTTAGTGCTATTAAAGGGTGGCTCCGTGTCACAAACCTGGCATTAAATCAGCAATTTCTAACTACTTAGGTGATTTTTCCAAAAAATCTATTACTAGGATTTATTGTTTTTATTAGTCCATAAATGCTGTGGTTTGAATTTTAACATGTTATTAAAAAACACCTTGTGTAGTGGAAAACTGACAAAAGGGTATGATAAAGAACTAATGGTATCAAACATAAATCACTTATAAAACAAAGTTTATAACACATTTTCTTCTTGCAGATCTAAGAGAATTAATTAAACTTGACTCTGAGTGATCACACAACCTGGTACTGTCACCACCGCATATTTAACTAACTACAAAAATACTGTAACAATTATGTTATTCTTTTCAGATCTTTAATCAATATTATAAAATTCTTTATTAGATGCACTGCATACCTTTAGTTTAGGCAAATTGCAACAGTGTGTTATATGACTTGAAATTTCAAAAGTTCTTGTGTACAATTTAAAAATTAAATTGAGTAACTCAATGTATTTTATTGCAAAGGCATTACCTTTGTGTTTCAAAAAGTAGTACTGCTGATGCAGATGGCAGGCACAGCAATGACAGACTGCGATGTGCACAATGTTGCAGCCGTGGGTCGCGGTACAGCCACCACAGCAGGGCTCCCAGCCATTACTCATACCGCAGTGGCCGCGCCCCCTCAGAGGTGTCCACTGTGAAGACCAGGACTTCGCGCAAGGGTGGTATAGTGGTCGAGACCATGGCTGCTCCCAACCCGTTCTGCCCCAACACGCGGGGCATGTGCTGCCTCATGTTGCTGCTCAACCTGGGTCTCATCCTCGTCACACTCGGCTTCGTCGTCGTCATACAATTTAGGGAACCTCTGTTTGTCTGGTGAGTTGCTCTTGGTGTTGTACAAGTTGTGTATTGGTGAAGTACCACATGGTAGTATACACTGTCCTTAAACCTGCGGTTCCAGTTCACTGTCACATCGAGCTTCACAACACTGTGCTCTACAGTACAAAGTTACAAAGTGGACAGCTACGGTTTTTGTGAAAAAACTTTCCAGTTTCAGAGTTATTAATACAATTGTAAATCAACTTACAAAGAAAACAACTTAAAAAAGTTAATTTAAAAAAAATAACTGATGACAATTCAATAGCGGCTTCTAGACCAAAGAAAACTTAAAATCATGCATTGATTGTTCTTTCTTATTTTTTAATAATCCTTCATAACAAAGTTAATAACTTTTTTCTTTTAATTGTTTAAATGTTTTTTTCATAAGTTTAAAATATCTATTATGCAAAATTATTTTACAAAAATTATTTTTTAAATGTTTTTTAATTTTAATTAATACATTATGAGTTATTGTTAATAATGGAAATAAACTATCAAACCATTTTATAAATTTACTTTTTTCCATTTATAGTTGAAAATATATTTTTAATATATTTAGTTACTCCTTTGTCCATTTAATGATATGTTGGATTTTTCTGACTCATTAATTAAAATAACATTACATGTTGCATTAGCAGTAGCTAAGTTATTAAAATCAATACATATTTTCACATTAGATTATTTTTTTTGCAATTGTAGTGTTTCTAAATGACCAATCAGAATTTCTAAAAATATTATAAACTAGATCCATTTCAGAAATAAATTCATGATTCTAAATTACAATTTCATTTAGGGAATATTCCATTCATACACACATTTTAATATACATATTTCTTACATGACAGTGATTAAAAATAGAAGCATCATCATCTTGTCTAGGATTATTTTTTCTATTATTCCGAAGTACTATAATAAACTCTGGCACATCATATTGAAGATTATTATATAGCTATTTTATATTAAAATTAAACATATTTGTACCTCCAGGAACTTTTTTTTATAAAAACTACCAATATTTAAATTTTTATGGGAATACAGTATTTTTATATTTTTTCTTTTGTATTTCAAGAGTTGGAAACCAGCTTCATATTCAACAATAAATAGGCCACGCATGATTTCTAATTTTCCAACAAAAATTTTTCCTGCAGCTGCAGCTGGTTTATTAGAACCATCAGCATTTTTCGGTGGTTAAACAATAAACAATTGTCATCAGAAGAGTTTCTATAAAATGTCATTTGATTACCTATTTTCCAATATATATCATTATTTTCTTGAATAAAACTAAATAAATATCTTAAAGGATATATCATTTCACTAGGTGATTCAGTAATAATATTTTTAATTTGATATTTCTTAAGAATATAGCTTATTTCTAAAAAAAAATTTTACTTGTAGATTTTAATAAAATATTATTATAGATCAAATGATACCACAGTTATCAACGGCTGTAATAATTTTTGACTATTTTTGAAATCTTAATTCTTGAAAACTGAAATGAAAAAAAAAAAAAAAAAAAAAAAAAAGAATTTTTATCAATATGTGCCTCTTTTATATAAATAGAATTTTTTTCAAAGTTATATACATAAGCATTAAAAAAAAAGAGAAACCATTACCAATAAGAATACCAATTTCATTTTTAAGATTATAATTATGTATTTAAATTTTGGTGAGTTTGATCTGTTGGTAAAAAAAGATTGTTTTTCAAACTTTTGTTTTTTTGATAATCATTTAGATAAAAACAATTTATATAAATAAAAATCCAAAAAAATCATGCAGATTTAGTTAAATCACTTATAAATTTTTTTTAAATTATAAAAAAATTATAAGTTAGAATATGAAAGAAATAAAAAATAAAGATTAACCTTTATTCATAAACTTCAAAATATACTAAAAAAATTGAAAAAGTAACAGAAAAAAATAAAAATTGAATAGCAAATTTAATTCCTGTTACCGTTAAATTTTTAAATTATCCACCAACACCAAAAAAAAACTTCATTTGAAAAAAAAAATTATTTACAGGTGGTGATGAAGATATAGTACCATTGTGCACATTATTTTTACCACAAGTAAAAAACAACTGACAGCAGACAGCCTATCTCACATACTCACATCGACTAATGGTAATATGAAAACTGCTGAGTCAGCATTGGTCTGTGGAGTGTCGGACTGTCGACTCTACTGCAGTGATAAATATAAATCTATTCAACGATTTGGCATCTATCCAAAAAAAACTAGGTCTCCTGAAATAATTGGAGAAGTAATAATATTTTATAATAATATTCCAAAGAATATATATTTGGATGAATGATATAAGAAAATTAATTTATATTATTAGTTATTCATAGCGAATAAAATGCTGGAAAAAAAAATTACTATTATTGATATGTTAAATAATAAGTTTTCAGATTTTGTGATAAATAATACTACAAGAATTATTATTTTTAATTCGCGCTTTAAATACTTTTCCTCATTCATTTTGGAATTATGAATATCATGGAAAAGGAACAGTTAATTGGAATTTAAAAAATTTAAAATTACCATAAATGCATTTATTGGAGTATTATTTTTGTGGCCATTTTCAAAAGTAGATGAAGGATTATCTTGCAAGGATAAAGGTATTAATCATTTAGATGAAACTGGAAAATATTGTGTTATTGGTTGTAGAGATAATAAAGATTTAGAATTAAGACATGAAGCTGATAACATTATATCTTTCGCCCGATTTTGTAAAATTTTAAATTAAAGATATACCAGTTAAACAAAAAATTGCCTCTGTGGCTGTAGCTGGAACTATGTTTACTAAAGGAAAATTGGGTTTTTGAATTAATTAAAAAAATATATAAATAATTTTTATACATAGCAAACCTAAAATAATTATAATTTACATAATACATAATTAAAATGATACATTTATATAAGAAAAAAAAATCAATAACGTTTGAAATTCTAAATAGTCTATTAAAAGAAGCTGATATAGGTCAATTTTTTAACACAAACTTAAATTGAAAATAAATATAAAATATTACAAGAAGGTAAATAATTAAAATGATTATTATTATTACCAGTACATATTAAAAAAACTAGCTCTGTTAAAACCGGAAATGGTGAATTTTTACAATTTTTAGCACCAATAGCAGCTGTTATAAGTACATTAATAGGTGTTATAGAAGCTATATATGGTTCAAATCACAACCATAAAAAAAAAATTGTTAGAAGAACAAAAAAAGACCTAATTTAGCAAATAAAAATAAATTAAGTTCTGTTGCTGGATGCCGTCTGAAGACAGCTTAAACTGTTGTTGGAAAAGGAACTAAAAAAGAAAGAGGGAGGCCTAAAATAAATTTTAATTTATATTTTCATTATAAAAATGTAGATTTAAAAATTAATGTTAAATATTAAAAATAAAAAACTTAAGAGATGTTTATATAATTGATGAGTTACCTGACGACATTAATAAAATTGAAAGTGCAATTTTAAATTCTAATACTTAATAAAATCTTGGTAAGCATTGGATTTATTATAAAAATAATATGCATATATTTTTATATTTTATTCATTGGTGAAAATATTGCTGCAGAATTAATAAATTATTTTAAAAATTATAAAATTTACGATAATGATAATTAAATACAAAAATTTGATTAATTTAAATGTTGGAATTTATGTTTAATAGTATTAGATTTGTTTTAAAATAATTATAAATATTCAAAAATAATTTTGTTATTATTAAATTATAGATATAACTGGAAAAGCATTGAGTAGTTATTGGGATTATTATTTTTGGTATTGGTCCAAGAATTTATAACAACATATCTAGTTTTAATAAATACATTAAAAATGCCTTTGCATTAAAAACATATTTAAATAATTATGTAGAAAATAACAAATTTAATGATGTTGAAGAAAGACTTACAATACTACTAATATTATAAATGCGAAAGTCTGTATGTATGTTTGTTACCACTCAGCTCCATAACGGCTGAACGGATTTTTATGAAATTTGGTATGTAGGTACTTTAGATCCTGGAATAGGACATAGGATACTTTTTATCCCGGAAAATTTTACGGTTCCTGTGGAATAACCACAAAGCCTAATTCTGGAACGGCTGGGAACGTGACTGAAATATTTTTTTCCTCTGGTGTCAGAGTTTATCAGGTCTCCCAAGGACCTCTGAAATGACTTAACGACTTCTATCAATCGATAACAACCGGGACTGAATATTTAACGTGCCCTCCGAAGCCTGGAAGCGCTCAGATGTTATGCCACTAAATGGTCACCCATCCAAATGTGTGCCGCTGGGAACGTTGCTTAACTTTGGTGATCGATTTAAGATCCTTCAACCAAGCGCAAACACTTATTTCTAAAGTTGCAACTTAATGAAACTCACGTTTTTTTCATACATCGACGCTGGAAAGCGGAAATGTGTTAACTACGTGATAGTTGCACAGATACACTCCAAAAACAATACCCTACTTCGTGGCTATCAGGTAAAAAATATTTCCTTCCTTTTTTGGTTTGCCATAATCAGTTAAAACCTAGGCATACATTGTATAATTTTATAATTCTGTT
The DNA here is from genome assembly GCA_002778355.1 of Clitarchus hookeri. Taxonomy (NCBI): domain Eukaryota; kingdom Metazoa; phylum Arthropoda; class Insecta; order Phasmatodea; family Phasmatidae; genus Clitarchus; species Clitarchus hookeri. The sequence continues at coordinate 1,049,706 of NQII01000112.1, forward strand.
TTCACAAAAATGAATTGTCTTTTCCCAATTTAGTTATTAGTGAATCACTGCAATACTCAATTGCACCCGGGCGAAGCTGGGCCAGTTTGCTAGTTAAATATGTTAAAAATTCAAATTGTAATAAAGAAAAAAAAAAGTGGTTTTAGAAAAGAATTATATTACAAATGAAAAGATTCAAGATTTTGCTTAAAGAACACAGATATATCATACAAAAATGTAAAATGATCTTATTCCAAATAAAATTGATTTAAATATATCCAATCTTAATAAAACAATAAAATTTATTTTAAATAATNATAAAATTGATTTAAATATATCCAATCTTAATAAAACAATAAAATTTATTTTAAATAATTATGCTTTAAAAAGTGAATTAATTTAATTAAAAAGTGAAAAATATATTTATTTTATAAAAGTTACAAAATTAAACAAAATTTTAAAAAATATTCAGTTATTCCACAAATGAAAAATGTAATGATTTTCAAGAAAGAGCTAAAAAATACAATGATAAAATGATAACATCGTAATGAAAAAAATATCATAAAATAACCAATTTAAATAATAATCTTAAAAAAAATGATGTTGCTCAAAATCCTAAACTAAAAGATGATATATAAAATGATTAATTTGGTAATTTAAAAAAAAATGTTGAAAAATGAACTAAAAAATCCTTATCAATCTTTTATTAATTATTGTGAAGCAAATATATACATAAAAGTTGGAAAATTAAAAGAAATATTTGATATACATGAGAAAACAAAATAATCTCTTCCTGCAAAAAATAAATTCATGTAAACCGACTGAATCATAGAGATTAAATAATAAATTTGAAAAAAAAAAAAAAAAAGATGTTACTTTAAAAATTGAATTAAATAATTGTGTTAAAAATAAAAATTTAATGAACAAAATAAATTAATTCAGCATGATCTACTTTGTATAAAACATAAAATCACATAAATGTATGCTCATGATGGAGAAAAAGATGAAGTTTTAAATGATTTTAGTATGTATAATGTAGATAAAAAATTGATATAATAGGGCAGGCAAATTAGAATACAAAATTCATTTTTAATATATAATTTAAAATAAAATGTTACAAAATTTTATAATTTATAAATAATTTTTATAAAAATAAAATATTAAGAGATGTTCCTAATCATATTACTCTTAATGATGCAGTAAATTAAGAGTATTTTCAATCAAATAGAATACAATCAATAAATTTAACTGGAAAATTAATTAATATTTTTAATTACATTCTGGATTGTTATTTTTATCTATTTGATTGTACAGTTTAAAGAATTAATATATATATATATATATATATATATATATATACATATATATATATATATGATCGTACTATTTAAAAAAATTTTTTTTTAAAAACATTTTCTATTAAAATGGTGACCAAATAACTTATAAATTAGTTAATGCATTACAAATCTCAAATGGATTTAAAATAAATACACGTATGTTTGTAATTTTTTAAAGAAATATAAATAAATAAATTTTACTAAATGGAAAAAAATTCACTGTTTAGTGCAAGAAAGAAATTAAAAATAATGATATGACAATTGACAATACATGTGATGGAAAACAATTATAAAAAGTATTTATTATATATGTAGTTCTAAAAAATACCATTTCTAAAAAAAAAAAATTAAAACAAATTTTGTTTATTTGCGAAGGCATCATGAATGAATTATGCAAACTAGTAAGGACAAATTTTCCTAGAAGAAAAGTTATTAGTTTTGGAATTGATAATTTGTGGCAAGTTGATTTAGTTTAAATGAATTCAGGAAATTTAAAATAAATGAAGGGTATAAAATTATTCAAACTATTATCAATGATTTTTCTAAATGCAGTTTTGCTAGTCCAGTTAAAGATAAATCTGGTGAAAATATTATAAAAGCTTTTGAATCAATAAAAAAAAAAAAAAAAATTATCATAAACATTTACAAACAGATCATGGAAACAATTTTTGTAATATTAAATTTATATATCTAATGAAAAAATATAACATAAACCATTATTCATTATACTCAGAACTTAAAGGTAGTATTGTTGAAAGATTTAATAAAACTATAAAAAATGTAATCTGAAATTTTTTTGCTATTAATGTAAATAATAAATGGATAGGAATTTCGGACGATTTAATAAAAGAATATAATAATACAAAATGTAGAACCTTTGAAATAGAACCCATCAAAGATAATAAAGAAAATTAAAAAATATTATTAAAATGTATTTTTCAAAATTATTATTATTTAATTGATTTGAAAAAATAAATGTACATTGTAATTTAGCTAAGGGTATGCTTAAAAAAAAAAATGATGGAAGTAATAATTTATAAACCAGTATCGAAGTTAGTTTTTAACCAAAAACATGTTTGGATTTCAATATTTAATTGTTTATAAACAAGTTAATTGTTTATTTTTAAAAAGTTTCAATATAAATTAATTGCAATAATTTTAGAAATAAAAATTGAAAATGATAATTGAGTAAATAGTAATGATACTAAGGTTGAAGTTATCTTAGAAATTAAACACATTAAATTTAAATATAAATATATTTCTTTGATTATTTTAACAATTATATTTGTCAAATGGATTAAATTTTTATAATTACCAAACAAATGGGGAATGAATTAAATCATCATAAAATTTAAAGCAGTTATTGATAAATAATGTAACTTAATTTATTTTTAAAGTTTATTTTTAAATAATGAAACATGTATTAGAATCTAAGACTTTTTCGGTTTTGTAGAAGATGCTTGTAATAATTTACATTGTGTTAAAAAAATTAATAAAACTTATGTTCGGAATTTTTATTTAGTTTTGGATTCTGCATGTATAAATTATATTCGGTCTTTTTTTGTACATTTTCCAGTTTTTCCATAAACATTTGTCACTTTTGTTCTGATTTATGTATTAAAAACATATATTTGAAACCCATTCAATTGTTTAAATTTATTTTAAATACTAAACCATTTTCTAAACATAATTTCAAAGGTCTATAAGGCAAAATATAGTTTTCTTTATTTTCCAAAGTTGTTATTGATTTTTTTCAAAGTTCTGGAGCTAGTAGAAAATCTTTATGATTATTTTATAAATTTTTAGGATATATTAAATTAAATTTAAAATATATCCTTTTCATTTGTTCAATAAATGTATAATATAATTTTCTATTGTTTCTATACTAATTTTTGCACCAATTCAAATTTTTCTTATGTTAAAAATTGTGACATTGTGCAACTATACAAATTATTTGCACCTAAATATATTAAGTAATTTAAAGGAATATTTTTATTTTAGTCATTTGTGTATTTATTATTAGTTTTAATATATGTTTTACAACATTGTGTTATTCCCCTGCTAGTACCTTATTCTAAAAATAAAATATCATAATCATTGATTAAATCTAATTCAATTTTAGTTGTTTTAAACATTGAATCCAAAGATAAACTTAGAGCTGTATAATACCATGATGGATCTATTTTATGTTTTTAAACAAACATCTAAAAATTTTTTTAATACATCAGCTAAAATTAATTTAGGAACACGTTTTATATATTCTTTGCAAATATGACATATTTTTTAATTTTAAAAATCTATCCATCTCTATTGTTAATTTTTCAATTTTAAGTTTTATACCATAAATACTTTTTTCTTTAGATTCTTTTCTTAACATTTGAATAAAAACTTTGTTGCATCTTCACCAACATATTCTATTGGGTTTTTATAATCATTAAAATATTTAATATAAAAAGAAAAACCCTTGGGTTCATATTTTTGATATTGTATTATGTAAGATTTTCCTGGATTTGGTTTATATGTATCCATATTTTTCAATAAAAATTCAAAATAAGGATGAATAACAAAAGGAACTGATAATGAATTCTTATAATTTTTTTTTCCTAAAATTTGGTCATTTTTTTTTTTTAACAATATTCTTTTATGTTTATTTTATTTTATTTTTCAGAATATATATTTTTACATCTATCACAAGGAAATATTTTCCCACCATTTTTACTAAGTTGTGATAATTTTGATAAGTCTTTACCCCAACAGTATTGCCTTATGTACATATTGTCATCTGACCTCGTTCGGCATAACCCGTCGTGGGTTACACGCGCACGAGGTGCAGGATCATGTGATGCCTGTGCTAAGTGTGCCTGCCCCGAAAGTGGGTTACGGCCGAAGAGGATAAGGGCTCTAGTTAGGTTAAGGCTTTCATTAAGAGTTTATGTACGTATTTTGCCATGAACGCCTGTGCACGTGCTGTAAGGTTTCTATTTTAACGTATCTGTTGGCATACACTCCCGTGCACATCTTGTGGTAAGAGCGGCCGAGACCACCATCACAGGGTTTTAGTGTGCAAGATCTCGTGTGTTTGTTTTACTGTGTACTCCTGTTCAAAACCTTTTTATCTTAACGGCCTTGGCCCTTCAGTAGATTTGGAGGGTACGTAGTTAATTATTTTCTTTCTATGGGTGTTTGTCTTTTATGTAACTGAATGTAACAATATGCTGGTTCAGGCGAGGTTTCATGCACATGTTTTCTTTATGCTGCTGTATTAAATAATGTTCTGATTAATTTGCTTTTGAGTTTGTGCAGTGCCTTGCGCAGTTTAATGTCTTTTTGCCTTGTAATTAACATCGGATGGCTCTGGATCTAACGTGGACATTGTCACATTTATTTGCAAAGTTTAAGTAGTCATCATCCCTGTACTTGCATTTTGCATGCTCCATGGCCAACAACGGAGCTGAAGAGGTAAGTGTCACTGCAGATACAAGCCATGTGGCTACACTGCAACCTGAGATATCTGTGCTCACTGTGTGGCCGTGCACAAAATCACAGCCTTGCACCCTGAGAACACTACAACTATGTAACCACTTTCATCTGCTGCTTCACCAGTTAGCCCTGTTAACAATCTGTAAAATAAAATTAATTTATAGGATTATCTTTTTATTGTTTATTATTTTTAAATTATAAATATTTAACTTTTCTTTGAATGAATAAAAATGTATAGTAAAATCAGCTTGTTTTTTTTTTAATTTAGATATATCATAAATTTTTATTGGCATTCTAATTTGTCCAAAATTTTATCAAGTTCTAAACTAACATTTTTATGTTTAGAAACTATCAATATAATTTGTAGCTGGATATAAAGCTAATTTTATAGAATATAAAATACATTTTTAATCATTATTTTTATATTTATACAATTTACTAGTTTCTTTGTTTTTAAATTTTTTGGTAACTCTATATATGATGAACCATTTAATGAATTATATCTATTAACGCATATTTATAAATTATTTATTGAATATAATGATCAACCAGAGCCTTGCTCTTCAAATTCTGTTATTTTAGTTAAAATATTATAGAAAACATTAAAGACTTCATCTAAATTAATTGACCTATAAATAATTGTATTTGTAGTTATATTTGGTATTTCTTGTATATAATTATTTTAATACTATCTTCTTTTGTTGATTTTAAAAATTCATTAGCATCTATATGAGATTCACTTTTAATTATGAATGTATGCATTCTTGATTTAAAGGCTGTATGCTTGCTTCTAATTTTTCTTCTCTTTTTATTTGATTTATATAATTTAACTCTTTTTTATTAATTATTAAAAATTAATTTTTTTTTACTAAAAATATTTTTATACTACTTGGGTTTATTTTTTCATAATTTTATATTTTAATCTCCTTTAAAGTATTTCATAAGACAATCTATATGTGCATATGATATAGTTTGCTAGGGATTTTAATTCATGTAATGAATAATTTTTCAAAACTACAATACATTTATTTATATTTTTCCCAAAAAATTTTTTTATATGACAGTAGTAAATTTAATAAAATCTGATTTTTTTTTACTTTTAAAATTTTTGATAGTTATTTAATTTACAAGTTCTGAATTTGACTTTTTGAAAATTTATTGAAATATTTTAATTACTCTTTTAAAACTTGTGAGTTTGAATGTAATCTTTCAACCTTGATGCTATGTCATTAAAACATTCATGTATTTTTATGTTCATTATTTCCTTCACCATTTTTTTCTTTTATTTACAAACTTCTATAAAAAATACAATTTTAAAATTAATTTCAAATGAATAAATTTTTAAAGCAATCAAGCTTTCCATTTAAAAAATATTTTTTATTATATGTATTAGCACATAATTTACTTATATATTTGAATGTTTATCTATCGTATTGGGATCTGATAGTTGATATCTGATTAATTTATATCTTTTATTATTTCACAATGTTTACATTTTTAATTTAAATATTTTTTTTTCTTTATTGTGAGATTTATTTTTTCATGTTTTATACATAATTTTATGAATATATTTTCTACATTCACAATGTACTTTATAGTGAGTTATTTCTCTATTATTGTAATATTCTTTTCTATTAATATTAGAACATATTTTATACACATGTTGTTTATCTTTTTAATAAATTTAATTTTTTTACAATAAATAAAAAATAGGTCCAATGCTAAAAAAATTAAATAACTTCATTGAGTTTATAAAACTACAAGAGTTGAAAGTAAATTAAAAATATAAAACACAATTTTCAAATTACTGACACAATTAATTGTGATTTAGGTGATATTATTTTGCATGATACATATGTTCAACATATTAAAAATAAAGATTGAAAATTTTTAAATGAAAACAGGTTATTATTTCCTTTTTTATAAAGGATTAATAGAAGATAAGAAAGAACAATCAGTGGACGATATTAAGTTTTCTTTGGCCTAGAAACACTTGTTGAATTTTCATTATTTAATCTTAAAAATCTTTATTTTTAATTTTTTTAAGTTGTTTCTAATTGCAAATTGATTTATTTTTATTAATAATTTTAATTAATAATAGTAATTAAACATTTTTTGACTTTGGATTGAGTTTAATGTGATTAAATTTTTTAAATTGGATTTTGTTTTTATTTTTTATTTTTGAGGTTTTTGATATTTTAACAGATTCTTAAGTTCTCAATATTTATAGAAAATGATCAAAAATGTAGGGTGGTACAGATATGTAATTTATATAATACTGCAACATGACAGGGTCTGTCTATCTATCTAACTATAGTTTACCAATTAGTCATGTCTATGTCCATCTTTTATCCTCCAAAAATAAATTTATTTAAGGAACCAGGATACAGTAAAAGTCTCTTAGGACCAGGGAAACTTCTTAAGGAGGTCACCTTGTGGTGTTTATTGACCATGTGGAAACTTATGTAGGTACACTTCTTATTGAGAAAACATTTAAAAAGGGACCTTCTTAAGAAAGTTTTACGTTATTTTAGCTATGTAAACCTCTTTCTCACATTAAATAATGTTGAACTACATCAATTATAACCAAATTTGCTGCATGCCAGAGTTTCTTAATACACTCAGTACTTCTAATTTTCATTTAATTTATGGTAAAACAGCTTGTATACTAAGTGCTGTGTTAAACAGGTCTTTGTTACAACATAGTCCTTCAGCATAATATATTATGCGACACTAATTTATGGCATAAGAAACAACTATTCAGAAATGCAACAGTATTGCAAAACATTCCCTCACACACTTCGAAAAACATAAATGTGATGATATTGTTTCATGGTTCTTCTATATCGTCTTTGAGAAACCTGTGTACTTCAGATTAAAGTGTTCAGTATTAAGTTTTGTCCCACACCCCTTTAATTTCACACTCGCCCTTATTGAGTGTTGGAAAAGGCTGGCATGAAAAAATATATGTAGGAAAATATAACCACCAAAGACAGTATCAGAAATAAATCTTCGTCAAAATATGTTATGGGTATTGCAATAATTTTGTTTTGGTTTTAAAGTCTTTAATAAATAAATAAATAAATATATANTATATATCTCAAAGAAATAAGAAAACAGTCAGCTGCAATAAAAATGTGTTAAAAGTAAACTCCAAACAAGCTTTCTTTCTGCATGCAACACGATTATGTCCTGCCAAAATTTTCATATTTCTCATAGAGAACTATTGGCAGCACAAATGAGCAACGTAGGCACAGAGGATAAACATATTAATAACCAAGAATGTTAGCACGCTCAATCCCTTTATTTTTATGTACATAATTTTTGAATATTTTTCTTTAATTTATTACAAACTACATGCAAGTGCAGCACNAATCCCTTTATTTTTATGTACATAATTTTTGAATATTTTTCTTTAATTTATTACAAACTACATGCAAGTGCAGCACACCCTCTCCCTTTCAGGATAATATTACTACTTGAAGTGATCCCTCGTCTCCACTTGGGATTAGAGCCCACTGTGCAGTGTGTTTGGCATGACCATACTGATACTACCCGTGTAGTTCATTCATAAAACAATGTGAGGGAAATATCTTCGTGAACTGGCATACTGGGGCAGCAACCCCTTGAAAGCAGCTGACAACTTATGTCAACGCCACCNAATCCCTTTATTTTTATGTACATAATTTTTGAATATTTTTCTTTAATTTATTACAAACTACATGCAAGTGCAGCAAACCCTCTCCCTTTCAGGATAATATTACTACTTGAAGTGATCCCTCGTCTCCACTTGGGATTAGAGCCCACTGTGCAGTGTGTTTGGCATGACCATACTGATACTACCCGTGTAGTTCATTCATAAAACAATGTGGGGGAAATATCTTCGTGAACTGGCATACTGGGGCAGCAACCCCTTGAAAGCAGCTGACAACTTATGTCAACGCCACCNGGGAAATATCTTCGTGAACTGGCATACTGGGGCAGCAACCCCTTGAAAGCAGCTGACAACTTATGTCAACGCCACCAGTTTCATGGCCACATAGTGGTTGTCACATTTGGTAAAACCAAATAGTGTGGACATTGTTTACACTGCTATGACAGTGCATTTTATTGGCATGATCAGACATTGGACATTAATTAATTCATGGTGTATTAAGAACATACAAGTGTGGCAAAGATACTGTACTCTAGCACATTAATTTGTAATTATAGGGTACACATCAGTATTAGAAGATTGTTTTTTTTTAACTTGCTCAGTGCCACATGCGTGAATTAAGTTTTTGTGAAATACACTCAATATGAAAATAATGTATACATGTGCTAAATTTTTGTTTGCCTATCCACCTTTCTGCAAGAAGCAGGCAAGAGGGTTGGTAGGCATGCTGCTTCTGTTTCAACACTATGTAGAATGCACCAGCTGATTTTCATATATGAATCTTTCCAGTTACTTGCCTAAAGTCCACCCACTCTCATTGGCTCTTCTGTGCAACAGGACTTTGGTGTAGCCTGTTGAATAGGCTTGCTTAATCTTATCAGTTTAGTATTGTTTTCACATGTCATTTACGTGTAACATGTGCATCATGTAGTATGCAGAACTTTTCAAAATGAACTCTCTTTAATTCATGAGTATTGTGGCCAGCTACTTAATAGCTTCTTTGGGAAATAGTTCTCTGAACCAGTCAGGAGTTCTCCCAACAATTTTAGTACTATTGATTGCACTTTCTTACGCAGCTTTTCAAGCTTGTCTTACATCCACTGGTTATATTTATTACACTCATTTGTTGTTCACTTTTTAAAATGTTAAATGTTTTAAGATTTGAATTTATGATCAAATCATTTAAACCAATGAGCTGTGCCATAACACTGTTAACGCCTCCTCAGGCTCAACTATTGAATGCAACACAATTTTTTTTTTTTTTTTTTTTTTTTTNCTAATTCAAGATGGTGAAGCTAAATAGTTTCATCTTGCTGAAATAAACTTCACTTCCTATGAATATCTCGGTGATTATTTGATGACATCTACAAAGATTTTCCCCAAGAAGTTCAAACCAAACAAAATGCATCAAAACGAAAGTAAAACTTATATATATATATATATATATATATATATATATATAAACTTTGGCATGTGTGTGCACGCATGTCTATGAGGTATGCAATTTCTGTTACGTATGTTTTTAGACTATGAATTCAAGAAAAGTTATAATATTTTAAGTTTGCTATTTATATTTTGTGTAGTTGGCCCCCAATAAATAAATAAACCACCAGCAAGTAGGCTAAAGAGATTAAATTAATCTGGACAGGGTCTCTTTTTTTTTTTTTGTTTTTAATCTTTCCTAGTATATATCATGTAAAATTTTGAGTAAGGAAACTTGCAACAGAGGCTTATTTTACTTGTATTTACTATAGTATAAATACTTACAACAGACAGAACGTAAGCGGATGTGACAGCTGAGTGTGTCGTTAACTTGTTTGATGTTTCAGGATACTTGGCATTGTATTTCTGGTGTTTGGGTTCCTAACACTGGTTGGCAGCATCATCTACTGTGTGTACGTTTGCAAGGACGCCAAGTCTCCCAGAGATGTTAATCCTGAGGAGATGTACTGGACACATCACTGGCAGAAGACAATAGGACCACCAGAGATCAACTACAGAGCAGAAGACAAATTTCCAGACGACCGGTACAGCGACCGCTACTCGGCCGTCAGCAAGTATTCTGGGAAGTACTCTGATCGAGACCGCAGGAGTGATCGTTACTAAAATAGCCAAAAGACAGAGACTTATAACAACTTATGACAAGTGAAATTGCTAAAAACATAAGTGCTACAATACATTTTTTGTAGGTAACTTAAGAACGAGTTGCAGAGTTTTTNCATTTTTTGTAGGTAACTTAAGAACGAGTTGCAGAGTTTTTGGGAAACCAAAACTTTAGTATGATTGGGGTTTTCGAAATAATTTGTACATTTGCCAGGAGAAGTGCAAGAAGTTGTACAACACACGTTTATTTCTAATTTTTTTATGCAGTGAAGTAATAAAAAAAAAAACAAATGACATCATCAACATTTTTAAAAATCAATTTTAATATCTACCATAAAGGATAGGTAAAACTGAGAATGAAGCTGGTGTACATAGTAAAAAAAATGTGTACAGATTTGAAAGCACACTTGCACTGCCATGTGTGAAAGAGTTACAAAGAGAAGTCAGTAAAAGGTGCTGCATTAATGTTAAAAAAGGTAATTCAAACTTAACCATTGCTTTTATTGCACAGTATGCCTACAAAACTTTATTATTTATCTTACATCTAGTATTTAACTCCCACATTTAAATACTACAACCTAACTCAATTTTTTATACAAGTCTATTGACAACTAATTCCTTTGATGTAGCATACAGTTAAAGAATGAAGCATATTGCTGTAACATTTGGCCCATAAAACTCAAGCCTATTGCTAGTAGGTTACACAGAACAAGATGTGGGTTATCTGTTTTACTGGTAAGAAGGAAGATTCTCAACAACCTACACGTACGACGTAAAAATCCTGAAAGGTTTAGTTGTAATTCCAAATCATAATGTATGTCTCATTCTCTTTAAAATATTTAACTACATTAAGGTGCTACATATACTTTATTCTCTTCAAGTCTGCATAAGAGCCTTTCAATCAGTGTGTTTCAATTATGAAAATAAAATTAAAATATTGAAATAATAGGTGCATCTAAGGTTTATTAAGTCATTGCATGGTGCTTTGTTTGTATCTATAGTTTTTTTTATACCAGAATTACATTTAAGTATTACCATTNATCATAATGTATGTCTCATTCTCTTTAAAATATTTAACTACATTAAGGTGCTACATATACTTTATTCTCTTCAAGTGCTCTGCATAAGAGCCTTTCAATCAGTGTGTTTCAATTATGAAAATAAAATTAAAATATTGAAATAATAGGTGCATCTAAGGTTTATTAAGTCATTGCATGGTGCTTTGTTTGTATCTATAGTTTTTTTTATACCAGAATTACATTTAAGTATTACCAGTGTTTGGTAATTTCTTGCATACAACAGCTTTACTTTCAAAGTAACCTATTGTGAGGTTTCATTTTAGAGTGTAATTTTTAAACACAAGTTTTAATTTTAACATTTGGAACTTGTTTTATTAGTAAAGAACAAATTAAAATGGATAAATATTTGTGCACAACAATGCTAGCATTATGTTTATTCATAAGTACTTTGTAATCATTTAGAAACTTTATTATAATGAAATAATTTTGTAAAAAAAATTAACTCTGGAATTATAAAATAGAAAATAACTTTCATTTTCCTTTTGTTTTACTTTATGGTACTATGACGTTTGCTGAGTGGACAGAATTAAGTATTATTTGTTTACTCAATTTTTTAATTGATTTCAACACAAAAAAACAGTGATTTTTACTATTAGTTCACTTACTCATTCAGACAAGCACAAGTTTCTGATAAAAAAACAATCCTTTCACGGGACATTTTAATGAAGCAATGTATATTAACTTTTTTTTTTCTTGTAGAGAGAAAATATTTCAAGAAAGCAATAATTTGTACTAAAAACCATTGTTATAAATTTTTATTATTTTGAAATAATGTAATTTATATATACAATTTATATATACTGGCTCTTCAAAGAATGATGGAAAAGCCCAAAACAAATAGGTTTTGTTTATCAACCATGTGGCGGAAACTCATACTGAGCGTGTTCTGAGCACGTGCAGGTAAAGTACGGGGGTCGAGGAAGTTAATGGGTGTGTTTGAGAATAAAACAATATTACATGTTGGGCATTACTTTATTAGCACAAGCAATGTTATAGTAACTACTCAATGAGACTATCATTAACGTCATTGCAGAGCCGGTAGCATCGTAGTAGACCCCCATGCTCTATGGAAAATGTGACGTGTGTCCTGTACAATTGCGACCGTTGCATGAATTTGTGCAACAAGTTCCATCTCCGAGTCAAAAGGAGTTGAATACACTAAGGCTTTCATGTATCCTCGCAGGAAGAAGTCCAATGGGGTGAGGTCCGAGGATCTTGCAGGCCAATTTACAGATCCTCCCCTGCCAATTCACTGTAAGTTTTGGTGATTACTGCCTGGATGGGGTCTGGAAAGTGAGCTGGGCCCCATCATGCTGATACCACATCATCTCTCGGATACGTAGAGGTACCTCCTCCAATATTGTCGGCAGGTGAACTTGCAAAAACAGCCTGTACATTGGCCAGATGAGTCGAGGAGGCAACATGTAAGGTCCAACTAAGTAGTTGCCCGCAATACCTGCTCAAAAGCCTACTGGAAAATGTCTGATAGCTCCACAGAACTGTTAGACATGGATTTTCGTCCTCCCAAACATTGGAGTTATGTGCATTGCACATACCGCCCCAAGTAAATTGAGCATCATCTGTAAACAGCACACATTCTGGAAACCATGGGTCTTCATTAACATGTTGCAGAAACCAGCATACTTGTTGCAGAATTATTCTCAATGCGTACCAACATTTCTTTCTCAAAGTGAAGTGTGTGCACTGTCTGTGGTCGTCCTGCATTAGGCACTGCTTACCATCAATGTGCCGGTGTTTCCCAGTCTGTCGTGGATTGCAGTAAATGTCTGTAAATAAGGACATCTTCGTCCAGGGAATCGTTTGCGGTACTATGGTCTTCAGCCGCATCGTACACAAAGTGCATGTCTCGCAGATCTCTTCATGCGTAGTGCTCCATGGTGATACTACCAATGTCACTCTGGTACTCGTGCTTTACACTGTTTACCGACACAAGACGTATATCTACTGGGCATGCGTAGGTACACTCCAAGAATATGATGTCACAACTACGTCGTTCAAATCAGTATGTACTGTAATTGATTTGTAAACAGAATGTTGCCAACGGCCATACCTGTTGTCATCAGATCACCGCAGCTATGCAACATTGGACATAGTCATTACTGGGATGGGTGATCGGTTGGACACAACACGTGCTGTTAGCTTCTCTTCGTTATTCACTGTACTCGAAGTTACTGTCACATTGCTTTTGCTAATAAATAAAGTAATCCCCAACATGTAAAATTGTTTTATTCTCATTCACACCCACTAACTTCCTCACACCTCGTACCTTACCTGCGCATGCTCAGTACACACTCTGCGAGTTTCAGCTACAGTGCATCAAGTCATTCTTGGGTGCACCCAGTGTTTCAGAGCGTATTACAAGTATACGTCACCACAACAGCTTGCCATCGCAAATTCCAAATACTTTTTTTCTGTGCACGTTGCCAGCCAGTACAATCCCATCCACAAGTAACTTTCTCAGCTACTGTCAATCCTGTTAGCTTCACTACTGGCAACCCCCCACAGCCTGAACCATGTCAACAAGTCATCTGCTGCAGGATCAATACAGAGCTCGTAAGTTGCGACAGCTGTGGCCTGCAATCTCACCGTCAATGTGTCACTAAGAGAGAATGGTGTTGGCAGTGTGCGCCGCAACTCAACTTGCCGCCATGCTGTGCTCACCTGGCAGGGTGTGCAACTAAGTTTTGCCACCTGCCCCTCTCCCTGCACATATCAGCTCACTACTCTGCATGCCAACGGGACAGCGTAGTGTCACAACAGCAGCAGTTCCAATATGTATTTTATTTGCAGCAGTGACCGCCTTCACTCCTTCCTGCTTCCAGTTACTGCCAAGCTTTGCCGGCCTGCCAACAGAAGACACTGAAGAATATTTCCACGGCTGCACCAGTCTGCTTTAATGCTCTGGTGTGGAGAAGGACGTCTAGCTAAACTGCATCCGAGACTGGTTTAGTGGTGACGCAAAAACAGTGGTGGCATGGCATATCCCATCACGGCATCATGTGGGAAGAATTCAAATGGTCTTGAGTACCAGGACCTTTTCTTCTTTCCAAGCATGCAGTAGTGTGATATTAGAACAGCAAAAACCAGGTGTGTCTTCTGCCTCTCCCCTCCTTTGCAATGCAGAAAATAAATCTGGTGCTAACATGCCATGTCCACCAATGAAGTACTTGAGGTTGTGGAAAGGATAGTGCAACACCGAGCTTCATGGTGCATTAGCACTGCTCATCCAATAACTAACCGATGACTTTAGGCACTTCCTTGTAATACTCGAGAAGAGTTATAGTACATCAGACCTACCACGTCGCAATAGTGACTCTGCCAATGTGTGTTGGTTCAAGGACAATTCTGCCACAAAATTTTCTGAACTTCCCCATTTTGACTAAAACTTAAAAAATCTGTAAAACCAGTACCAAGCTAACTGACAGTGCTCCACACAACAGTGAACTACATGCTCCACATCATCCATGTTTGGAACGTGGACCGCCACGTACTCGCGCCGTAACTGTGACAGCTAGAAGAAAATGCACTGGCATGACGAGAGTCCTAACCACAAGAATATCAGCAAATCACTTAACACTTCCAGTAAACAGCCTGTAACATTTCTCTTGAATTAGAATGCCGAAGTTCTGTTCTCCATTTTTTATTAATTCATTAGTATTCTCACAGCAAAAAAACAAATATCTCACTCAACTTCAATGATCTAAAATGAACTTTAAACAAATTTTGCAGCAATTATGTATAAAAAAATAATGTCTAATTTTTTTTTCTTTTGCGCGCACACAGCCATTCTTGACGCCACACTCCTCATCCAATAAGCAATGGCAAGACAAGAGCCAATCAGGACAATTTTCTTTAATTTCATGTGATTTACAAATTTTAATACGTACTATCCTCTAAGGACAAAATGAACAATAATCTCTAAATATTCATCTGAAAATTAAACAATGCAATACTTGATACCCTCAAAGTGCAAAATGAACAATAACAATAACCTCTAAATCTTAATTTGAAAATCATATTACCGTATTGTCACCACAACCAAAATAATCCAAAACCAAAAAGATGATAGTAATAATACCTAAAAAAACCACAACGTTAGAAGCTTTGTGAGGTAGAGACCGGATGGTGCCTGACCCCAGAAAAATGTAATCCTCCCGAACAAACTCCACAACAGATTTTACTGTCACAAAACTACAGTAGTGCCAATGAACATTCAGATACTAGTGCTTCTAAATAACCAACAGTTCTCATAACTTCACCTGCATGAATCTTATTGATGTGTGCAAAATCAAACCTACTACTCAAACAGTGCAGTTAGCTAGTACCAGTGAAAAAGTTGGCGAAATACCGTTCCATTTGGAAAATTGAAACTGTCACTTCCGCTTTTGTATCAAACGATTTCAGAGAGGATGCTATACTAGGCATACCATGGCTGACAACGGAACACTGTAGTGGAACCAGCTGCATGGCAAATTCTCTTTCACCAGAATGAGCACCGGACGGTGTATAACTAAGATCTGCAGCCCACTAGTTGTGAACCAGACGTACAGCTGGACGAGTTTGACCACGCTTTGCCACCCAAGTTCCGTGTCGCAATACAGCTCCTGCTTAAGGAGTGCATGATGTTTTTACTGCTGCCACTGCATTATGTTATACCAACGTGACTGGGTAATACGGCTGTGAGAGGCAGGGTGAAAAGTGTACCAAATTACATCATTTGGACCTTTATGCCTTCACAGTCGGACTGTATTGGGAGCAACAGACAATGTTTGAAGATGCCTATACGTGGTAGACCAGTTCTATACGACCCAACAGACTATCAAGAGGAAGGGCAGTTTGACATAATGGGACCAAAACAAAGCCCGATGCTTCCTTGTCCACCAGCCACCAAAGTGTAGTAGCTTCACTAGAGCTCTGCATCTCCGCCAGATGCCTGTGATCTTGATAACATCTACATGTTTTGAAACTAACACTTCACCACTGTACCCTTTGTTTCTACTGGTGTCAGAAGAGAGCAATGTGGAGTGTTATGGATTGCCAGCAACATATTGTCTTAAGCGATAGCTCACACTTTTCTTTGGGAATAGATGAACACACTACCAGAATTTGGAGGACCGTGCACGAGTTTTACAGTCCCTGCCTCACTTTACAGCAGTGAATATTTTTAGCAGTATCAAATCCATTTTGCTATGTAATTGTGACATTACTGTGATATGTTTTTTTGCATCGCAAAATGCTGCACACTTTAATATTTTTATACATAGTGGAATATTTTAACTAACAAAAAATGTAATAACATGGGCACGGGTAGATGCCATATTTAGGGACACCTGTTTTTCGTAAGGTATGAAATCGCAAAATTTTCTTTAGTTATTTGAAATTGAATCAACTGGTTTAGTAACTGTGGCATCAGCAGTAGCTTCATTTAATATATTAACTGTACTTTTTAAAGCATGGTTGGGGTTATTTAAAGAGCTTATTTTGTTCAGTCTTTCTACTTTCTTATTAGTTGTTATGGACAGTTTAAGAAAGTCTAGTTTGAAGGCTGCTTTGTTAGTCTGTTGATTTAGAGATGTGTCATAATACGTAACTGCTAGCAGAATAGCACAATGATCACTTATTGCTGCATTTATGGTGAAGATTAATATGCTCTTGTTGTATTAGATAGACGTGACCAATAACAGATCTGTCGTCTTCAGTAATTCTGGTTGGTAGGATGTTAAGTATGCTGAAACAAATACAGTTACTCAGTATTTTATATATCAGGGAGAAAATGGTGGTATCATTTGGGTTTATGTTGAAATAGCCAGCTACATAAGTAGTTATATTAAGACATTTTTGTAAGTCATCATCAAAGGAAAACAAAAAATTTAATATTATACTGAGGTGAGTGATAATAAGCAGCAAATAAAATTTACCAACCCTATGCAGTTCCACCCAGACTGGATGTTAAACAGAACGTTAGCGTTTTTGATACGGCAATGTAAGTTACTAAATGAGTTTAACATTTTTTATAATGTTAACGTTGCAGTGTGCAAGTATTACAATAACAGGGTGGCTAGCAGTATCCTTATAGCTAATTCCCTGACTTTTCCAGGTATCCTGTTACATTTCCCTAATGAATTTACACAGCAAATATTAAAAATATTTAAATGTTTTTCTTAAAATAAATTACAAAATTTTTTTATAAGTAACCATAACATAGCCTTTATTTATGCAGAAACAAATATTTTTATAAAAACTAATAAAAAAAGGAACAAGTAGGTAGGTACAAAGATGCCAAATGGAAAAAGGTGACATGTTAAATACTAGCGTCTCATAAACTGAAAAAATTCAGGATATAAAAACAAGAGACAATACATTGTATAAATTCAATGAGAACCACTAAAAGGGTTTGAATTGTTTTTGAAATTTTGAAATATTTTCTTGCAAAATATTACACTTTAACTATAAACATATTTTCCACAATGCCAATGCTTGCTGCATAAAAAAAAATGCAAGAAAATGTGTGTGTAATAATAGTTGCAATTAAAGATACAACAAAACTGTTCCCAGGCTCATAATCTTCCTATGAAGGTGGAATAAACGAAGTAACATTACAATTCACAAGATGGCATGTAGCGTAAGTAATTTTCTTATTAAATACATTTTTAACTATTTTATATAAATTCCCTGACATCATACAAATTTCCCTGACTTTCTGCGATGCTAGCAACGCTGAATAAAATAGAGAATGTGTGTGCTGTAAACATACAGATGCCAACAGCAACAGCACTATACACAAGTCCGACACTGGTCTGGCGCAACTACACGTTTCTCTAACCTTAATAGCATCAATGGAGAAAGTACGAGTATGTTATTTCAACCAAACCAGCTTTTATGGTGAGAAACATGAATAATTACTATCAAGTTATTCAGTGGAATCTTTCCTCAACTCTAAATAGTATAAAACAAAGGCGCTTATCCGCGTCTGTCTGTGTATTCACTTAGTACTTCTACCTAAACTACTTAATGGATTTTGATGCGGTTTTCAACATCATTTAAAGAACTTTTTGAGGAAGGTTTTGGTGTATAATTCATTTATATTTGGTGTAAGGATAGTAGAGAAAGGTCTTAGCTGTTTATAATCATGTCATAAAAAACCACTTTTAGGGCGCTTACATGGCTTGTGCTGACTAAATCACAAGAGATACATCAAATTAATGTACTGCAGAATTGTAGCTCTCAAAAAGATCTACAGAAAAGTTCGAGATAGCATATGTTTATCTTTTAAGGGTGAACCACAGTAACCAGTTTTGTCTTTCAAAGTATCGCTGTAAAAACTAAATTGTTACCGGGCGAAGCCGGCCCAGTTCACTAGTGTTTTTATAATCTATTAATTATGTAAATGAAGCTACATAAATAAGTAAGCCGTTTTATAAGTTACAGGGTCTAAGTTTTTGCTGTCAAATTGTAGGGGTGATGCAAAATGGGGCTTTCTACCAAAATTGTTTTTAACTTAAAGCTATCTTATGCAGGATAGTTTTTTTTATGATTACATATTTTATCAGATGTTTTCTATTGTGTTAAGTCATGCTGATGGACCATGCTTTTGCTTATGATTTATACATTCAAGTCAACTGTATATTTTATATGCACACACGTGTAGACCACTGTATACATGGAATAAGTATTTTTTTATATTAGTTCCATTCAATAAAATTATTTAAAAGGTTTTCAATTAATAAAATTTCTTACACGAGACGATTCTCAGCAAATGTAACATAGTATATGTCATTGCGAACTAGAATAGTAGTTTATAGAGAGGGGAGAGAGGCCATTTCCTAACAGTTGTGTGGAATGTTTTTGGCATAAAAGGACAAAATGTACATGCACTAGCAGAAAAAGGTGCACACTTCTGTTTGCTTAGTTCCAAATCACTGTGGCATATAGACACATGCCAAGACAACCATATCATACACGAGTATACAAACACAATAACTGGATACCAGATTAGAAATTAGTGTCACACCAGAGGTGTCTTGCTACGATTATCCACAATGCTGAACTACGATCACAGGTACCGCTAAGTAAATTTTCATTAGTGCCATATCATCAAACAGCTGTGTTCAGAAAGAAGTGCTTAAAGGTACGAATGGCAAATAATTGCATTCAATGATGAGTGCAGATCTTTTCTTGGTGCTAATGATGATTATCCATGCGAGTAGTATACACCACTATAGCAGTGCATAGAACATTCAGTGCAATTTGTACACGAAGCCATACTATTTTAACATTACAGTGACCATCTATATACCACTCGTCCAACCCAACACACCCTCCAAGGTGTTCAAAACTCCTGTCCAGTATGATCACAAGACCTGTACCCACTCAACCTGTTTGGAACTGGATTGAATGTTTATTGGTACAATCTTCAACAATGTTTCCAGGCAAAGCCAGTACTGCTGCTGCAGGAGGCTTGTGAACTGAAACTTTGACACTCCCTGCAGACTGTACACAAGTATGGCCTTATGAGAATGGTTGTATACGATATATTACCTACAGCACGTATAAATAAATTTACATTTCCTGGTACTACGGCTTTATGGTGTTCTTTTTTTTCCACTTTCTGGTAATACGAGCTTAAAGTAAGATAAGCAAAAACAAAGTGGCTAAGACATATCTTATAGTAACCGTCATGCTTCATGTGGATATTGCATATATGTGCATATACATTCGATCAGTGGTCCGATATCTCAACGGCAACATGGGCCAGATTCACAGGATCCAGACATGTATTGAGAAGTGGACCTAATGTAGAGTGCATGCGACCGCCAGGTTAAACCCACTACAGGCAGTTGAACTCTGTTTGTGTGAGAGGTAGGGTAACAGTGCAATGGAACAACTAGTAGTTTTGCTATGAAACATCCAATGTGTTTGACCAGAGTTGCACAGGACTGGACGTTGCAGCACGATAATGCACCTGCGTATTGTACAAATCGTGTGTGCCAATTCTTGGCTCAGCATGCCGTACATGTTCTCGATCATCCACTGTACTCCCCTGATCTCGTTCCAGCTGACTTTTTTTAAAGCAATTTATACTTTTAGAAACTTCACCCTCTAAATACTTTCGTAATATAGAATAATATTTCCTGTTTCAGTGTACGCACTGCATTAGCACTGCGCTCTAGCATGTGGTTATAAGTAATTACTTTTACTACCAAAAGCGATGGTGTTAATTTATGATGTCGTAAACACACTCAAAAGCAAGAGACTGACTGAGCAAATTGAGCACCCAAAAGTTTATGATTGGTCTGAGGCACACTGTCCAAGAAATTTTGCTCTAAAACTAACAAATACTGACTTCTAATTTTTTGTGTTTCTTAATTTAACAACTCTGGCTTTAAACTGTAATAAAATAATTTGTTGATTTACGCTATGCTGTACCTGGCAACAAAACTGAGGCAGGTACGAAATTGTAAGTTTAAGGAAGTGTTTTGACAACCAAAACCTCGTCCAATTTAGCTTTTTAATTTATTTATGTTTATTGCAGTCTGTTTATCCCGTTGGGAGATCATTTGCTCCAAGATATGGAATAATGATATGTTTACAATTAATATTTCAATTGTTACAAAATCAATCACAGATTGATTTTATAAGAATACATACTGCATTTTATTCCACAATTGAAGATGAGTTTAGTTATCTACTACATGGATAGAAAATNATTTTATAAGAATACATACTGCATTTTATTCCACAATTGAAGATGAGTTTAGTTATCTACTACATGGATAGAAAACAAAGTGACATGTAACCTATTATATATATGTATAGAAAATGTGAATGACAAAGATGAAAAGTTTACATACATATTCAGACATTTATTTCAAGAAACACACAAAATTAAAGCAAGTAAAAAGTTACAGCATTTCGAGATGCAGAAAATAATAAGTTGCTAGTAACAAATATATAACTTTAAAAAGTTTTATATTACGCTGANCAGCATTTCGAGATGCAGAAAATAATAAGTTGCTAGTAACAAATATATAACTTTAAAAAGTTTTATATTACGCTGAACAAGCAACCAAACCGATTTTGTTCTAAACATCTGCACACATGCCCTTGAACTAAAATATATTTAACAATATAGTCTCCTAAACACCGATTTTGTTGTTTCAGTATTGTCACAATAATTTTTACTAGTACATAGTCAGCTAATCAGTAGAGTTGTTTTTAATATATATATATANTTTCAGTATTGTCACAATAATTTTTACTAGTACATAGTCAGCTAATCAGTAGAGTTGTTTTTAATATATATATATATGTATATATATATATATATATAAATAAAATTTGTCATAATTTGTATGTTCAAATCACTGGTTTTCTTGGAGTGTAAAAATGTTTTGTTAAGTGGGAAACTTTGATATTGTTTACAACCCAAAATTGTTGCAGCATCAAATTCTGTTGGTTTCACTATCAGTATTTATTTCATTGCATGTCAAACACTGCTTGCATGTTCTTATTTCTGTGACATGTAGTATAATACACTACGTGTAAGGGGATAAGAGTAACTTTAGTGTCTGCATTGTCGATGGAACAATTTCAAATGAAAACCGAAGGATATGATGTAAATAAGCTGATTTAATTAGATGAGTTTGAACAGCATGTATAATTTTCTTTCACAACTTTACAGGCAGTTTGCTGAATAGGATGGCAGACTGCTAGAAAGAGGTTCTGTTTTCTGTCAAAAGTTGTGAATGCCAAAGAAATTTAGTTTCTGGTAGAGAATTATGTAAAATAAACTAAATTTAGGAAATTGTGAAATATATCAACTTGCAGACAATTTGAATGTAGACTAAGTTATTAAGTACCATAAGCAGGGGTGACTTGGGACATGGGGAAAGACTTTGTGACAAGAATTTTGCACTGTTATCTAAATTTTCTTCCATTTCAAAGAGGCTATTTTTAATGTTCAGTGGTTCAATTGGCACCAGTGAATATCTGAAACATCCCACTGAATTAGGGGACATTTAAATGTGATTTTATGTGCCACAAAGTGACTCCCCCCGCTTACGGTACGTGTTGTTATTCAATTGAAAAATGTATATTTACGAGCTAAAAGTATCATTTTACAATATAATTTACGTCACTGAGCGATATTCCTTTGTTTTTAAGTACTTTTATTTATATCTACTAAAACAAGAGTGCCTTGTGAATAGCACGGAGGAAGCAGATATTTGTTTTCATACTAAAGTGAGCATTTCATTGTACCTTAGACGTTATTTTAATTGTCCCGCATACGTGAACAGATTCCATAACCATTCTGACACGGGGGTAGATGGATTGTGGGGAGGGGGGTATTGTAAACCCTCTGTGCGTATATTTAAATTTAACTGTATTTGGGTTGGTTTAATCATTTAGTTACAGTTATATTCATGTCGTACCACTCGTAACCGTTGCCAAGATTACAAAGACGCTACTTCTAGACAACAAGGCTACTGGCTACGGAAGAACGAGACATTTTTCATTGTGAGAAAATAAAAGTGGAGTTAACAAAATCAAACAAATCTTTGGTTGTACCAAACAATTATTACACGCACGGGCAGACATAAGCCAGGTGAAGTAGCTGCTGCACCTCGAAAGGGGGTCGTGGGTAAAGGCTGTTCACGGAAAAGTGAGCACTTTTGAAAGCCCTGCTAAATTGCTACTTTCAGGCCATTCACTGCGTATCTTTCTGCGAACCTATCAAAATAAACACTGTCATGTGACTTTCAGCTGATGTTTATATCAACTGGCTCATATGCTCACTGCATTCTTTTTCTGTTTAGACACAATTTAATGCCTTTAACTATGGTCAACGCTTCAGAGGACATAAGAAACTGTGTTTGATTTAAGTCGTCAACAGAATAGGAGAAGATTTAAAAATTCTATTTCAAACGTTCACCTTTAAAATGTTTTACAGTTGAAACATTTAGATAATGCATTGTTTTTACTTCATCATACAGAAGACAACGCGCCTTAAACAATTGATAAATGATCTAAGAATTTTGTTTAACAACATGTATGAGTAGAATTATATGGCGTAAATACCTTGCATATCGATATCTTAATACAAGACTATGCACAAGCAAATTGCGGGCGTTGCTATTACATTACGAGTACTGTAGAGAAAAACAGTTATTGGCATGAAAACTAAATAGCTGAACAGAATATATACAAGATTTTTACACCATACTTCCGCAGTAATATTTGTCACTCTATGCAAGTTTCGTGAAAAGTTGTCAAGCGCCACAGTTTTTAAAGCAAATAACACTAACATTTGCTAAGGCCTACAGCTCTGCCTACAAAATAAAAATAAAATTTTCGCTTGTAAAATTTAAATGTATACTCAGATAGGAATATAACTTCACAATATTAAAAACAAAATACCTAGCCAATGACAAAGCATTTCATGAAACTACATCCACTCATTTAATGCAAAATCTAATTTTGCCCCTAATTACTTACCTTTGAGGATAGTCGTGAAAATTAGAACTTACTGTTTGATACATGGACTCATACAAATTAAACCGCTTGGGCAGACATTATAGTACTGTTTTAACATATTCTTAATACTCGATGAATGTTTCACACACACACAATATAAAACATTTTAATGCAGTCATTGTTTCAAAATGAGTGGCATCTTGCAGAGATATTAACTCTTCGATCGTAAGTTGGGTATCGCCTAAATACTAAATAACACGCACACATTTATTTAAGCTTTCATAGTTATAATACATTGCACAAATATTCATCTAAAGTTTCTTTACATTTATTTGAGATTTAAACTTAGTTTTCAATTGCATGAAGCAGCACGTTTTCCACGTGAAATCCCACGCATTTCTGGGACAATAAACTATGTCGAAATACAGCCGAAATCAATAACAAACAATGCCACTTCACTCATAACATGCATAAAAGTATTTTATTTATTATGTTAACGAATGCTTTCTTTCAGAAGATACAAACAAACATTTTAAATCACGGTCGTAAACCCCTGTTTTGTTGACACACAAGTGTGGACCGGGAAAACAATACCAAAACAAAACAATTAACCAGCTAACTTGAGCGTTGCATCAGCCTGGTGATGATTTGGAAGACACACATGTGTTACAAACACGCTACATTTTATTCTTATTTGCATATAGCAAAAAGGAACTGAATCGCAGGTGACAACAATTTTTAACTTTACTTCTAGTAAGACTTTAAAACATGAAACTATTATTGTAGTTCGCTGCCAACTTAACTGCATATCGCGGTCATTGCTTACGTTAAAATATACGCAGTTGCAGGCAGTGATATTTTCAAAGGTTGATTTCAAGAGTGCTCACTTTGTCGCGAACCACCTATACCTCCACTGACGTATTATAGCATGCTAGGTGGCAAGGTTACATTATGAAGTCTTATCACTACAGGTAATTAATTATAAGGCTATGAGTAATGTTGAGGGGATGAACTCCATACACACTACTGCAGTTGTACAGTAGGAGCGAGTGGGTGGTGGTTCATTATCATTCTTGCTGCACTACTCTTGAGAGTCATTTACTACCACTGATTACATATTTGCTACAAATACATAAAGATAACAAAATAATTCTGTTCTAGCAACTTAATATCTTATTGTCCGTATAATAACAAACAACATAATTAGGCCTATCCAGTTTTGTTTCATTCAACATTTCTTTTGCACTGTTGATTCATAACAATTAACCAGTTTGGGACAGCACAGAAAATTATTGTTGGCTACCTACACATTGCTATCAATGTGTTAAGATCTAAAAATTATTTCAAATTCAAAGCATTCAAATCTACAAAATTTCTGAATAAGATAATTTTCCATTTGCATTGACTGTTTCCAATCCCAATGTAGAATATCAAGACATTCACTTTGAGACATAGCCATTATTTGGTTCATTTCAGAAGTAACAGTAAATGTTTCAAACAGAGGTGTCTGTCTGTTGAAATTGCCAAGGAAAAAATATCAAAAAGTCCTATATTAAAAAGCGGAATAGGAGAGAGTGAAATGAAGTAAAAAGTAAAATTTTATTGTACCAGACCATAGAAAATCAGTAAAATATGTATGTGCATTCTTAAATACAACCATATATTTTAAGCATGGTTTACAACACACAATTGTCTTACGATTTTCTTTTTGATTCTACGGTTATTTGAAATACAAACATTTTGTTATACAAGGACAAATGTAGCTATGTTTTTTTCGTAGCACAAACGCATCACTAACTGCTGTTTTCTCTAAAGCAATACGGCACATCATTACAGGACACAATTCTCTGGCCAAAGCATTACAATACTGACAAGACACAGAAAATATTATTTTACTTCATAATATTGACATAAAACAATACATACACTCATTTTAGTTTAGATATATGTAACAAGATTGCATAACCTTATTTTCAAAATGCAACCCACATATATAAAACAAGCTTAGAAGAAGCAAGCATTCTAATAGTTCGCTTCTCTCCCAGGACAAAAAGAAATGGTGTGTTTAGTTATTCTTTTATATGGTGTTTTGATAGTCTAAGTTTTGCAGACACTTTCAAGGAATGCCATCAAACTTCTCAAATTAAGTCGGGGAGAAGAGTTACTTTGTTTCAGCTTTTCCGGTTTGATCTTTTTACTATCTTAACAAAAGGTTTTCATTTTTACAAAGGCCAAAGTTGAAGACAAAACATCACCTAAAAGAGTAACGTGGAAAAGTCGTAAATTTTCAAACATTTTCTCATTTCTATATGCAATAACACTGGTAAGAAAAGGAGAGAAATTAAATTGTCGCTACACTGCTTTTTTTTTTTAAATTTATAGTACATTATCTAAAACAGTTATATTTTTTTCTGCAGACACATGAAAATATTTTACATTAAACTTGAGCAAAAGTGCACGACTACCTTATATTTACCAACATACGCTTCACAAAATCTGGAGATAAAATAAAATTATTTATCAAATTGAAGACTTCAAAATTATACTCTAAACTTTACCGCAACACAGTAAAATTCAGACGTAGGGCCCACCGAAGTGAATATATTTTGCTATTGTCGCATTTATGAGCAAGGCAATGGGTAGGCGTGCAACCAAATACTTTTTAACATACTGGGACACTTGAAGAAATTTTATAAATGAGCACACTTCTATATAAATTCATTGCTTTGTTAAACCATTTTCTGAATAAATTTATGGAAAGCCAATGTTTCCGACGTAACCCAAAAAATCGGCAACGTTTGTTATTTATTTTTTTGATAATTAGTCTCAAAAAACAACATTGCAGGTATAGTCCCATAAATATTGACAAGGTGATGTCCGTTACTTTGACCAACATACCGGTTGGAGCAGACAGTTTTGCGACTGTCTTCCTTCGCCACGCATGTATATCTACGTCTCGTGAATGTTTTACACATCACAATAGACTATTTGTTTGTGCCAGATAGGACATTTCAACCTTACACCTTTAAATTACACAATTATTCAATTTAAGTATGTATGTTACAAAAGAAACTTGGTAAAAAAATTTATTTCAAAATAACATGAAATTATGCTGTTTGACTTGGATACAT
This sequence comes from Clitarchus hookeri, assembly GCA_002778355.1. Lineage (NCBI taxonomy): Eukaryota > Metazoa > Arthropoda > Insecta > Phasmatodea > Phasmatidae > Clitarchus > Clitarchus hookeri. Next base: position 1,076,965 of record NQII01000112.1, read on the forward strand.
GTATGATACTATCAGCATAAAACTTACTTGAATAGGAATGAGAGGTTTTATCCTGCAAATAAATGCAGGAACCGGGATATTATAACTGCTAGAGACATAATCTTTAAGACGTTCATTGGTATTTGAGGACTATAAAACATGAGGACTTACATTATGTAAAAAATTTAATGATTTATGACTGAAATATGAAATTAAAATACATTCAAATAAAACATTTTCTAATTTATTTTTGATATAAACAATTTATTTACATTATTGTTAGAATCAATACAGAAAGTGATACATGTCTGAATACATTCTGTCTTTGTTAAAGCAACTCAGTTCAACAAAAACTCATTTGATTACCCATTGAGAGGTAGGGTGAGATTCTACAGGGCAGGCAGCACAAAGTGTCATCTGCTGTCTCGAGATGGCGCTGAGAACGTTTACGCCTCACCACTAGCACCAAGCAATGATCAGTACAACTACGTGCTCAAGACTCAAAAAAGCATTTTAGTAAATCCAATAAGGGTTCTTCCCCCCCCCTTTTTTTTTTACCGTGGACTTTCACTTTCATAACAGCTGATGGCATATCAAACAATTATTTCTGCAAATCCTAGGAACAGGGTTTGCCTTCCATTGCAGGTCAGCATACATACTATATTGTTAACATGAACATGGGTCATGTTTTTAACAGTTTTCAAGAGAGTGGGGAATATCTGTGGCCCAAGTAATGATTTGGCACAGTTTACAATGAGGTTTGTTTTGAGTGTAGTGTGCCATAAGTTAAACTATCATGTCCTGCATATACTTAAACATGATACACCACACCGCCCAAACAGACCCACACAAGTACTACCAGTGGGAAGTTAAAGGCATACAGATACATTCATGCAGTCTGGCAGTTATAAAAAATGTTTTGTTTAAAAACAGATCACCAACAAGAACAAATTTACAATTATATAATGTTTGGCATGGTACTGTAATGTGAAAGGATTGTCTTGAAACACTATAATATTTCATTTATTTTACTATATAAAATTTATCAAGATAACATACACAACTATACAAAGAAATGCTTTCTTAAAACATTTAAATAATTGACAAAATTTCACAAAAGTGGTTAGTTATAGAATAGGAAATAATACTAGTATTCTTGATCTCATGCTCAGCATATTTCCTACTTTGCATTTCAAATTACTGTGCTTACATTCAATGTACATATATGGCTATAAAATAAAATTTAATAAACATAATTAGTTATACACGGTAAACCAAACTGTTACAAAAATGGACTAGTATAGTTACCAAAGAACCATATAGGATCACATAAACATTCACATCCTACATTTTACTGTACATATTGTTTCAATTTGCTTTTCATGTATAATTATCATAATACTGTGATTTTGGATATGGAACTACGACAAAAATATACAGATAAAACTGTTTTGACTACGAAAAGACTTAAAAATATTTTTGAGTTATAAACTAACCATTATTTACACAGCAGCTCTTTTTCCAAAAATAGCAAAAACTAAAAGAAAAAGGTCTTAAGAGGGATTAAATATGTATTTAAATTTTGAATGCCATCAGCTATATTACATTACACGAGTAAAAGGCTCTAATATATGGACGGCGGCAATAACTGCAACTACATAATGCCACTGCTTGTAGTTAAGTTGCCTAAAAACAACTCTACAGAAATCAAACACAAGCAATTTAAAAGGAAAGCACATTTAACAAAATTATTTAATACAATATATTCAGGTATATTATAAAATGTTCACTTTAAAAGTTGGGTTACCACCAAATGCAATTAACACAAAAAAAAATTAATCCTCCAAAACTGTCACTGTTTACTCAATTTAAAAGCATTTTCATTTAACAATTTAATGGCAATGTAAATAAATAATTAATTTAAACAATAAAATTTTAAATAAATATTTAGTATTTACAATTTTGCTCATTAAATTGTATTATATTTACATAACCAACTAAAGCACTGGGTCACCAGCAAAATAAATTAAATAAACACTACAATATGATCCATAATAATTACTGGAAATGAATACATAATTCAACTTTCTAAATTACTTTTATTGTCATGTATTGCAGCCTGTTGGGAAATTTGGTAATAAGTGTCATATATATATATCTCACACACAGAGAGAGCGAGAGCGAGAGCGAGAGCGAGAGCGCGAGAGCGCGAGAGCGAGCGAGCGCGAGAGCGAGAGCGAGAGCGAGAGCGAGAGCGAGAGCGAGAGCGAGAGNGAGGTTTACAATAAATCTTGAAGATATTATAAGTGTCATATATATATATATATATATAACACACACACACACACACACAGAGAGAGTAATATAATACACTAAGTGGAAAGAAACCAAATGGTGTTTATTATAATAAGAGTCCATTGGATGGACTCTTCATATTTATCCTTCACTGCTGTGCCCTTTCCTGGAGCATTAGACTATGCTCACTGCCTTCCACTTTGGCTATTTTGAACCCCTGGATTGGCACACCCTGAGTTCATCATCTATGTTATCCTCTTACCTGTTCCCCTAACTTTAAACCCAGCCATGATGCTGGGCCAGCAGCAACCAGAGAACACTCTTGGATCTTCAGGAGCATACTGTAAGAAAGTGGGTTGGAAAGTGGGCAGTGCAAGAGGCTGCAGCTGTGCAAGGAGGGTTGTGCGATGAGGGGATGCATTTGGTAGCAGCTGGTCATACAACTTCAGCATTTTAAACTATTATTACATATTTAAACAAAGTATGTATTATATTCACGTAACTTAAATGTACAATAAACCATTATGTACTTTCTCTTTTAAGATATCGTAAAAATTCATGGCTGATTTGCAAATTTTAATTTTGATGGTGGTAGCATAGACTGCTTTGTGTAAACTGCATTCTCGTGTGTTTATTTGCATCACATGTATTTTCATGGATATATGCAAACAACTAGTGTTTCACCTTCATGGTTACGGTTTACATTTGCTCAAATGTATTTGTAATATGAAATAACTGAATAAGAGAAACATCAATAATGTTGCCCAGAAAACGTAGTCCGATTACAATATAAAAAAATAACAGCAGGTGAGGTCTCTACAATACCACCAATATAACAAAGTGAGAATGTATCTTTTACTTTGTGTTCTAAAGTTGGCAGTACCATAGAACCCACTTCGACTTGCTTTGGTAAACAAATAAATAGGATAAGGATCTCTCGTTACATAGCCTTGAGTTACAACTCTCTACTTGTATGCTCCCTGGTTAGAATGGTAGTCGAGACATGTGTGTTAGTGTACAACAATCTTCACAGGAAAAACAATTTGTATGGAACTGGTAATGAGTAATAAAATATTTGTTACAAAAATCTGTTGGACAATATCTGTAACAGTTACAGTCATCTCAAAGTATAATGTCTTTACAGAAATACATACCACTATTCTTATAAGTAATGACAATCACTCTTGTACAGTAATACATTAACTCCAAAATAACCCAAATGTGTGTGCAAACATTTAGGCCCACCTACCTACGAACTAAGTCAAATGGTGTGGAACAGGTTAGTAATACAACCATTATTCTGAGGCTATTAAATAGTTTTTGGTGGAACAGTTACAAATATGTTAGCTAATGTTTTACAAGGATTTTCTTGTACGGTGCTGTACAGTACACTGTTTGGGATTTATTGCTGTTCTTAGTTTGTTACTGTCAGTACCCACATCACTGGTACAACTCTTCATAAACAAATATGCTTAATGGCCGAGATAAACGAAGGCAAATGACTTGTGACTTCACAATGGATTTCGACAAGTGTTTTAACCACGATAGTTCAATCAATTTTTTCAAAATAAAGTCTTGATTATAATGTTTTGTAAGTTGAATATTAGTAGTACATTAATAAATGTTTTGTAACAGCTATTACAAGAAAATGTGAATGTTGCCCATTACAAACATTTTTAAATAAAATAAAAATCTATGTATGATGATGGCATGCTTGTTCAGAAACTTATAGCATGTCTCATCAGAGTGGCCAATGGCCTCCGGAAGTTTAGTAGTCTTCTGATTAAGACAGAGTATGTCTACACTGGGACTGAACATAGGTTCTAGTCAGCCTACCCCAAGCACAAGGACAGTGTGGATAACACAGATGTACAAATGCTGGATTTGTCTGGCAGCCCATGTCTATACAGCTTTATGACCCACGGCTAAGGACACCCAAAATGCGAAAAGATTTCACGACCAGTTGTGTTTCAGAATACTTTAGCTCATATCCACTTTCTTAATTGAATGGTTTCATTGTTACATGTCTTAGGTGTCTGCACTCGAGTCACAGACATACAGTATTGAAATTACCCAACTCGGATTGGCCAGTCAAGTAGGAAAAAGTCATCTCGCAAAGACACGCCACCAATAAGGTACAGAAAACTGCTGAAACGTCCGTAGGGTATTTAAATTAGCATGTGATGAAATCTTTTTGCGAAATTTGGGTGTCTCTACCCATGGTTCTTCGAGTGATGACACTAGTTTAGCTGAAAGGCTGGTCCATCATCCAGAGAACATTGCACCATGTGGCTGGGAAGGTTTACAAGCTTGATTGGTCGTCTGGGGGAGGATACTCGGGAACAGATGACTTGGCTGCTAGATGCACCAAATACCACTGGAGTCGCAGGTATTGATGAAGCATACATGCACCGAGATAAACTGAGAGGAAGAATACCACCATGTTAACTTTCAAAACATGTTAACCCAAACACTGCCTCTTCCCAACGTATATATGTGCATTCTTCCTTAAGTGTATGTACCCTTGCGACACTCCGGCACTACAAAACATCCCCAGAGGCAAACACTAACGGGCCAGGCACTTGCATCAGGGTTGCCACTTGACTGGAAAACAGGGAAATTTGTCAGGAAATTTGAAAGCTGTCAGGAAAATGAGGGAAAAGCCAGGTAATTTACAACACAGCAGTGAAATGTCAGAAAATTCTGCATTATGCAAGCTATATCTGGANAAAGCTGTCAGGAAGATGAGGGAAAAGCCAGGTAATTTACAACACAGCAGTGAAATGTCAGAAAATTCTGCATTATGCAAGCTATATCTGGACTTTCTATGATATGTTATGCACCTATGAAAATAGAATTTGCATCCAATGCAAGAATGAATTTTTTGATTTGTATATGTGGTTTTCTGATGGCCACAACTTTTAAACTTTATGTGGTTAATTTAGTAGCACGGCTAGCTGCTATATTACACATGTGTATGTTGCAATCGGCTTAACTTCTGTTACAGTATAGTCTAGCCATCTAGTTTCATTTTAGTTAAAGTGAAAACATTTTCCAACTGGATTATAATTTTCACCATCAATAAGTACAATTGTAGCAGTGAGAAACGGTTTTGAAATTTGTAACCAAACATGGCTTTCATTTAGCTCTGTGATCCACTTTGTACACTACTAGAACTATATTAAATAGAATTTTGATAATTGTGGATGAAATGTTTAGTTTATAATTGCAGCAAGTTTTTTCAGGTGTATTGTGTTGCAAGATTTGAGTATTTATTTTGGTTTTAAAGTCTTCTACAACAAAAAGATCAGGGAAAAACATTATTTTTGGCTGGAAATCAAGAAAATGTTAGAGAATTTTCAAGCTGGAAAAGTAGCAACCCTGTTGCATGTTCCAGGGAAAGTTTCTGTTACCCCTTACCTTCTCCTAGAATGGGTACAATGGAAGCCAGTATTTCCAGGTACCCACCACATGCTACTGCCTTCTCATTAGGAAGGCAAAGAGAACACATAGCCAGAGTAAACAGAGCAAGATAATGTTTACAAAAGTAGTTACTCAGGTTACCAACAGTTCTGGCACGGCCATGTAAAACTCTGTGATTAACTGCAAAATAAGATTCACTGCTGACATATTTTATCATTCTCGTTTACACAAAATATGAGCACAGAATACAGAAAATCAGAATTGTCACGCATAAAATACACAAATTTCTAGCAAAAAAAGTAACATTTTTTCATCTTGTTCAACGTTCACTTTTGGTGTTAACAATTTAGTACTATTTACTATCACCCTTATTAAACTCAAAACAAGAGATCAATGGCAACTTATCTTTGCCATCATGTATTACTGAAAGCCAGTGCAATAGTTAGTAACCAAAACTGGCAGAGTCATTTGTAAGTGTTGACAAAGTTACCTTTGTTTAACAGGTACAGTTAGTACTCAGTTGTGTTTCACACTGCACTACATGCATTTACCTTCCAAACACACTATAAATATTTATACAAAAATATGACAAATTACCTTTAAATTACATATACTGTCAGTACATTTAACTGTACAATAAAGCTTCAATAAGAAATTCCAACAGATTAACATTAAGGCATTTCAATGTATAAACATTTATAAAAAACCTTACAAATAACCAACACCTTATAAGAAAATACTCTAATTTACAACATTTTGTAAGAATATAAAATGTTATATGGATATAAAATAATATGGCTGACTTGACTAACAATATTTGGTAAACTTATTGTACATTGTACAGATTTTCTGTAATTGAATAAGTCTTTGTGACAGTTATGACTAGATAAGACTTTGGTGTAATTACTCTTGATGAGATTTGTTGTGTTTGTTAAGGATTTTCCTCAAGGACTTGGGCATAAAAAATGGTTTCTCTGGAGAGCCATCATTTCGTTCACAGTCTTCCACTGAAAACACAAACACAAGCGAACATTACAATTGCAACACCTACAGCAGATTGCTAACACAATTACATTAACTGCTCTGCACATACACAGAGGAGGTTACACACAGTAAACATATGGAGAGGCCCTGCTGCTACGTCGCATGTAAGGCTGGCTGAAGCCAGGGGGTGGAGCTTATTCCCTGACTTGGTACTGGAATAAGAGCCGGCAAGAGGGAAATGACACCAAGTGCTTGGAAAACCTGGAAACTTATGTTGTTCCTCTGAAACCATCCCTTCAAACTGTTTCATACTTTGGAGATTGCTGCACAGTTTCTTCCTTGCCATCACTGACTGGTTTTTTTTTTAAAATAAGGTAGGACAATTTAAGAAAATTATATTTACTAAATGTGTGCACAAAATTTTAGAAAAGTTGTAGCGTAAAAAGTAAGATGCTTAAAATTTTTTTGTTTTAAGATATGGATGCTGTGGAATGAAAACCTATGAAATAAAGAGAAAGAAAATAAATTTTACTTTGAAGGTTGCAGTAGCATTGTTGCGGGTCACCTGGTTTTCAACGTGAATTAGCAGGCATCAATTTTAAACAGTACATCAAACTAAATATATAAATCCAACCATACACGACAGAAATATAAAGGCACAGACCATCTTTTTGCTCCTAAATTACTAGCCTCATTACGCAGTACATGTTTGCAATCATTTGGTGTGGTTTAATCTGTAACAAAAATTTTTAAGTATACGTTTTGATAGCTGCAACATGTTGGGTGGTTCNATCATTTGGTGTGGTTTAATCTGTAACAAAAATTTTTAAGTATACGTTTTGATAGCTGCAACATGTTGGGTGGTTCAATTTATTATGACGATTATTTAATATTAAGGCTACGAATATAAACACAAAATATAAATTACAATTTGGATTTTAACGAGACGAAAGTAACAAATTTTAAACAATTCATATATAAAGAATATAGAAAGACAGGTTATCATAACAAACAGAGTTTCATAAAAATTTTGCAGGAAAAATTAAGTAACTGTATAGCAAAGCGGGATATGATCACCGAGTTAATTGACAATCGTACAAACATAAATGGTTTGGAAGAGTTCAGTAACCTTTTAAGCAAATCTACTAACCTTGATTTTTAAAAACCAAATTATTAATATTAATTTTTATATGCAGATGTGAAACATAATTTTTTTTTTAAGTGGAAAAGTTTCAGCTTGCTACAAAATTTTTGGCGTTTGTTAATCCCACTGTTCCAGTACAGCTGCAACACGCCCTCTAATGGGGATTGCCGCACCCAAACTCGCAGACAACTGCTGTAAATGATGCCGCAGCCAGCGCTGCATGTAAGAATGCACCCCGCTGGCCAACCATTTCACCATCCATCAGGGTCAAGCAGTCGTGCTGCCTTCATGTCCCCAAGAGTAACTTTTGGGGGTGTTACAATATGGGCCAGTCTTTTACGCCATAATTCATCCCCAGCTACAAATCTGCTGGGAAAATTACGGCCATAACTGGGATTCAGCAGTTCTTGTGGCTCCTCATGTGCCCATTTCATTAGCATAATTTTCATTTTTAATTCTATAAAAATTGTTACACAAAAGAGAGGTAAAATAAGTAAGCCTTTATTTAGCATCCCTTTAAATGAATTTATCTACACCCCTTTTTAAGACATGGACTCTTCCAATAACACGGACATGATTTCTTTTATGTTTTTCCTTACATAATAGATGTGCTTTACTAACTTAATCATGAAAAACTCTGAAGGACAATTTAACATTTAAAATATGTGACGTCTTTCTAAACATCTAGTAACAACTAGTGACGAGTCGTTTGCAAATGGTTTGTTCAAAATTAAATTATTATCGAGTGAATGAAATCATACGGTTCGTTCGCTATGAAATAAATTGATTCTTTTGAGTGGATTCAAAAGTAGAACACCAGCCGAAAGAATGTTAAAGGTGGAAAGGATGAAAGAATCAGAAAGTCTGATTCGTTGGTAAAAGAATCCGGAGTCAAGAGTTATCAGAGCTTGTATAACACCAGTGAAGAGAGGTGGATAGCCTTAACAACAAGCATTGTGTTACTACTATCTCTCTTATTAGATACTGCCTGCACAACATTTTGTAACTTGACACCAGACAATGCCAAGTAGTAGCTTAGAATTTCTTAGTTCACATACCTATACACAACATCTTCTGTGAAAATGAAATAAAAGTCCTTTAGCAATCATTTTAATTAAAAGAATAACAGATAAAGACTATGTAAATGGAGAAAGAGTCAGAAGCAGAAAATTCAGAATACTCTAAAGAACTTCAGTACAAGAGAACGAAAAGAAAGAAATGAAAGATTTTTTCAAAAGATATTGTTTCACTTACCTGATCCAAATTAATCTATTCGTCTAGCTGAATGATTCTGTCCATCACTAGTACCAACTACTGTATTTTTCATATGCTAATTCCATTGTGTAAATTCATTTTAAAGTGTCATATTTGTTTAATTCTAAAGGTGTTGTGTTTAATCTGTATTGTTTTGTTTCTCTGTTCATAAATTCTGGTGCCAACCTGTTTGAGTCTCAAGTGGACTGCCGCCATGATATTCAGTCTGAGAAATGGGTGCCGCAGGGTCCTGTTACGCTGCCATCCTCTCTCAGGTACTCAACTTTTTGCTACCTATCCATGTTAACAGCAATACTGCAATTCATCTTTGAACTTTTTTTTTTATTACCCGGGAGTAGTACTACCCTCCCTCCTCCCTCCTGCATGCCCGTACACTTAGGGGCTTAACTCTCCAATAACTCTGAGAGCTTTGCGCTCGTATTTTCCATTTAAGATGTCAACATGCCAGAACTGTTGTGTTTCTGCTAGTGCCTCGTAAGAGGATTACCATATGGGAATTAAATACGTGAGCTTGAACAAAGTGTTATTCATGTCAGGCCGCTTCACAACCCATGTTGGGTGCTGCACCCCTCTTGCAGTATTTCCCCACCTTCATATAAGTACTGTAATGTAATTTTCAGTGGTGTATGCGTCTGAAATCACCATATTTACCGGCTACATGAGATTGCCCTAAACAGCCTTACCCTTCCTTATTGGCATTTCGAGGTGGCCAACACCCTTGATAGGTACGTAGAATTGGATTACGTCTACAACAATCACCATCTTCGGACAATGGGAACCTAGGGAGGCCACATGGGTGAACGGCGCACTCAAATCAACATCTCATGCTCTCCAACTGGCATTCTACAAAAACCCTCTTACAACAGGTCTGAAAAATCAAATCCTGTCAACAATGACCCATTTTCTTCTCACTCCTGAAGCACTGAATCCTGTCAATGTCTAGGAAAGTTTTTTAATTTAGCAGGATTTATGTTTATGACATTCTAACACTTGGTTACACGTGGAGTAATTCCCCAAACTCTGCAACAGCTAAAAGAGAAACTAATTCATAAGATAACTACAGCTATGAATGTCAAAGTTGGTATGGAAATTAGAAGTTGTAATGTTGCACTGCAGATGAATTTAAAAATGGAATACAACAGATATTTCTGTGTCCTAAGTCAGAGGCTGAATTATAAGAAAAAAACGTTATGAGAAGCCTGAACATTACATGCATATTTATTACATACAATCAAACATTTTACTGTAGTGTTTGAAACATTGACATCTTAGGCTATCCCTTTTAGAAGACAAAAGTCCCAGAAATGGAAGTCGTTATAACTTGAATACAATACTTAAATTTTTTTTCAGTTACAGCAACCTCTGAAGCTTTAACTACATTTTCCTATTTCAATGCATACAATGAACAATGTTTCTGTAGAGATATTATTTTAATTTTTGTGAACATACACTTTCATAGTCTTTGACAATATAAAATAATTTGTAAACCTTTTAAATAAAACACAGCTAATAGTATCCATTAAGAAGTGTTTTCGTGAATGATGTTTTTGTGAGTGTTCATTGGCCTTTGATAACATAACATAAAAATAAAAGACTGGTAATTCAAAGTGGTCTGTTGAACAGTTTTGACACTTAAGGGGAGAAACAACAAAAGGTTAATAAGCTAGGGAAGCAGTCCTAATTTAGCTTTTTTTTAAAACAGAAAAAAAAAAATATATATGTTGGTAGATTACTTTGCAGTTTTACTGACATTGCATGGCGATTCCTCCCATTCTTGGGAGGAAAAAGTATTTGGTAAAAATATTACACTTTCACAAATTAGTATTTGTAAAGTATTAAACACCCAAAAATATATCTCTGTGTNTCAGGGAGGAAGCGCTCTCACCATTGTAAGCTTTGATTTCTTCTTGATTTAAACTTGTAAGTAAAATTTAGAAAATGACTTTTAGTAGATTATCTATTTACCTTATCCTGCAGTTCAGACATAACATCGTAGCCAATAGCACATAACTGTGTTACAATTAATGTAATATAACAATTAATTTTCTGAAGAAACTCGTATGAAGGAAGGGTCAGACGTTCGTTCAAGAATTATATTAANAAGGAAGGGTCAGACGTTCGTTCAAGAATTATATTCATTCAATATCTCTTTTGTGAAAAAGATTGCAATGTTTCAGTGAAATGAAACAGTTCGAAAGTTGTATCAAGGGGAATGTGAGACTGAAAAATATTGCTAATGTACATTCGTTTGTTGTCTCTGCTATAATCATCCGTTTAATTTGTTGATACAGAAGTCCTCAACTGTTCAAAGTGTTACAAATAATAGTGGAATAATGAACCAGTTCATTAAATTTTTTTCTGCATTTTTCAAAACAAAATACTGTTTTTATTTGGTACTTGGTGGCCAATTAACGGAACTATGCAANAATTTTTTTCTGCATTTTTCAAAACAAAATACTGTTTTTATTTGGTACTTGGTGGCCAATTAACGGAACTATGCAACACTCATTGGGTTAAACACTGTGATGCACTATTTCAGTCTAAACCTTAGTTGCATAAAACATCAGAAGCATTGCAAATGGTTTCTGAATGGAGCAAACAAATAAAAAAGAAGTTACTGCTAATTCCTGGGTACTGTGCTTCTGGCACTCGTTATTCAAACATTTATATCAACAAATCAAATGCCTCGGACATTTCATCAGTAATGCCTCCAGTCAGCTGATTTCTTCATGAGACAAAACTACACAGGCAAATTGCTTCTGACACCATCCAAGATCACTTAGTGCTTCGAGCACGGAACAAATTTAGTGCTGTGGATGCATTTGGTGCTCTTTTTAACGGAAACTGAAGAAACTGCTATCACATCATGTATAACTATCATTGTACCTTGTAAACCCAACTACAAACTTTGTGCTGCAACATGCACGCAAAAATAGCTGAAGATTACTATTGGAAACTGGTTGTCATCTCTACAAGAAGCCANCTTTGTGCTGCAACATGCACGCAAAAATAGCTGAAGATTACTATTGGAAACTGGTTGTCATCTCTACAAGAAGCCTCTGTCAAAGATGTCAAATCACATTTCCCTAGTGAAGTCTTTGATGTATATAGATTGAATTTTCTGTTACCTGGCTATGATACAGAAGAACAGAACTTAATGTTTTTGGCAACTTGGTACTGTAATATCTTTGTAATAAATTAAAATGCTCAGCAAAACAACCTAATAGCAGTTTTTTCATAGTGAAAGCCAAATGGAAAAGGATGCAAGAAAATAAATGTCTTCTACAGTTTTGTAGCGAAGTAGTTGAGAAAAGAGATAGTGATCGCCATTCAGACAATGCTGTGTACATTGCTACCTGCTCACAAGTTGCCAGTCCCTTGCGTATGTTCTCCAGGTTGGGCAGAATTAAAACATGGCTCCAATCGTGCACCGGGCAGAAACGTCTTGCCAAACTTGATTTGATGAACATGCATCAGAAAATTCTGACTGACAAAGAGAAGATTGCCTACCTTCTCAGGATAATGTAATGCAGCTTGTATCTGCTCTAGATTAATACCAGGAAGTGCTGTTCTGGGAAAAGGGCACTTAGAGAACAACTGTTCCTCATTTTGGTTAAAATAAAATGACTGAACAAAAGTTATAGAACTGTGTTGAAGTGTTCATAAACACACTATGAGTATTCAAAATGCAGTAAACAAGCATTTTTCTACCACCATTTGTTTTAAATTAGAGTAATTTGAAGGTACTGACTCATGGCCTAAACATGGAATAAAGTACATATGTAAATATGTTACTAATACCACTTTTTACGTTTATGAGTATAAAACAAAACTATTTTCACTACAGTTTATTTTAACATTACAATTTTTTTTTAGAGCTTAAAGCTGTAGAGCTACTTGTGCTAATTCACAGTAAACTTAACCATGAGTACTGTGTAATTGATGCCCTCTTTAAAATGTACGCACTTACAAGCTGGAATATTTTTAAGAAGTTTATTTCAAAAGTGCCCAAATAAATAAGAACAGCTTTAGCCAGCATTTCCTATTTTTTTCTATGGTAGGAAAAAAAAACTGCTTCGGGATTCCTTTTGCATCTAAAGTGCAGACACATTTTAATAGTGACCACTCGAGTGATATGTACATATACCATGTCTGCCATGCTTTCCATTGTTGGGCAAAACTGGTATGGAGCTCATATTTAAAAGATATCTTAAAATTTTAATTCAAAGTTTTTGTTTCTGTAAATAAGTAAACTCAAAAAAATCTCTCTGATGATGCCAGTAGTCTGTCACACCTGGAGATATGTATTCCAGGAAGAAACATTGCTCAACTATCTTAGTAGCCTATTGCCATATACTCCTAAAGCTATGCCTGACAAACATAGCTGAAGTTTATTTACATACTATTTATTTACTAGTTTATTGCCTAATACTCGNCTAAAGCTATGCCTGACAAACATAGCTGAAGTTTATTTACATACTATTTATTTACTAGTTTATTGCCTAATACTCGTGGAAATACTGTTCAAGTATCTTGGTAGCATACTGCCAAGTCTATTACATGTAAAAATCCTATACAGGTCTATTTAAAATTTACACAAAAACACATTCNTGGTAGCATACTGCCAAGTCTATTACATGTAAAAATCCTATACAGGTCTATTTAAAATTTACACAAAAACACATTCAATCAACATTAATTTTCAAAATGCTCCTACCATGCAAGTTCTGCTAAAGACTTCAGAACAATTACAATACACTCAATTATCTGTGTTAATTAATGGGAGCTGACGCACGGAAAACCAGAAAACATGGATAATCCACAAACGACCCAGCTGTCAATGGTCATTGATCTTAAAATGGACTGGNCTTTGTGCTGCAACATGCACGCAAAAATAGCTGAAGATTACTATTGGAAACTGGTTGTCATCTCTACAAGAAGCCACTGTCAAAGATGTCAAATCACATTTCTCTAGTGAAGTCTTTGATGTATATAGATTGAATTTTCTGTTACCTGGCTATGATACAGAAGAACAGAACTTAATGTTNCTAGTGAAGTCTTTGATGTATATAGATTGAATTTTCTGTTACCTGGCTATGATACAGAAGAACAGAACTTAATGTTTTTGGCAACTTGGTACTGTAATATCTTTGTAATAAATTAAAATGCTCAGCAAAACAACCTAATAGCAGTTTTTTCATAGTGAAAGCCAAATGGAAAAGGATGCAAGAAAATAAATGTCTTCTACAGTTTTGTAGCGAAGTAGTTGAGAAAAGAGATAGTGATCGCCATTCAGACAATGCTGTGTACATTGCTACCTGCTCACAAGTTGCCAGTCCCTTGCGTATGTTCTCCAGGTTGGGCAGAATTAAAACATGGCTCCAATCGNTGCTACCTGCTCACAAGTTGCCAGTCCCTTGCGTATGTTCTCCAGGTTGGGCAGAATTAAAACATGGCTCCAATCGTGCACCGGGCAGAAACGTCTTGCCAAACTTGCTTTGATGAACATGCATCAGAAAATTCTGACTGACAAAGAGAAGATTGCCTACTTTCTCAGGATAATGTAATGCAGCTTGTATCTGCTCTAGATTAATACCAGGAAGTGCTGTTCTGGGAAAAGGGCACTTAGAGAACAACTGTTCCTCATTTTGGTTAAAATAAAATGGCTGAACAAAAGTTATAGAACTGTGTTGAAGTGTTCATAAACACACTATGAGTATTCAAAATGCAGTAAACAAGCATTTTAAGTTGATTTCAAAAGTGCCCAATTAAATAAGAACAGCTTTAGCCAGCATTTCCTATTTTTTTCTATGGTAGGAAAAAAAAAACTGCTTCTGGATTCCTTTTGCATCTAAAGTGCAGACACATTTTAATAGTGACCACTCGAGTGATATGTACATATACCATGTCTGCCATGCTTTCCATTGTTGGGCAAAACTGGTATGGATCTCATATTTAAAAGATATCTTAAAACTTTAATTCAAAGTTTTTGTTTCTGTAAATAAGTAAAACTCAAAAAAATCTCTCTGATGATGCCAGTAGTCTGTCACACCTGGAGATATGTATTTCAGGAAGAAACATTGCTCAACTATCTTAGTAGCCTATTGCCATATACTACTAAAGCTATGCCTGACAAACATAGCTGAAGTTTATTTACTTACTATTTATTTACTAGTTTATTGCCTAATACTCGTGGAAATACTGTTCAAGTATCTTGGTAGCATACTGCCAAGTCTATTACATGTAAAAATCCTATACAGGTCTATTTAAAATTTACACAAAAACACATTTAATCAACATTAATTTTCAAAATGCTACTACCATGCAAGTTCTGCTAAAGACTTCCGAACAATCTACAATACACTAAATTATCTGTGTTAATTAATGGGAGCTGATGCACGGAAAACCAGAAAACATGGATAATCCACAAACGACCCAGCTGTCAATGGTCATTGATCTTAAAATGGACTGGCTGCTCTGGGCATTGTAAAAGGTAAACAAAGAAGGGGGGAAGAAAGGAAGAGAGGAATGGCACACGCGTATGTGTGCACGTGCGCGCAGAGGGGGAATGGCATGCATCTGTGTGCAGAGGGAGATGAGAAGTGTGTTCGAACAGGACGCTGGAGGCATGGCTGTTGCCATATCAGTATCCACACAAGGTTGCCAATTCTATACGCCAACTACTGGATCTGGCCGCCGCTGCCCACTGGGTAACATTATTGCACAATGTATTATTAAAGCAAGTGAAGACCCAAAGCTACTCGTTTTAAATAAGAAAATTTACCTTTTATTTTACAGCTACATAATGTGGCACTAAAAGAAAATTTTTTTTTTCCCCCAGCTTTACCACACACAGTCTTGTACAGGTACAATAATATGCTTTCAGAGCTGACAAATTAATACAATACACTTTAAAGTATGTTTACATGTAAGCATTTAAAATCTTGTCCTTTGATTACATAAACAAAAAAAAAAAAAATGTTCCACCATAATTACAGAAACCATTTTATTCATAGTCTTATTTTTGATTGCTTTAGTGACATGTTACGATTTTTCCCAATCTTGTTATGAATCTTTCTGGCGGCTACGATGTCAATGTATTCAAATTCATATTGTTCCATTTAATCAAGTAACGTGTCAACACATTGCAGTGCCGTGCTATGACTTGCACGTTCACTGGTGTTTTTATCAGTATCTGATGACTCATTTGGTCGTCCTCTTTTCATCATCATCTTGCTTTGTTGCAGCAAGTACAATTTTTTCATCAGTCATTCGTTTGAAGCCAGGTTCACACGCATCTGTTTGGAGCCACTCATTTATGTTTTACCTTGTCTACATTTTCAAATTCACTTAAACTTGAAACTAAAGTAAGCATTTCAGTCTTTATTTGGTCATCATATGCGAAACCATCCATGTCTGGAAGANGTCTTGTGCAGGTACAATAATATGCTTTCAGAGTTGACAAATTAATACAATACACTTTAAAGTATGTTTACATGTAAGCATTTAAAATCTTGTCCTTTGATTATATAAACAAAAAAAAAAGTTCCACCATAATTACAGAAACCATTTAATTGATAGTCTGTTAGTTTTGATTGCTTTTGTGACATGTTACGATTTTTCCCAATCTTGTTACGAATCTTTCTGGTGGCTACGATGTCAATGTATTCAAATTCATATTGTTCCATTTAATGAAGTAACGTGTCAACACATTGCAGTGCCGTGCTATGACTTGCACGTTCACTGGTGTTTTTATCAGTATCTGATGACTCATTTGGTCGTCCTCTTTTCATCATCATCTTGCTTTGTTGCAGCAAGTACCATTTTTTCATCAGTCATTCGTTTGAAGCCAGGTTCACACGCATCTGTTTGGAGCCACTCATTTATGTTTTCCCTTGTCTACATTTTCAAATCCACTTAAACTTGAAACTAAAGTAAGCATTTCAGTCTTTATTTGGTCATCATATGCGAAACCATCCATTTCTGGAAGAATTTTTCGCCATTCACGATTAAGCGTTTCAGGTTTCACAGATGACCCTGCATTTGAAATTCCGTACAATGCATCCAGTATCGTAAGTTTCTTCCAAAATGCAGCCTGGTCGTAGTCTTCATTTGCAAGAGCTTTCAGAAGACCAGATTGGTAACGACGCTTCATCGACTCAATTACACCTTGATCCACAGGCTGTATTAAAGAAGCAATGTTAGGCTGCAAAAATTTTTACTGTTAGGAGACAATCGTCTGATGTCAGAACAATCTCACTGGGATGTGTTGGGGCGTAGTCTAACAGTAAAACAGCTTTCTGTGGTAGTTCTGTTTCTTTAAGGAAAGACCAAACACTGGGAACAAATTTATCTTTAAACCAGTTTGCAAAGATATCTCTGATCATCCAAACTGCTTTTTGATTGTAATAATGTACGGGAAGGTTCGCAATATCTACACCCTTAAAGGATCTGGGCATTTTTGCTTTACTAATCGCTAGAAGTTTAGTTTGTGGCTACCAGATGCATTATCACAGCACATTACAGTGAGCCATTCTTAAGTTGATTTGCATCCAGGAGCATGCTTTTCTTTTTTAAAAGCTAGGGCATTTGGCAGTAAACACTTCCAATATGATCCTGCCTCATCTACGTTATACATTTGATTTGGTGTTAAACTTTCTTCAACAAATTTTTGAAATTTGACACGGAATGTATCAGCTGCAGCTGTATCAGCACTGAGCCGTTCTCCCTTAATAGTGATCTCACGAATGCTGTATCGTTTGAATCTCGTTAGCCACCTAGATGTCATAAAATTTCCTTCCAATCCTCAAACTTCGTGGAATAACTGGGCTTCCTAGCACACATGGGTCCCGACACAGGAATTCCTTCAACCCGTTTTTGGTTAAACCAACGCACCATTGCAACATTAATTCTTCATAAGATTTTTTTAAGCTCTTGCGTTTAGAGGGTCCAGCACCACGATCACAGATTTTGGTAAATTCCATTAACTTTTCTTTGTTGCTTTTTCTAATGTCTCTGACACAGTCTGTACACCAAAGTCATACTCCACTGCTACCTTACTCGCTAATTCACAGTTGGCTAGCTTTTCGATCAATTCTAACTTTTGTTTCACTGCCAAAACCACTTTTTTATGCTTTAAAGACATTTTCTGTGCTTTTTCAGAACACGACTATACAACAGGTTCGCAGGAGTCAAGCTCAAACAATACGACTTAGGAATGCTGCATGGACTGCGCACGTGCATATAGATTAGCCAGGCGGCCAGCTGGCAGTCTAGCACTACTGTTGTTGAACAATGCCTCCAACACGGCGCTTATCAAAATTACGTTACCACAGTTATAACAAATGCTAGGTGGTGGCATGGTGTAACTGTTTACAAATGTGAAGTAGAAAGCCATTTGCAGTTTCATGTATGGTGAACGTGGTATGTATCGCGCACTACCTAACTTTACTGCTAAAATACCACCAAACATTAAATTGGCTCAATAAATAAAGTTATTAAATTTTTTTTTTACACACGGATAATCTGCAAAACAGATAATCCACACATGGATAATTGGGAGTTTACTGCACTTACTGCGAAGAGGGAGGGGGCAACAACTAGGTTAAAAAGTTTACACAGATTTTTGATTTTAGGTGATTTTTTTCAGAGTTACAATGATTAATATTTTTTTTTTTAAGAGATTTTTTTTAGCAATTAAATTTTTTTTTTTTAATTTTAGGGAATTTTTAATAATTAAGGAGTTTCTTAGTTTTTAAGTGTAATTTTTCATGAATTCNGCAACAACTAGGTTAAAAAGTTTACACAGATTTTTGATTTTAGGTGATTTTTTTCAGAGTTACAATGATTAATATTTTTTTTTTTTAAGAGATTTTTTTAGCGATTTAAATTTTTTTTTTTAATTTTAGGGAATTTTTAATAATTAAGGAGTTTCTTAGTTTTTAAGTGTAATTTTTCATGAATTCNTTTTTTTTTTTAATTTTAGGGAATTTTTAATAATTAAGGAGTTTCTTAGTTTTTAAGTGTAATTTTTCATGAATTCTCTTGAGTTTTAAAAATATTCTGAAAATAGTTGCTTGTATGGATTATATTTTGGTTTTCGTTATTTCCCATAGTTCTTAATTATTTTCAAAAAATTTTTTTGAAGGGGAGGGGGAATTTTTTTTAGGGATTTTCGTGAGATTTGTAGGTTTCCTGCAAAAGCGCGGTATAATATACAAACACATTAATTTTTACATATCAATGACTTTTGTGATTATAAAGTCCTTTTGCAGCACCCTTGGGGGACCAGACCGCGCCTCCTTGTAAGCCAGGAGGTAGTCGTTGAAATTTTGGTCACAGCGCTTTGCAGGTGAGAATTGCACTGGACGATGCCGCTGGTCGGCGGGTTTTCTTGCGGATCTCCAGTTTCCCCCACACTCTCATNAGGTGAGAATTGCACTGGACGATGCCGCTGGTCGGCGGGTTTTCTTGCGGATCTCCAGTTTCCCCCACACTCTCATTCCGGTACTGCTTCATACTCACCTCAATCACCCTTATTGCTCTCAAAATCTCGCTGTTTAGAGCCGCCCAAATCTCTCCATTTACTTACTCACTCACTCTGTCATTGTGAAGAGCACAACCAGCAGAATTTCCGCATTTTTATGTCTTTTGTATTTCATTGCCCAAATTCGGTACTATTTTAATGAAATTCTTTATCATATACTTATTTAATAATATAATTTTGTATACTAGAATGCATTAATTATTTCAGTAAAAANAATGAAATTCTTTATCATATACTTATTTAATAATATAATTTTGTATACTAGAATGCATTAATTATTTCAGTAAAAATTACTGTAGGAAATTATAATATTAATAATCCTAATTTCATTAATGTTTTCTTATTAAAATTAAAAATTTCCATATTACAATATAAATAACAAGCCTTCATGTTTCATTTACACAGTGCTTTGCTAGTTACGAATAGTAAAGCAGAACTAGGCTAGCACGACCCCAAGAAACAGTAATCTAGCCGGGAGTCAAACCAAAGCCAACCAGACTTTAGGGAGTCTGAAAACACCCAGCGGCGCTCAATTAACCATTGCCGAAAATTCAGAAACAGAGCTTCCATTACCTCTGTTTGGGATGGACAGATGAGCCCAGAAATACAGACGGGCTAGAGTTCTGGTGTAACGAATGCCGCACCCGCCAGACTGTGTATTGTAGCTAGATAATTTGTGCCAGGTAAGGTATAAATACTGTACGCTGCATTGTTTATGCAGCAGACCTTCTATCACATATGTATAGGTGACCAGACGAGCGCATCACGAGACCGGGCCTCATATATAGATGTGAGGTTTGCAGACGTGCGGAGGAATACCACCCAGAGAATCCTGGCACTCGCCAAAGTTATATCACCACCCTCAGTTTCCGGTCACATTCACCCTTGATTGCATAACGGAACTTCACAACGACGAGGTACCCCTAAGCAATGGGTCGGGGGGACACAGAAATAACTGAAAGGGAAGACCCTCGAATGGTGGATGAAATACGGGAAATTTATCACTGAGTGGGGGCAGCTGTGTTCCCGCCTCGCCACACAATTTTCTGGCGAGGTCATAGCTCACTTAACGACTGAATTCCACAGCCGAACTTAGGCCACAGACAAAGAAGATGAGATAATAGTCAGGCGAAAGGTTCAAATGTACAAAAGGATCTTCCCCGAATGACAGGAGGAGAGCTGCGTGCGCCATGTTACACACGTGCTCCTCCCCAAATTGTGTAATCTGTTACAAATCTCGAAGCTACAGACAGTCGACGAGCTCATAGAGAGGGCAAGGGAAACAGAGCAAAATTTGCAAGTCACAGGCCTGTTACACAAGCTATGTGCAAGTAAGAATACGGAGCCAGATAAACAGCCAGAGCGAAAGGAAAATAGTTCCCTGCCCTCCCCTCGCCGAACTGCCCCCAAGTGCTGGTTCTGCCCGGAATGGCACTTTAACCAGAACTGCTCGATCAAGCAGGGTGAGCAGGGGCAGGTAGGGGAAAGGAGAACAAACGAGGCAACTGACCTCCCACAGAGGCAGGGAGAGGTTAAAGGACCCAACCAAGAGGGCAATGCAGCAGCCGGGGTGCAAAGTGGGAAATCACCACCGGGAACCACGGGCCCATCAGCCTTCAGATTAGATGAGGAAAGTGAACCACTGGAAGCCCCCCACAGAGTTGGAAATTAATGGGCACAGAATACTAGCCTTACTAGTTTCCGCAGCCACAGGCAACTTCGTGAGAAGCGACATGCTCACCCCTGCACAAAGAGCATCACTTCGTCCTCAAACCCACCTCGTAGGCATTCCAAAACCCAAAAACCTAACCGGATCTTCAAGGTCGACAGTCGCACCACCCAGACTGTGGGAATATACGGTCACATAAATCCAGCCAAATTTGTGGTTTCATCCGACATTATGGAAGCAATGATCCTGGGGAAACCCTGGCTACACCAATATCAGTGTGTGATGGACCATGGCCAACAGCGCATATATATCAGAGACAAGCACCAGGTGACTGTCAATTGGGAACACAGCCCCGATGCAGTGATCCAACCACCAATTGATCCCAAAGATATAAACCACCAGCTAGCCGAACCAGAATTAGCAGAACTTAGGCAAATCCTGAACGACCATGCTGGAGCCTTCGGCCAAGGAGAATCGCTACTCCAAACATGTAGCATCCAACATGAGATTTGGCCCACCACTGACGTGCCAGAGTATAACCGACCATACCAAGTGTCTGCCTGGAGGCTGCACCTTATTATGACCCAAGTTCAGGAGATGAAGGAGAAGGGGATCGTGGAACTATCTGATTAGCCATTTAATTCACATGTGGTATTAGTACCAAAAAAGGACGAGCAGCTACATTTCTGCGTAAATTACAAGGATCTGAACGGCATTACACACCCCATCACACCGCCAGCCATTAACCAAACCCACACTCTCCGAGATATAGAGGAAGCCAAAATCTTCAGCACTCTTGACATGCAGTTAGGGTACTGGTAGATTGCGGTACACCCTGACAGCCAGAAGTATACGGCATTTACCACTCCAGAAGACGAAACTCTGAAATTCAGAGTAATGCCGTTCAAACTAACGAACGCCCCGCCACCTTCCAGAGACTCATGTTTGCCGAAGTTCTTACCGGTTTTATGGGGCAGTTTTGTTTCGCATACNACGCCCCGCCACCTTCCAGAGACTCATGTTTGCCGAAGTTCTTACCGGTTTTATGGGGCAGTTTTGTTTCGCATACTTAGAAGACATAACTGTTTATTCAAAGTCATGGGAGGAGCACCGAGGACACCTCCAGCGAGTCCTGGAGAGATTCGTGTTGCACGACCTAACTTGCAAGCTTTCCAAAAGTCACTTTGGAAATACTATTATCGACTACCTAGGGCATGTAGTCACATCCGAGGGGAACTACCCCCANACGCCCCGCCACCTTCCAGAGACTCATGTTTGCCGAAGTTCTTACCGGTTTTATGGGGCAGTTTTGTTTCGCATAATTAGAAGACATAACTGTTTATTCAAAGTCATGGGAGGAGCACCGAGGACACCTCCAGCGAGTCCTGGAGAGATTCGTGTTGCACGACCTTACTTGCAAGTTTTCCAAAAGTCACTTTGGAAATACTATTATCGACTACCTAGGGCATGTAGTCACATTCGAGGGGAACTACCCCCANTTTCCAAAAGTCACTTTGGAAATACTATTATCGACTACCTAGGGCATGTAGTCACATTCGAGGGGAACTACCCCCAAACCGCATCAATATGGACCATTAAGGAGGCAGAGGAACGAATGAACCAACCAACAAGAAGCAGTTGCGTCACTTCTTAGGCTTGTGTAACTGGACACGCAATTTTGTGCCTGACATAGCCCAACAGATGGCACCCCTCAACCCCTTCCTAGAGAAAGAAACATGTTGGCGGTGGGGAGAAGAACCCTGCAACGCCTTCCTAACCCTAAAGCAGAGCTTCCAGAATATCCAGCAACTCCACCAACCACAAGGGGAGAGCCTTTCCATACTACAGACAGAAGCCTGCCAGAATGGGCTGGGGGCAGTCCTGTACCAAGAGAACCCCGCCGGCCAGCCTCAAGTCATTGCTTACGCAAGCACCCAACTCTATGCGGCCAAGCAGAAATACCATATCATTGAAAAGGAGTGCCTCGCCGTAATCTGGGTGGTGAGAAAATACAGTTACCACACGTCTAATAGTCCGCATGAACAGCCTNAAAGGAGTGCCTCGCCGTAATCTGGGTGGTGAGAAAATACAGTTACCACACGTCTAATAGTCCGCATGAACAGCCCGACTGTACAGAAATTGTCGGACAAGCAATTCAAGTTACTGTACTGTGTTACTAGGGGGAAGGGATACATATACACAAATACACACACATATACATATACACACATACACATATATACTCATATTTACACAATTATACACACATATACAAATATACACATATATATACATATAAACACATATACACAGAGGTGACAAAAGTCATGGGATAGCAATATGCAAATATACAGATGGCAGTAGTAACGCGTACAAAATGTATATATGGGCAGTGCATTGATTGGGCTTACATTTGTAGTCAAGTGATTCATGTGAAAAGGTTTCAGATGTGATTATGGCCGCACGACGGGAATTAACAGACTTTGAATGTGGAATGGCAGTTGGAGCTAGACGCATGGGACATTCCATTTCGGAAATGGTTAGGGAATTCAACATTCTGAGATCCACAGTGTCAAGAGTGTGCCGAGAATACCTACTTTCAGGCATAACCTCCCACCATGGACAACGCAGTGGCCGACCGCCTGCACTTAATGACCGAGATCAACGACGTGTGCGCAGAATGGTCAGTGTTAACAGACAAGCAACACTGCGTGAAATAACCACAGGAATCAATGTGGGACGTACGACGGACGTGTCCATTAGGACAGTACTGCGAACTTTGGCTGTACTGGACTATGCAAGCAGAAGACCGACTCGGGTGCCTTTACCAACAGCACGACATCGCCTGCAATGCCTCTCCTGGGCTCGTGACCATATCGGTTAGACCCTAGATGACTTGAAAACCATGACTTGTTGAGATAAGTCCTGATTTCAGTTGGTAAGAGCTGATGGTAGGGTTTGAGTGTGACGCAGACCCCACGAATCCATGGACCCAAGTTGTCAACAAGGATCTGTGCAAGCTGGTGGTGGCTCCATAATGGTGTGGGCTGTTTTTACATGGAATGGACTGGGTCCTCTGGTCCAACTGAACCGATCATTGACTGGAAAGGGTTATGTTCAGCTACTTGGAGACCACTTGCAGCCATTCATGGACTTCATGTACCCAAACAACGATGGCTTTTTTATGGATGACAATGCGCCATGTCACCGGGCCACAACTGTTCGCGATTGGTTTGAAGAACATTCTGGACAATTCCAGCGAATGATTTGGCCACCGAGATCGCCTGACATGAATCCCAAAGAACATTTATGGGACATAATCGAGAAGTCAGTTCCTGCACAAACTCCTGCACCAGCAACACTTTCGCAATTATGGACGTCTATAGAGGCAGCATGACTAAATATTTCTGCCGGGGACTTCCAACGACTTGTTGAGTCCATGCCACATCGAGTTGCTGCACTTCGCTGGGCAAAAGGAGGTCCGACTCTATATTAGGAGGTATCCCATGACTTTTGTCGCCTCAGNTCTATATTAGGAGGTATCCCATGACTTTTGTCGCCTCAGTGTAAATACATATATACACATATATATACCGGAGGAGCATCCAACCCACCCTGACCACAGCCTGAACTTAAAGGGGCAATGTCCATCGAGACCTTGCCCTAGACACCCACAGACTTCGTCCACAAGATGGCCGTCAGACGTGGCCGGATGACCGTTGTGGCAGACCCTTTGGACAGCGACCTCTGCAGCCCAGTACCATCCCACAGAGACATGAGACACGCCGAGCCGACAAGCCAGGGATGCCCGAAGAGCCTCAGATGGCAACCCCAACCCCGACGGCGTCCGCCCAGGACGACGCGGTCACCCACCAGGTCACGACGCTGGAAGGCGCCGAAACAAACACCCCGGCCTAGCCTTCCGCATGGGAGGATGAGCACAGCCGAATTGAGGGGGCAGGAGAAGTAGTGAACTCCCTGCCCCTGACGGCCACCCCAACACTGCCCCTCGAGGAGAAGAGGGCATCCGATTGTCCCCCGGTGCCTGGTGGCACCAAGCTGGCCACTGCCGGGGACGAAAACCCAGAGCCCAGCAGCCAACCAATAAGAGAGAGGCCCTCCTGCGCCTATCATTATGGCGGTCCCCTTCTGTGGCCGTACCCTCTGTACGCGACATTGAGTAAGCGGAGCTGCCACCGTAAAACCCAGACTCCAGCCACGCACAATGATGGACAGACTTGAGTTGACAAATACTCAGCCATAATCAGTGTGTGAACACGTATTAAAGAGCAGTTAATTGCGGTTACCAGTATTCAGTGATGAGTATAGAAACCAGTATTGAAACAGCTGTAAACGTGGTAACCTGTGACATTAGTAANGTTACCAGTATTCAGTGATGAGTATAGAAACCAGTATTGAAACAGCTGTAAACGTGGTAACCTGTGACATTAGTAACTAGTACATGCATTATAAGACAGACGGCAAAATGCAGTAAATATAGTCACGCCGTAACTAATTGACATAGTGCAACGTGTATAATCTGCCAAGACAGTACCAATACACAGTGACAGTGTATACCTAACCACGATGTATGAGACATTGTAGCGATAAACAGTGACTCACGCAATTCTCCTACCGAAGCANCGATAAACAGTGACTCACGCAATTCTCCTACCGAAGCACAGACTTTCTTGTTGGTGAAGATAAATCCTGGCCAACGCCTGTTAAAGGAATTTCCAACGAAAGCAGAAATTGTTGTAAATACTTTGAAGTGCAATTTTAAGTCTTGAGGGTAATATGTTTTTATTTTTATGTAGGTGGTCCGTATGTCATTATTATTAGTATTATTCATTGCAAGGGTACTCGTGTGTAAATATTAGGTAGATACAGGCCGGCCTAGGTAACTGAAGGCCTAGCGCCAGCACCACTTAGAACCACGTCACACGTAAAACTACCTGCCCTGCGACCAATAGGAGGCTACAGAGTAGAGCCAATTTACCACATGCCTTCAGCGCCATGGCAGGTGAAGCCAGCAGAGGTAACACGCCTCTCACGAGTGGGAATTCTATATACAATAGTGTTTGATTGCTTTTATTCGTGCCACCTGTAAAGCTGTTTCCTTCCAGGTTAAAATCTGTAAAATTATCTTTGTATATAAACACAGCTCTCAGCTGTCTTGTGTGAGTGGCACGCTATTATGCAAGAAATGAAGGGATGCGAGCATTCACCCAACACCGGGCCATTACAGCGTGACAGTTACACTCGCCAGGGGGTAGAACCCATTAGCCGGTTGCTCGCGCAGCCAGCCGGTTGCTCGCGCAGCCAGCCGGCGCACCAGAGAGACAGCGCTACACCACGCCGAGAGCGAAAATGATGTCGCGCACCGCAACCCCCAGCCCAGCACACAGAAGAGGAATGCTACAGAAGCCAACCCGACTTTCTTGCGAGTAACAGTACTACATTTATCCCACCAAATGTTTTTTCGCCCAGATGAGTCTCCACTGCAATGGAAGGAGTGGTATGAAGTGGCAGGTAAGGAAGGCAGCTGTGGCCTCCAAAGCCAACGGGAGCTGTAACCCAGCCCCAACTGCGCTTTGCAGCATAACACCCCAGGAACAAGCTTAAGCCACCTGCCAGCTGGAAAGGCCTCCCCTCCCAGCTCCCTCCCACACCTTATTTCAGCCCTTGATCAAGACCGCCGGCCGACCACACCCGATTGTCACAGACTTCCATCAGGAACGGCCCGTTCCACGAGCGATCGCGAATCCCTGGTTCCAGTGTCGCTGGACCAGCAGCCATTCCCGGGCTCACCGCAGCACCACCGTCGCTTCAGGTTGGGGCACTTGTTCAAGTCGACTCTAGCAGCAGCAGCTGGGTCAGCAGCCACCCCGAGCCACCTCCAGTACAGGTAAATCTGTGGCTGTGTGCCACCCAGTATGCAGGACTGCTAAGCCCACATTTGACTTTGTACTGTTCCATCAAGTCACTACTCACAAAGAAGTTTTTTTCTTTAAATAGGTCAGGCAGGTTTGTGCTGGACAAATGGGATTGTATTGTGAAAGAAACTGCTCCCTTTCCCTGGCCCAGCTTGGCCCCCTTTGCGTGAGAGATGAACTGGAAACAGCCCTTCTGTTGAGAGAGAGACCAATTTGTCTATTTCACACAGCATCTTCAGAACGTTGGTTATATCCAGGGAAGCAGCATTGTACTCATACTCAAAGGGGAAGTCAGAGACTGATTAACCCTACAGTCATACATTATTTTTTTTTAAGTAGGTGGTGTTTTTAACAGTTCATTTTAGTTTCTACTGCTTGATAAACTTGTAATTTAACTTTGCAAGTTTTTATATTATTCATGTTAATTCTAATTGCTTTGTTAAAAATTTTGATGGCCATACACCCAACTGATTTTTGTTTTTCCCAACATGATGAACTGTGTTTACCACAGAATACAGTATTCCTACAGCATTGATTCAAGTACGTTCAATATACCATTATGAGCATTTTTACTACTTTAGATTTTGAAAGACCTAAAATGTTGTACATAACTTCACAGTCTCTTTGCCAAAGAAAACGGATAAGCATGTGCTGGAGTCTTGAATGGCGGTCTTCCCAAACGACGACACGTACTATTATCAGCAAGTAATTCCAGAGCGGTGATATCTTTACTATAATGTGAGATTGTTAGACACATCACTATACGCTTGGGTTACCGAAGAAAAAATCCGATAAAGATGCACATTTTATGCCTGGAAAGAATAAACAATATAAATACAAAAGAAGTGGAAGACTTTCTCTTTTCTCACATACTTCCTAAAAATATTTGAAAATTAATTTACTCAATGTTCTGAATTTAGATTATTAGAGGAAATTTGTGTGTATTGCAGAACATTTGTTTTGATGTTTTAAACCTTGCTGACCCCTGGCTCCTTCAGGCTACCAACCGGCAAAGTCAATGGGCTCCTGTCCCCTCTCGCCCCTTTCTTCTACATACAATTGTTGCTGACCTCTAGTTTAAATCGTTTACGAAAAAACTAACTAGAGCTATATTTTATTGCAATTTTTTGTGCTTTGTGGTTCTTAACCAGTAAAAATAATATGCAAACTAGGGGGTGATAAATAACTTTAATAGTGTTACAAACGTGTAATAACAAGGGAAAATAAAACATCAATACTGATTTCTCTCAAAATAAATATCACATATATCAATTAACTTGTAATACTGTTCTCATATCTACAAATTTAAGTTTATAATTTTCAACAAAAAAATTAATTAAAAGTTTTATATAATGCAACATTACAGTCTTGTGTCTATGACATAGAAGGTTAAGCAAAGAGCGTGGTGGAGGGCTTGGCTTCTCGTTGAAAGTAGGGTCATTAAAGAGAGCGCAAGTTGCTTATGGAAGCACGAAAGTGAAGGAATCTGGCGTGTAGCAAGGAAACATCATAGCATTCGGTTGGAGTGATTTTGGGAAACCGATAAAAACCATAATCAGGATGGCCGGACCGAGATTCGAACTCAGGTCCTTCTGAATGGGAATCTGAAGGTTTACCAATGTGCCACCTTGCTTGTAGCATGTGTGGTATGCTCAGCAAAAATTAATTTTATTCTGTCTGAAACAACATGCTACCTAACCTTTACGAAATGAGTAAAGAAGAACATTAACTGTTCCTTTCTTCAAAATTAATTTCATAATTGCAATTATACTGTTACACTTANAAATGAGTAAAGAAGAACATTAACTGTTCCTTTCTTCAAAATTAATTTCATAATTGCAATTATACTGTTACACTTAGCTAGTATCTTAATAAGTGGAAAGAATCAAGTATTCCTTTGTGTAGAAAAAACCAAATACATTAAAATAGAATGTGCGACAGTCTTTCATTTTTGCAAAGAAGTTAACGGTGCTGCTTTAATGTGTTGTGGTGTTATGAAAGTATTACAAGCAATAAAGTGTATTTGTAAAACAAAGATTTTTATTTAACATTTCCACAAAGTTACAGTGAATACTATAATTTTTTGAGAAAATTATGGCAAGTGCAAAATATCTTGTACATAATTGCTTCAGCAACACATTGAAAATTAAATGAAATAAGATTAGATTTTCAGGAAACAGTAATATTGAGATACCACTTTACGATTTTGAAATTTATACTTATCTTAAAAATGTAATGGTTCAATATAAAATGTCAAATTTTAATATTTACTATTTTTCCAGAGGGTACGTCAGCACAAGGAATTGAACAAGTTATCCCATAAATCTATTACATGAAAATAAGAATGCCACTTACTGGTTATGCTAAGAAAATGTTTTGTAGGCCTATGACATAATTTGTACAGATACCCACAACGTCATGTTAAACCATCCCAAAGAATATTTCGAGATAAGAAAAGTTACCGGACATAACTAAATAGAGTGGAGAGAGTTTACGTGTTTGTTAACATCGGGGACTTGAGAGCCGATGAGGATGAAGTGACGTATGGAGCAGCGCCAGAATGCAATTGCGGGGGAAACTAGNCATCGGGGACTTGAGAGCCGATGAGGATGAAGTGACGTATGGAGCAGCGCCAGAATGCAATTGCGGGGGAAACTAGAGAGCCTCGAGAAAACCCCCCGACTAGTGGCATAGTCCGGCACAATTCCCACGTACGAAAATCCGGGAGCGACCTTGCCGGGAATTGAACCCGGTTCGCCTAGGTGGAATGCANCATCGGGGACTTGAGAGCCGATGAGGATGAAGTGACGTATGGAGCAGCGCCAGAATGCAATTGCGGGGGAAACTATAGAGCCTCGAGAAAACCCCCCGACCAGTGGCATAGTACGGCACAATTCCCACGTACGAAAATCCGGGAGCGACCTTGCCGGGAATTGAACCCGGTTCGCCTAGGTGGAATGCAAATGCTCCAGCTGCTGCACCACCACTGCCTCAACATAACTAAGAATTAATCACATAAGAAGCAATTTATTAATGAATTTAATGCACTCGGTAGTTGCTTCAACAGCCTAATTTTAGTTTAAATGGGCGTAATGTTAAAAAAATGCCTTGGTTCACTAGTGACTGCTGAAAATTATTCTTGCTTGCAGAATGTGTTGGAACTCTATAAGAGTTTACTGATAGGCCCTTCATGATATTTAAGTTTAATATTTAAGATATTATTTTACAGCATGGCGGACAAAAGAGGTTTTCAATAAGTGTACATATTTTTCAAATTGTGACATTCCAAAATGGGAGGCCAATGGGGATTTTAAGTTAAATTCAATCCTGACATTGTAAAAATTGAACATACAATATTTATCTCAAATCGGCTGAACAGTTTGTGAGAAATATCATAGCACCAATAATTATTAGCTGCCATTTTGAAGAAAAACAAACTAAACACGTGAAAGAGAGAAAAAGAGACAGAGAAAAAGAGATAAAGAGAAAGAGAAAGAAAGAGACACACACACACACACGGACATACTACTCTTAGTTAAGAGACACACACACTCAGCGTATCTTTCGCTGACCTCCGTAGCATAATTGAATACACAGCGACTTATGGCACGAGGAACTTTTTTGCTTCGGTCTCTTTGTGTTTGCCTTGAATTTTAAATGAATTACTATGAATATTCGAAACTTCCTGGACTGGACGTTACATTGTTTAACGCTGAAATCACATTCTGACTAAGTTTCTCAAGGCCATTTGTGCCAGAGTAATAATAATAACTATAATAATAAAATCCTATATTCCCTTGGGAAGATAGGCTAAAAATGGATGGGAAGAAATGCAGTTTCTGCAACCCTTACAGTTTTGCAACAATTTCTTGGGAACAGGAAATTTTGTGTTGTATACAAAAATCTTGATTAGCCTTCGGACTTTATTTGAAGGTTGCATCTACGCATTTTTTGTAATATTAGGTGATTATCTCAATATTTTTAATGTTACATAAATTTAATAGAATTTTAATTTCTGTTTTGCAATATTTTAGGTTTTTTTAATCTTCATTTTTTGTTAAGAATTTTAAAACAATTTTTTTTTTAGGAATCATGGCAAGTTTTCAGATTTTTTGTGGAGTTTTTGAGATTTCTAACTATTTTCCAATGTTTCCAAGGATATTCAGAAATTTTTTGATTTACCAGGATTTTATGCGATTTTCAAATACTTTCAGTGATTTACCAGGATTTGCACGATTTTCAGTGGTTTTGTGAAATTTTCAGTGGTTTTGCAAGATTTTCAGTAATTTTCTGAGATAATGAGGGATTTTCTTGTGATTTGCAGTTTTTTTATGATTTTGTAGTGATTTTTGAAGGATTTTTTCCATAGTGTACACTGATTGTCTGATGTTGCCTGCTCGACTTACTGTTTTAAATTTTCTTGAAACTTTGAATTTTGATTAAGGTAATTAAGCACTGCATATACAATGTATTATGAAGATCTAACATCTTGCTATTTAAGCAATAACGAGTTTTAAACATAATATGCTAAATTAGTTACGGAATGAGAGGTGTATTATGCATGACCATTGGAAATAAACATTTATGCAAATAGAATAATGTTTTACCTATAAACTATGAAAACAATAAATACAGTATTACACATTATAATAAATACAAGCTAATACTTACGAAAACACAGAAAAAGTGTATCGATTGCCATTGAATAAACGTTAAAAAATAAGGAGGCAATACAGTATGTTGCTACTCCCACTATGATCACTGGAAGCATGTAATAGTTGAGGTGTGGAACATCTACTTCTGGGACGGTGATCGTGCCATCAAACACAAAAAATGAGAGTGCCACCATGCCAGCTGTGAT
Source organism: Clitarchus hookeri (assembly GCA_002778355.1). NCBI lineage: Eukaryota > Metazoa > Arthropoda > Insecta > Phasmatodea > Phasmatidae > Clitarchus > Clitarchus hookeri. Next base: position 1,109,077 of record NQII01000112.1, read on the forward strand.
CATCAGTTTTCCCAGGAACAGCAAGAAATCGGTCACCTAACAAAACAAAGAGAATACAGGACAATATTCACCATTCCAACCCTTAAGTATATATAACATTTAAACTCCATTAAAAATAGTCGAGTTCTAAAGAATATATAGCACAGCATGGAGATTGAGCACAAATTTAGAATATTGTAAGAGAAAGGGGCAGCACATACATACTGATGTAGGGGGAAGGAGGTGAGAAGATCTGCTTGATTTCCTTGCCAATTGCCACCCCTACTTATTACTCAAAAGTCAAACTTGCGATACAAGTAACTTTTAATTAATATACATTATATTTTATTTAAATGTAAACAGGTAAGATTTAAAAGCAAGATAGAATATTTTAGATTAATTTTCACTGAAGAAAGTGAATTTATAATTATTTGTTTTGTTCTCATACCACGCAGTTCTCGACCACAATTTTCATAAGGTACCTAAAATTTTTAAGGGAGGAGCACATATCTCCCTTCTTTAAATTTGCACCTGAAAGAGATCAAATTACAAGATCTGAACAATCTGCAGGTATATTAGAGCATAGTCACTTTAACAATTATGTTCTAGAAACATTATAGAACTCCTTATCATACTATAATTACCCATTCAAATGAAGATTTCACTAGTTAGAGCTTAAATATATATTTGTGCGCAGCTAAACTAGAATGGTATTGATAAAACAAATATTATGTGTTTAAAATTANTAGAGCTTAAATATATATTTGTGCGCAGCTAAACTAGAATGGTATTGATAAAACAAATATTATGTGTTTAAAATTATTTAGAAATAGACCCTTATATCTTACAAATACAAGAAATTCTACAAAAATAACTCAACATTCTCCAAGGTTAATGTTTTACAGCCACAGTCTGAATTTAAGATGAAAGGTATTTTTTTTTTTACTTTTTCTTAAATGGCTAGTTATAAAAACACACGTGAGATAAAAACAAATCTAGGAAGCACATTTCTATCAGGGCTTCACTGTATGCCAACAGAAGCTAGGGAGGCCCGGGATGGCATGCTGGTCACATGGACCTCATTGTGATGTATGTTGTGGAGTGGGAGTGAAGTGAGAGTGGAGTGGAGTGGAGTGGAGTGGAGTGGAGTGGAGCGAGAGGTTTGAACAGCTCTTAATATTGGGGTCTTCAGAGCAGATAAGGGTGAAGCAAGGCGAGTATGGAGCAGCACCAGAATGCAAGGATGGGGGAAATGAGAGATCCCAGAGAAAAACATCTTCAGTGACATTATCTGGCGCAATTCCCACGTGTGAAAATCTGGGAGCGACCCGGCTGGGAACTGAACACAATTTGACTTGGTGGGAGGCAAGCACTTTAAGCCATTGCACCACCATGGCCCCTTGGAGTGGAAGTGTAGTTTTTGTGCATAACAGTAGTCTTCTCAGGGACGGGTACTAACTGGAAATGTACAATTATTGGATACAATCGGTAGTGGATATACTGTATATAAGAAAAAAACATGCAAACGTGAAGGAAACCCAAAAGAAAACAATGAGTTAGAGGTATTTGGAAAGTGCTTAAGGGTGTTGGCCATGAAAAAATTTATTTTATATTATTTTATATTTGTAACACATGCTGTTCAACATTTAAACATTATCAGCAACTAATTTTACCTTGTGCAATATATATTTATTTGAGCACATAGTTTTGGCAAAATACATTCAAAAATCACAATTTCACTATTTAGAACTGTACAAATAATGAAAACTAACTTATGTAAAGAAATGAGATAATTCACACAAAAATGTCAAGCACAACTTTAAGGTCTTGTAATGATGCAATATGCTTAAAAAAAGCCCTGTGCTCACATTTAAGAAAGCACACATAAATCGAAAGGAAAGCCTTGTAATATTTTATCAAATTTCAAGTAAAGCCGCGGTGGCTAGTTTCCCGTGTTTGTTGGTCGAGCAGACGTGTGCGGACATCTGCTGTTTACGTCCGTTTACCGTCTAGTTTCGAAAGGTTTTCGAAAGTTGTTGTTTTGGTTATGTGGCTGCGACGTGACGCAGTTGCGAGTACAACAACATGTTGTGAGCGCGAGACACAGCGTAGTTTGGATGACGCTACTGGCATCGCCGGAGGCCTTGCGCTTATCTTAGGAAAAGGGGGGATAGGCCTGCCTAATATATACTGGTGGTGCCTATCGCCTAAGAAAGAAAGTCACCAACCGTCGAAGAAGGCGCATCGGGCGTGAGAAGACGCGTTAGGCGTGAAGAATTTCACCCACACCGGCAAGCACCCGTGACCGTAAGATCTTTTGTTCGCATTTCTTTTTCAATTTAACGTCACTTAAATTCTATCAACTTATTTCCGCCGGTGTGGGGGGTCGTTAGGGTGCCAGGAGGGAACAAACATCCCTCCTGCCTTCGGAACTTAAGTCTTGCGATGCAAGTTAAGACATTAACAAACTGTAAACTACTGTGGCGCTGTTTTCTGCACTGGGATAACTGATTGTGAAAGTTCGTACTCTGCAAACTGGAAAGTCGTCTGGGCAGCACTGTGAAACTTCAATGATAAATAAAGTATAAAGCAAACTAATCTGGAACTTCGTCTTTTTACTTAATCTGTGTCACCTGGTACTGAGTCTCGTATTCTACCTATGAGCAAGCCGTGGCAACAAGTAATGCTTCCGCAACGTTACAATATGGCGCCTACCTGTGAGGCGGTAATATTATAAAGACGGAACATTACAGTCTCTATAATATCGTACAAGGAAATGTTTTTGCAATTTCAAAAAAATTGCTGAAAATAAGGACTTTTGTTAAGTATACCTTAAAATGAATTAAGACAAGGCCTTTCAGTTGCTGCTGTTAAATTTTCTGCAAATAGTTTTTGTTAAGTACAAATAAAATAAACCAAACAATAAAACTTTGACATGTCATTTTGCAAAAACCATTTACTGTAAAAATTTTTTTGGAGAAAATAGTATTCACAATGTCTACACGTTGAAAAGTACGTGGTAGAAATATAAAATAAATTCTTTTGTGACCAATGCCTTTCACAGTAGATACCTGCTGCTCTGGTAGGAATAAGATGAGGTGAAGCCAGAGTAGTGATGGAATGCAATAGTTGGGTGACAGGAGTACTCAGAGAAAACTTACCCCAGCCAACATAATTTCCCACAAGTAAAAATCTGGGTTTGACTGCCTAGAATCAAACCCAGTAGAGAAATGGACATACTGTAAAGGTAGTGTGAGAAAACACAAAGGTGTACATTAGACAATAAAACTCCTCAATGTGTTTGGATATAGGCTGTTCACAGTTAACTGTGGACTTTTGAAAGCTCTGCTTAGGAACTACTCTTCTTATGATTTTTTATACTTCTGACATATTTTAAAATTAACATGGCCATGCACAGCTAGCTTTATTCATGCATCATTGAAGTGAAGCCGTGGAATTTTTTAGGAAGGGAAATGTGTTGACAATCAGAAAATCAGTGCTCCTGTGCGTACAAAACAAGAAATAGTGACTCCAGTAGCCGTAATTAAATGTTACATTATCGATACAACAACAAAGCATAGCTCTTTTCTTCTTAATTTGTTGTCAACTAACTTGAAGCTTGCATGCCAGTGTGTACTGTAACATATACTGCACTTAGTTTATTTTCCAAAGATTGATTTTAAAAGTGCTTACTTTAACATGAATATCCTTTAATTGATTTTGATTTCCTTCATTATTGTAGTAAATTAATACTGTGTAATTCCCATCTGGAATGTTTTTGTTCGAGTCACTTTTTGTCTAATATTTATTTAGAGTGTTCAGAGATCACCATGTCACAAATTTACTCTATTTTTCCCTGAGAAACATTACTTGTCAAAATGTCATACGGTACAGAATTTGCAAATGATACAAGTTTGCAAAACCTGAATCTTAAAATGTACGTTGTTCAACTCACTATTCAAGCTTTTATCTGCTTGCTTTTGATTAGATTTAGTGTTGTTATATCATATGTACTCTGGTGACATCTGAACTAAATGCAATGGGCTATTTCATTGGATTACAACTAAGGCGGGCCATTTTTGTTACCCGTTAGTGTAGACGCAAATAAACTGATATTTCTCTAAATGCAAATGCTGCAGCAAGGTAACCAACTGCCATAACAGAACTGTGATTTTGTGTCACCATATGATTTTTCATTTTTTGCTGGCCTAAATCCCATTTGATTAACATGTGTAGGGGGTAAGGGAAGGGGACCTTAGAGTGGTGCTATCTTTTAACATGGGAAACATATCTTCTCCCTCCTTCCCCTCTCCCAACAGTGTTGTGATTGACTAATGGGTTCTTCCACCTCCGAGGAGATGTGTTGTGATTGGCCAGTATGTGTAGGGGTACCCTTTCAGTTACAGTTGCACCCAAGTGACATTTGTGGGACTTTGAAATTTTTTGAGAGTAGGATGATGGGCAAGAGGTTAGGGGAGGGAGGTGGGCGAGTTGTATAGTCAGCTGGTGATTGGTTCGATTCCCGTAGAGAGTCATTGAAGGGTAATTACATTTTTACACACACTAGTCCTTGGATTGAATACCTTCATGGTTAGGTAAAACATTACACAAAAGAGCAAGTACTTGTAATCACATATCCTACCTCTATGAATGTCAGGAAGGTACTAAACCCCTTAATTTTGATACTATCTATCTATATATATATATATNTTTATATTAGAGCACAATTTTCACACCTCTGAGGCTGGACTCAGACTGAACTCTATCGCCAATGTGTTTTGCTATTAACCAAAAAAAATTGCCACGTGCCATGGGTTCCCACAAGGCCAATAAACTATGCCACGTGCCTGTGAAGACGACCTTCTTCTAAGCATTCCGGAAAAATGGCACGTGTCTTAAGACTAGCGCCATTGTTAACAATAATAATATATAAGGAAAATATTTTAAAATTACTTTAGTCTTCGCCAAAACCTTATATGTGAAGGGGTGCGTCCCGTTGTGTGGAAGTCTTCGCTTGTGATATTCAGGGATAGGAAGGAGAATGAACAAACAATGAGTATGTTTTTTTTTAAGTTTGATACTATACTCGTCGTTTACATATATTAATATGTAAACGTGACTAGTAAAATCGAAAGGTATGAACATTGGATGTATACAAGTTAATTACATGTGCATCACCCAGCGAAGAACCTGTTAAACTACAATGACACGTGTTCATGAGAGGACCAGGTGCTTGTATTGCCCGAGGCAACCGTGAACCTGTTCCAAGATTACAGGTCAGTGGTTGACTTTGTGAAACCTGTTTCATGGGACACTGTAATTTGTACGTAGTGGTGGATGCTCCCAGAGGTAATTGCCTCTCCAACATGGAGTTAAGTATTCACTATGAGTATATAGCAGTGCTGCAAACTGTGTGGAAATTTGTCTTGCGCAATAGCTTACTTTACTTAATAGATATAATCGCCTATCTCATAAACTGTGTCAAAATCGATCAATCTCGAGACTTAGGTATTACTTCCACAATCAAGAACTATCTCTCGGCAACCATGAGGGACTCGAATGCATGCAAAATGTATGATTGGAATCAAAGCGATAATTACAAATTACTAATCAACGCAGGTGGTAAATCCAAGGTCGTGATCCCTCTTTCAATGCTATTGGGTTTTGCATAAGATTATACAAATCTTAATGCTATTTATGATACCACAAACAACGAAGGTGTTACTATTGAATTAAGTAGCACAGAGTGGTTAATACCGCACACAGAGGTAGACACTTGAGAACACGTTAAATTACTGAAATAAGTTGAAAAAGGTAAAGATTTAGATATTGCTTACAGATCATAGAGTTTGGAAACATACCCGACATTATTCCAATCTGAAAAAGTTGTTTGGAACGTAAAGTCAAGTTTCCCAAATGAAAAACCTTGTTTTGTTATAATAGGTTTTCAAACTAATCGTCAAAACAGTATCAAATCAGGACTCAAGCTTACGCCCTAATCATACACAATTGTCTAGTGACTTACAACGTGCCAGATAAATTAGTGAAGATACTAACTTAATTCGCAGTACACTCGTGTCCGTCGTGTGGGAAACAAGTTTGTCAATATCCAAGGATTCCAATCTTGGTTTGGTTACATAGTTACGGAACTAGCCATTTCTGGTATGTATGGTAATGTCAAGACATTTGTTTTCAAACCTCCCTTCGAATGGGAAATACTAACACGTAACTATAAACGCACCAGTATGTGAGTTACTAGATGTTACCATGGACTAAGCTGGAATGATTGGTATATAGATTATGCCCTCCTACCTAACATTTGCAACGAGTATATGCAAGATGAGGATGACCTATGTTTCAATTATAGTTAAGTAACGTATTTTATGTAGCATATGGTCGGAAAATATGATTGATATGCAAATCTCACATAATTGCCCATCATTTTAGCAATTAAGCAAGATGTACAGTTTTTCCAGAAAATTCATTCCAGCAAGTGAAAATGCTAAACTGTTACATAAATGGTCATTAGATAATGCAGACTAGGGGGAAAAAAATCCGAGATGGCGAATATTCATGATATATATATATATATATATATATATCGCGAATCACAATATTAATTCAGTACAATTCAGATTGCGATGGAGATGTTTAATCCTGAAGGAATATATACAGTGTTCTCGTGGGTTATAGAACAGTGTGGTTTCACGTTAATTATAAATCACCATTTAAAATCCAAATGTGCAATGGGAGAGAGCACTGGAGTTTTACAATGATTAATCCGGACTATACATACGAAAAGGTTTGTGAATGTAATGGTCGTGCGTGTGGAGTATTTAATTTGCGGCCAGACACAATTCTACAGTGTATATGTTTTACACTAACTGTGGTTTGGACTGGAATATGCGACAAAACAAACATAAAACATTTATTTAAAATGAAAACCGCAAGTTAGTAGCTCCTTGCAGAATGTGGAAATGCAGTGTCACAGACAGCGNCCTTGCAGAATGTGGAAATGCAGTGTCACAGACAGCGGGTCCAAATGCTTTAATTTCAACAAATAAAAAAAAATCCCAGATGGTGGAAAACCCAAGATGGCCACTATGCTATATAGGCATGTTGTATCTGGACCAGATCCTCAGTTTACTATACAAGCATGGCATGCAAGTTTGATCCGCAGATAGGGTATGATATTCTTTGAGTAGGGTATAGGCGAGTATATTTTAAACCACATGATAGTGTGTTTCAAATGCAAGTGTGCAATGATATTGAACATTGGTACCTATAACTCATATCAAGGAATTAGGTTTGGCGAAGCAATAGCATGCAATAAAAGTGATTGTATGGTAAACCATTTATGACAAGACTGTGAATTACCTTGTTCGGTGAAAGATTTGATAAGTTCTAACAAAGAAATTCTGGAGCTGCGAGCTGAAGGTAAAATAACTTACGAACTTACCCAGCCCGATACCAGAATTACCATCTACTGGAAGGAGGTGTGGGACCGGGACATTCTCATGCTTATTTTAAAACAATGAAATATATAATTTCCGTCCATGTGTAATGTGTGTGAATGTGAAGTTGCCAACTCCCAACCTGAAGGATAAAAACATTGCTTCAGTTTCCTGAGCATCCAACTACCAGTTCATCGTCAAAACGTTTCCTAGTGACGTCAGCACCCACATGCCCTCTTATTCGTCAGCTTTCCTGTGGTAACTATAATTTGCAAGACTGAAGTATAATCCAAATGGCAAGTACTCTCTCATCGAAAATGGCTTGCATTCTGTGAGGTATCAATTATCTCGTTCAAAATGTTAACTGTAGACCGTACATGACAGAAAAAACAATGTGAAGTGTAAAGGTCAACATATTTTTACAACATATAGAACTTGTAACGTTGGGTGCAACAGTTAGAAAGCCGAGTATAAGTTTGCCGACTTTCACTCAACTAGCTCAGAGGTGGAACACGAGACTCAGTAAAATGGACGCCAATTACATATAAAATGTCAAGTTCCAGAGTATTTGTTATATACTTTTATTTAACAGTTAGCACATTTCACTTCCGAAGTTCTGAATATGCAGAGTACGAAACTTTCACAGATAATTAGACATGGGCAGAACAGAACCACAGTTGTTTACTTAATTATTATGTTCTGAAAAACTGGCCCGAATAAATAATAAATGTGGCGACCTCCCACACCGGTGGAGAAATAAAATAGCAAAGTCTAGTTGCCGATATGGGGGTTATCGTCACGCCCGACGTGGCCTAGGCGAGCATTGTACGACGACTGCTTCCGACAACTGCTCGATATCAACTGACCTGCCCTCAACGGCGACTGACCTGAAGCACTTGAAGGGCGACAGGCAAACGCGTCTTTGTGCTGCCTATTACCCCCCTCTCCTGAGATAAGGGGCCTGACCCCGCACGCTCTCCACACGTTATCGAAACTGACACTTTAACGAAACTTTGTTGTACACACTAAAACTGCGCCGTCAACATACAGCTAAACAAAATTCTCGTATAAAATTTGTACGACGCAGCTTGAAAGTTTCTAAATAATGCTGACGCTTCAGAAAAACTGAAAACTACAATGTTCAAAACGAAACGACAACCGGACTCCTGATAAACGTAGAATAGCACTAGTATGCCAGATAAACAAACTATCACGGAAAACTGTACCACCACTGCTTTTAACTTGAAACCCGATAAAAATATTACGAAACTTAGCAAAGCTTAAGAAAATGAAACACGTGTCCCGGAAATTAAGAATACTGCGTCATTACAAACTGTAAAAGAAAGTTTGGAACATAATATTTACAGACCAGGTCACACACAGCCAATCCAGTACTTTCAACATTGTAATGGAGATGTGCATGTTTTGAAGCAGTAAATGAGTTTGGGTATATATTAGTTACAGGTTGTGTATCAAAGTGTTTTGTGCATAGGAAGGTGAAAATAGCTCAAACAAAGTTCACCCCACAAACTTTTCTCGCTTGCAGTATGGGATTTTTTAATGATTAACTTGAGGATGATGATGATGATGATGAGATAAATTTCTCATGTGTAAGTAATGAAAAATCAAAATGTAAAATCAATATTAACAAATCATTTAGATAGTTATTGCAGTGTATAATATTTAGATGTTTGAGAAAAACCTAGCATCTTTGAAATACACTCAGTTGTGATTTGATATTCAAACTGACAACATCTCGGTTTTCTCACCGTAAATTTTATGTGTTCATCTGTCGGCCAGTGAACGGTTTAACATCTGCCAAACTTGATAGAATATTTGCGGTTGAAGAACAATGTCAGAGTTCCATTCTGCAAATCCTTACATTTTGGTACGGCCTGGTAAATCCAGTGTGGAATATTCACATTGGAATAATGGTTTCCTTCATCAATTCACAGAGAGTTGGGATTCCATATTGAATTTCAAAATGACACATTTCCCTCTGTGTAACCAAAAAACTGTGAATTAATTCTGTGTGTTTAAGTAAATAAGTATCGTGTTTATCATATGTTACTGACAAACAATTTGCCTTGCACAGTGGACGATGTTTATTCACAATTCATTGAAACATGTCCAAATAGAACTGAACATAGAGTATTGCACTCACAAGATTGTAAGGTAGATGTTAGTACTCAGACCTTAGCTGATTCAAGAACATTAAAGCGTAAATGCGAAATTGACACTGTCTAATACCAGTGAAACAGTTAATAAATGTTTTTTAAAAGAAATAATATAAAAAATTGTCTGTTCGATGTCATAACCCATTTGTAAAATTATAAATATGGTTTTTTCTTGTATATGTTGAAAACTGTATTTCATGTTGGTTTTTTTCCTGTGGAAAAAAAACAAAGTGTAATTTTTTTGGGTAACATCTTATTGCATTTGTATATGTAATATAAAGTCTTTTTGTTTTTTCTGTAACAAGTTGTGTGCATTTTTGGTAAGAATATGTATTGGAAATGTTTGTAACATTATTTAATCATGTTTGTGAATTTTTGATTGTAATAAATGTTACAGGAAGTCTTCGACTTTCATACCTTCGAGATTTGTACAACTCGCTCTTTCATACAGGGCATATTAACACCTCTAAATCAAATTTCATATGGCTGACTTGGTCTTTCATACATCTCACAACCTACCAACACATTGATATAGCACTGTTAGTTACCATCTAACACTGCCTGCCATGTTTTCCAGTCTTTGCGGATCATATGTTATGAATGTTTAGATATGGCTGTCATATTGGCACAATACAAATGAGTGCTTCTGTTAAAATAATATACAAATCTCTGAAAAACTCTAACATAGTTTTTACAATTTACAAACAAAATGTTACATTTGCACAACAATTTTACAGAAAGTAGAAAGCATATTTAATTACCTTATTTATTCACATTGCACTTACAATCATATATGTATACAGGTGTTGAAAATCAACGTTTTGGGCAAGAAAGTATTGCACATGTATATTTATTAGTGATTTTCAATGAAATACTTATTAAAAATAACATGTTTATCAATTAAATATATTATCTTTCTACCAAAATTAATTATTTTTTAAATTTTCTTGTAACTTAGGAACAGAACCCCTTTTATGTCAGTATTCTTGCTGTCCATGCTACCGGCAATACCGCTCATCTCCATTTTGTTTCAATAAAAATTTAATGCGTCTTGCTCACAGTCAGTTGAGTACGAACTGTAAACAAATTTTTGTTTGCGATTTTTGTCTCTAATATTTTTCAAGTAAGGAGAAACACTCAAAATATACAGATTTATGCACACAACATGAAGCTGTACGAGCCACATTCTCGAATGAGGAAAATAAGTGTTCAGTTCAGCAATTTTGCGAAACAGCAAAGAATGGGTTTAATCACGTGCTGTGATACAGAAGAGTACCTAAAATCTACGCCCAATTGCCTGCCACAAGATGGCGTTTCTAGCACGACTTTAATTAATAAACATGTGCCATATTCCATTTTACTTGTGTGTGTATACAATCCCAGTTTGATGCAGTACCACGAGTTTCAGGGTGAAGATTGTATATACAGAAAGGTGGGTAAATTAGTAGAGTTAACGAAGTGGGTTGCACACACATACAACGTAATGGTCCCTATGAAACCTTAAGCAGGACTAGACTCATGTCGCAAACAAGTGTCATATTTGCAAAACGTCGCTTGGCAAAGTTTTTGTGATTGACCATGATCATTTGACGGGTGCAATTAGAAGTCGCGTAAACAATAAATGTAATTTATTATTCAGACCGAAAAAAACCCAACTTGTTGCTGTATTTCATAATTTTCTGAACTATGACACCTACTTTTTAAAGAAACAATCAGCTCCTTGTCATATCCACCAGCCTGATGGTAGCATTAAAATTGAAAATCCAGGTGCAATTAATGAGATTTGTTCCACTTTGGAAAATTACAAATATATCAAAGTGCACATTCCCCATGGTAAAAAATTGCAAGGAGGTATGCATACTGTACAATTACGTTTCATTGACTAACTTTGACTGCGTCTCTGGAAATACTTGCAGGCAATTTGACTCTCTCCCAGTCGCAGTTTCCAGACAACACACAATTAAATTTGGCTCAAAGGAAAGGGGCTTCCCTTATGACTTTGTTAAGTCTATTGAAATTTTGAATAGTACCTCCCTACCTCCAAGGATGCACTCCACAATGCAATTAAAGGCGAGGATGTGAGCGATGATTACGCACAAGCTCAATCTGCATGGAAAGCATTTCATTGTCAAAATTTACTGGATTATGGTGTGAAGTATTTGCGTATGGAAATGGGTTCGTTGGTGAACGTGTTTGAAAATTTCAAGACCGTATATTTGACAGAGTACGGTTTAGATCCCACATTTTACATATTGGCTCCATCTTTGGCCTGGGATGGCATTTAGCTGAAAACAGGTGTGCGCATTGAGCTGTTTACAGATGCAGATAAATATCTCTTTATAGAGAGAGGAGTTCGCTGCAGTATTACGCAGCTTAACAGATGCTACGCGGAAGCCAATATTATTTACATGTGCGATAAATTTGATCCCAGTGTAGCGGAACAGTATATTTGCTACATTGATGTGAATGGATTGTACAGTCGCATGATGGTTGAGCAAGCTGCCAATTGGCAAATTCGAGTGGGTGCAGGAAAGTGAATACTCGTCGTGGAATTTCTCTGACATCAACACACAAGGTGAAACAATTTTTTCGCGGAAGTTGATTTGTCATTTCCTATTGAATGTCACGAGATGTTTTTGGATCTGCCTCTAGTTCCAAATAATGCAGTACCGTCAAACCGTACGACAGAAAAATTATTGCTAACTCTCGCGCAGCACAAAAATTATGTTTTACATGGGGAAACACTGAAGCACTATCGAATGTATGGAGCCAAACTAGATTCTTTTCGTCGTGTACTACATTTTGAACAGAATGCTTGGATGGCTCCACTCATTACATATAGTATTGAAAAACGAGCTGAGGCAGCAAACACTTTCAAAAAATAGTTTTTTAACTTAATGAATAATTCCGTATGTGGAAAAACTTTGCAAAATTGCCATCGGGAAAGGGACGTGATGTTTCACGGTACACCATATATGGGGCGGCAGAATTAATTGAATGTTCGACATTCAAGGCGAGACAAATTCTCTATGAAAATTTGATTCTAATTGAGATGGAGAAGGTATGTGTCATATTTAACAGTCCTCTGCACACCGGAGTTGCAAACTTGGACTTGTCTGAATTATACCTTTACGACTTGCATTACAATTACATGCAAAATAAATTTCCTCCACCTGCCTTGCATCAGCTGTATTCAGACACTGATTCACTGTTGTATGAAATAGCCTGTCCCAATTGCTATGAGACTATATCCCTAGATTTGGCAACAAGATTTGATACTTCCAATTATGCACCAGATAATCCACAAAAGTTCCCATTGATGAATGAAGGCGTTACAGGGATGATGATGGATGAATGTGCTGGTAACATCATCACACTTTGTGGGTTTATGTCCTAAACTTAATGCATATACACTGCTGGATGGACAAAGTGAAGGGGGTAAAAGCTAACGTGTTGCAATCACTCCTGTACACCTATTATCCGGAAAGCCTTAAGCAAATATCACGGGTGTGAGGTATCCAATATATTTTCAGATTGTGCAGCCATACCGTGTATACTGAACGCATATCAAAAGTTGCATTTACAAGCAATGATGACAAATGCTACATCGAGCTTGACAATGTGTCGACATCACCTTGGGGTAATCACCACATTAGTCTCCAAAATTAATGCTCACCAAACCATTAGTTCCTGCCAAACCTCTACACACCACTCCCTGGCTCGTTGCAATATCGTCAGTGGATTTAATGCTAGTTATTGGCTCGCCATCTGCTTGCCCATCTTCAAGATATAAGTTCAGTCTTTTCATCACTTCCCACAAATTGCCTGTTCTTCTGTCAACAGTTAAAATTTTGTGTGCGACAATAGACACTTTTTTTAAAAAAGAAATATTGTGTATACGGTGATCGGCATGGTACTTAGGAAGAAATATTAGGAATAACAGTTTTTATCTCTGATGAGAAGATTGAATTGTTGGTGTAAGTGCAGTGTTTCTTTGTATATAATATTATTTTGATTAATAAAGAACAAATGTTAAACCATTTTTTAATTTTTTATTCCTTTCCAATTTAATTATTTTCTTAACCTAAACAAAAAACTTTAATTCAATGTAATAAACTAATGAAACCTTACAGGGCAGGAAAACTTAGAATTTTTCGGACATGCGAGAAAAGTATGTGACATACACATGTACAAGATTGAAAAATGTTTTTTTTACAACACTTATTGGAATAACATTGTAAGCACTAATTTTTTTGTGCAACAGGGGTGTTTGGAAAGTTCTGGGCTATGAACATTGTGTATTACAAATAACTTGTTGCTGGAAGGAGTGTATGGTTGCTACCTGCTCAGCCAAGGAGGCGGAAATGATAGGGTGAGGCGGAGTGTCTTGCACCGGCTTTCACCTCCGTCCAGCGTACCTAGCAACTCACATATCGAAGTTACGTGTTCCGTGGCCAAGGAGCGACAACACCGCTATAACAGCGTACCTAGCAGCTGCAGATACAATCATGCATGCCATGTAGACTGCTGGCGGGAACCATGCAGTCGTGCATTCTCTCCTTTGCTCTAAGTTACTGACTGGCAGAGAAAAGGCATTCAATATTGAAAGATGTCTAAAAACACAACCATAACCGCCAACAGTCTCTTCAAGGACAAACTTTCATTGACACATACCATTTTTTCTGTACGCCCAGAAAGTCATCTTCACAGGCACGTGGAATAGTTTATTAGCCTCGTGGGGACTTACGGGACGTGGCATAGTGTATTGACTTTGTGGTGATCACAGCAAGTGGAAATTATTATTTTTTGGTTAATAGCAAAACCTATTGGCAATTGAGTTCAGTCTGCGTCCAGCCTCTGAGGTGTGCACATCGTGATCTCTCAACATTTTTTTTTAATACTATGAATGGAGGGTTTAATATCTTCCTGGCATTCGTAGAGGCAGGATATGTAATTACAAGTACTTGCTCGTGCGTGTAATTATGACTTACTTAACCTTGAAGGTATTCGAACCAAGGACTAGTGCATGTATAAATGTAATTACCCTCTATGGGAATCAAACCAACGACCAACAGACTCTACAACTCTCCCACCTCCCTCCGCTACCCTCTTGCCCATTATCCAACTACCAAAAAATTTAAAGACCCACAAATCTCACTTAGCGTACAACTGCAACTAAAAGTATACCCCTCACATACTGGCCAAACACAACACTGCTGAGGGGAAGGGGAAGTTCCATCCATCCATCCATCCATCCATCCATCCATCCATCCATCCATCCATCCATCCATCCATCCATCCATCCAAGGAATGTGTTGCTTTTTGAAGCTGGATTCAAAATTGGGAACATTTTTCTTCCAACGCAGAGCTTCAAACAACATAATTAAATGTGTGCAATTGTGTTATACGCATGTTTTGGGTAATTATTAAGTTTAGGGGCTTTTCTGTAAAAAAAAAAAAAAAAATCCCACAAAAAGTGGTATATTTCCACTATACTAATCACGTAGAACACGAATATACTAGGGACATTAACGTACGACTAATTTCTTAATATGTGCCACCTAACCTAACAGAACCTAACCCCACGATGGGTGAATCACTATTTTACATTTTTAAACTAACCTAGGATTGAAGGGTTGTAAACTAACCTATGATTGTAAGGTTGTAAAGTAATATAAGATTATACAATATTAATCAAATCTCCGATCAACATCCTACAATCACAGACTATATGGGAACCCTATAATCCTAGGTTAGTTTAAAAATGTAAAATAGTGATTCACCGATCGTGGGGTTAGGTTCTGTTAGGTTGGTTGGGCACATATTATACAATTAGTCATACGTTAATGACTCTACTATAGTCCTGTTCTGCGTTACCTACCAATAATCCTTGTTAGTTTAAAAAGAATGTGAAATTGTGGGGTAAAAACGGCCGGAAAAACCTTGTTTGAATTACGTAATATAACTACATTTGCACGTAAAGCTACCTGTTAGGATTTTTGGGCTTTACACTAAACTACGAATTTAGGATTTTAGGGATTTAAAGGAGCCGTAAAACACACCAATATAATATCAATTTACTCACCAATGTAGGCGGTTGGTACATACCTCACCTCACTCGATGAAATCACAATATTCCACAAAGTGCCACATACGCGCATATAACGCACTAAAACACTCGGTTACAGCCAAATATATACACAGAAGCACTCGTTTATAGGCTAATATAATGCACAAAAGGACTCTTTCTTGCGTTCTCCATTTTAAATCCGCCTGATTAGAACGACATGAAACATGCCGGCAAAGGCGCGCAGCGACTGAAAACGTTAAAAATTGTCCATTAAAATGCCGATGATGACAGCCGCCGCCGCCAGGTAGCGTGTGGAATTTGCAATGCGCAGCCATTATTAATGGCTGTAGACGTTAATAGACGTAAACATCAAATTTCGCGATTTCTTTAAATATGTTGTTCTTATTTCAACATTACGCCGTCTTGAATATGGACAAGGTAAGCTGTGCAGAACCCGTTAATGCAACTTTTGTTGGTCTAGGACGTTTTGTTCACAAATGTAAACAAACTGTCTGAACAGTCATTTCGCAATTTTGTTCAATTTTTTAAGATATGTTGTACTTATTTTAANTTAAGAAATTAGTTGTACGTTAATGCCCCTAGTATATTTGTGTTCTGCATAATGAGAAGAGTGGAAATATACCACTTTTAGGGGGGGGGGGGGTTTACAGAAAAGCCCCTAAACTTAATAATTACCATGTTTTGTGTTGGTTACAAGTAATTCACTTTTGGAATGGTGATCTTCATAGTTTATCTATTATGAAGCTTCACAGCCTTTACCATGATATGGTTGATGGTTACTACTGGACATCAACGAGTTTCCAGCAGTGAACTACTTTTATACTTAGGAAGCTAGGATAAACATTTACTCTATGTTGTCAAGATGTTATTAAAGGGCATGTCACTGATACCACAAATTTGTACATTTTCCCTTGATTAAAATAAACTGAGTAAAGTACTTAGACACTCCACAATTTGAATATTGCAAAATTTTAATAAAAATAATGTAATTGAATAAATATATACAGTGGAAAAAGAATGTTCATTATAATAAAGAAAAGTATAACCTGCGTAAAGATAAAAAAAAAAAAACATTGTGAGAATGCACAAGAGCGTAATAGTAGCAAGAGACAGTTTGTTGCAGTTCCTGTTCACATGTAATTATATGATAAAATTAAACTACACAAGGCATATGCTACAGATTCCTCTCTTCCCACGAGACCCACGGTACTAGATGCTCACTGGTTCAAAATATTAAAGAAATTACTAACTCGATAAGAGTCTAGGTAACCAAGCAATGTTTGCATGAAACATTTGAGTTTAGTATGCTAAACTGTAAAGAGGTTACAAAGATCATGCTTTGGTAGTAACAACTTTTTAAATTTTTATATATATATATATATATGGGTAGTAATTACAGTGCAGTACACAATGGCTTCTACTGCTAGCAGTGAATCTATTAAGGTAAAGGCCAAGTGGGAGGTAGTGTGATTCTCTGTCACCCAGAGCACGCTGCCAACTGATTTGTAAATACTTCCACCCGCTAGATGGCACCACAGTTGTATTCACACCCCCCCTTCCCCATACACCCCTTCTTTCTCAGACTGCTTGTAATCCATTCTCAGAACCACGGAGTGTCAGTGAGCAGGTCACGCCATCTGCCAGCCTCTCTAATGACCGGTCACCTCTAGCAGATTACTTTCTGCGATAACAACAATGTCTTTGAGAGCTACCAGCAAGACTGCTACCAAAGGGAGGTTGGCCCAAGCGAGCCGGTTCGAGTAACGGTACATTGAGTGGTGCGCGCTTAAGTCACTTTGTCGCATCGACTGGCCAGTCGAGACCGCAGCTAAGGGTAAAACTTGTATCTAATACTCGTTTGCACGTTGGTACAGCTACTGTTTTGCAATAGATATCAAACATATTCTTTTCTTTGATATATTTATATTACTGTCACAAAAGAGATTTACATAAAAATAAAATCTTCATTAGCTTATGCAAGAAAAAGTAAGATGAACATCGCGTTTCATGCGCATGGAATCATTCCGCAGAATATCCTCCAGGAATTAGCTGAAGATAACTAATAAATATTAGTCAGGCCTAATAAAACAAATATACTCAAATTAAACATGGGCCCAATTTTTTTTAACTATCGGAATAAATCCTCTAGCGGATTGTTCCGATACTTCCATTCCAGTAACGAGTGTTGCGATGCCAAAATATGAATTTTTGAGACTAGTAACTGTCAAAATAATATGTATAGAAATGTATGCATGTATATTTCCAACCAACAACATTTCCGACATAGCCATCTGACAACACCAAATAAGGTACTGAATCAGATGTAACATTTACAGTCTTTCAAAGTTTTTAAATAAGCCTGAAGACATTTTTTAAATAGTTCTATCGAAGCATTTAAAACGTGTCTTGAATTTTGTACGTACGAAAAAAACTTTTGTTTGTGAACAGGAAGTAAATGACCCTAAATAATCTGGAGTTGTAATTTTTCTCGCTGATTGAAAAATAGCAGCTGCCTGGTTCGAAAGTATTTTAATGTGAAATAAAAGAATATATTACTTATTTTGTCGTTGAATAAAAATACAACTAAATAAGGGAATAAACCATTAAGACTGTAGTACATAGAAAAATATGTGATCCTTCTCTAGTAACTTTGTGGGAGAGTACTGTACAATAAGAGCAGAGGGTGTGTTTGCTGAAGACAGTAAAAATTGTCTCAAAATTAACAAACAGTAGGCCTACATGTAATGCTGAAAATAAAATATATACGCTTGCGAGATACTTCGTGAAGCTTCTGTAAGGCACTAAGAATTAAAAGAAAAGGATCTGATCAGTTCGGGATTATAACCATTCTTACGTAAAACTTAAATTAAAATATAAAAAAAATTAGTTTTTATTTATAACGTTTTGAAAGATACTATCAAACATTTAATACATAATGAAAAAAAAATTATGATTGTGGTCATTATTTCCATACAAAAATTTTTGGTTTTCTTGGTATAATACAGCAACTCTCCTATTTCCTTCATGCTAACCTTCACACATAGAGTCTGTTACCGAACCACAGCAGGAATGGCGCCCATGGCTATGCTCCTCAACATGCATACTCAACTGGCCACATTCCGATACCTCTTCAATGCGCAGAATGAGCAAACAAGAAGTTCCTACCACTACAAGAAGTTGCATCTGTGTGGAGCCTGCGTCATTCTACTTCTGGCCAATCTTCTACACTGACTGCAACAAGGCCAGGAGCACGAGTTCTTTATGCGATGATGTCACATTGGTAGTAAATTGTTGAACATTAGGTTAGGAATTTGGAAGGAGGCCGTTATTAGTGGTGACATGCATCTAGAAGTAGTGTATGCTACTTTTTTTAGTCTGTAAAATGTTTCAAGGAGCTATATTTAATGAAGGTAAGGTGATGGGCATCGGCTGATTTTAGTTGTTCCGGGTGGAATGATGTTCATATCATTTATGATAAATCACTAAACACTGGCTGTCAGAAAGGTGCACTCGTTCGTGAAGTAGAATAAACTGTAAATTACAAAATGTAGAATTTCCTATAAATCGTATGGTAATAAGTAATAATTTTGCAATTTGTAGGGCACAGATCAACTACGTTCCTTTGTTTCTCCGCTATTATTTTGCTACTAATAACGCTTTGGAAATGGATTTACTAAATTATATTAATTTGAAAACATTTTGTACAGCACAGTAAAATTTCAATTAATATTTTTTATACATATATTTTTTCCAATTTTTCTCAACTAAACTTCTCACAATAAATGTATATAACTTGCTGTTTACAACTACCGACTTCAATAAATGAAATTTACAATTACCTTCAAAGGAATTTATGTAATTAAATAGTTAGAAAACAGTCCCAAAAGACAGGGTATCAAAACCTATTCAGTTATAAATTGTGTGTCCATATTTGACAGTTCCACTATTTACAATAAAATCCGTATTACATGTCCATGTCCCACCAGTCCGCGATGTTCTAGAGTTCTCTGGGCGCCCTCACGCAAAGTAGGCTTCACTCGTCTGGTTTCATGCCCTCTCGTCCACTCGCACCATGAACACCTGATCTGCTGTCGTGTCACACTTGACTTCACGCCCGCATTCAGCCAAAAGGCTTCTACTCAGACTCTCCGCAGTCCCGCGGTGGCTTGTATTTATAGGGCCGTAGGCAGTCATCCTAATTCCCAGAATATTCTTGCGCCTTCTCTATATTTGTCGGCTCCTCCAGCAGGGGGAGGAAGAGGGGCTGTGATGCCAGCCAGGTCTCGACGCTATCAATCATTCCTTGGCTACACATGTAAAATGCTGAGAGGGAGGGGGGAGGGAGACGAGGCAGGGAGCACGTTAGCCTGGTGTGTCCGGGGAGGGACAAGGTGGGTCACCCCAGACCGCGCATAACGGGAGCTCACGGCCAGTCCGAGCTGCAGCACGTAAAATAGTTATAAGTATCACAAGTGAGTTGAGCTGTGCGTAAATAGAATTTTTAAAGGAGCAGCGAATTAGTTTTTGTGTTTGTCTAGTTTGCGTTTTCTCATAGCGATTGCGACAAAAAACCTGCCCATTGGATAACATTGAGTGTCCACTCTGTACTAGTGCTATATACACTCTATGCATACACGCAGGAGGGGAAAGACATTCCTTAGGCCTGGTTGATAAAATAACCGCAATAACACGATATTGGCAAAATTGCAGCGACGCAAGAAAGTGAACTCTGGAAACTTTAGGCACCAGTATATAAAAGTTTCTTGCAACTTTTATAAAAGGCAGCTACCTAAAAATCTTAGAGTTTGATATTTTGCGTTGTTGCGACTTTGCCAGTGTTGCATTATTGCGATTTTTATAAATCAGCCCTTAGCCTTGCCGTCTCAGCAGCTCCCTATGTACTCTTACACGTATAGCCTTGCATACGTCACTTGTCGGCACCAAGATTCACGAATCCAGATGGCATTCTGATAGAGAGAGAATTTGTAAACAAATATTTGCTCTGGTTCACGGTGGAAAACGTGTATGTGCGGTAAGTATTATCTACGACATTGTTAATTATTATTATCCTGTACGTTTAATCTTGAAGCATGGCACAAGATTGAGAAGTTTTGTTTTCAACAAGTATTCGTTCATTATACTATCATAATTGTGAAATTAGTTACAAAAATTTCAGAACACATCCATCTCGCTATGCAGTAACATGATTTACGGGTATAGTACACTCATAACTATAGTAATTCATTTACATATGCAGTATGTGTGTGCACACACACATGTAGACGTAAATAACTGTACATGCATCAAGTGTTACACTTCCTGCAGACGCAAATATCTGTCCGGTATGTGTAAAAATGTGTCTGGCCATTTTAAGACAAAACAATTTGTTTCTGTCAGCATCCACGGCGTGGCGCCTGCAAAGCTACAAGTGTTCAGGAGTTAAATTTCTTTCCAATTTTGACGAACGTTACTGATGTTTACGAAATCTAACAGCATATAATAAAAAAACAAAGAAAACTGAACACTACTGATAACAATAGCATTAAATTTTTCTCCAAAACTCCAGTGTCAAGAAATCAAAACTTATTTCGAAACAGGAAGAACAGACCACACATATTTCAATTGATACTTCTAGCATGCTGACTTGAGTCAGTTTTTGTCCGACAAGCGGTGAAATGGAACACATTGGGACATCCCAATAAACGAGGTACACCACACGGTGGACGGCATTGTGTCGTATCGTTTGGAAATTGTTGTTGGGAAATTATAGGCGGCAACCCACAGCGATTTTCGTCAGTATTATAGGGAATGTGAAGGTATCCATAAAACTACCTTTGTCAACTGTGAGCACGGCTTCATGCATGGCGTAGATTCCCTTGACTTACGGAAAAATTTGTTGTTGTTGGGTGTAATTTTTCTGGAATGTTTGGGCTTTTATTTTTTAATACTCTTATGTATGGGTGATATGAAGTCGCCTAAAAAAAAACATTTTATTGTAGGAGATTCACTGAAAAGAGTTGGATGCGTTTAAAACAGATGAATCAGAACAAGTGTTTCACGTGGGTGGGTATCCCTGAAATCACAGTAGAAGGGCTGCTGGAAGCAAAACATTACGCACAATTTTCTTAATTGAATGAAAAACACTTTTATGAGGTAGGTTGAATCTCGTCTTATTGAGTGTCGAACCTATATGTAAAGAGAGTAAAAGTGTATTTCTGTATACTTGCTTTCTCTCTTTATATTTACTGATATCAGAGACTCTTGTCTGACTGTGAGAATGGATGGAGACCGCATATTTTAATCAGGACTTACGGATGGGCGAAACATTCCATTATAAACAGCACTTCGTTCTTTTTCTGCCCACTTTTAACTATGTTGGAGGAATGTACGCACAGTGTTGGTTTTTGAAATACCTGCTTATGATGTATTTATATGTTCATATGTAAAATCGGCATTTTCATGGACCTCATCACTTTATTCATGTATTAGTCAAGTTTAACTGGGAAAATGGTATGCATGTGTATATGCTGCTAATGTGTTTACTCCTATACTTACGCGCATAAAGAAAATTAAAAATCACTTTCCGCTGATTCAAATGTTACACTTGTGATTCGACATTGAAATGTGAAACTATTTATCTTAACTCATTCCCAACATTACAGAGACTGTACCAGTCACAACGTGTCTTCTTAAATATAATGCAGTTAAGGAGACAGAATATTTTTTCCAAAAGTGATTACTTTACCGTAAACACTATCACTTGATCATAAGAAAATCACAAACTGACAGTATTAGTGAAATTACTTTCCAGTTACATCTGCATTACAAAGGTTTTTGTTTCACTCGTTAAATCACTAGTTATAACTTCATGTACGCATGCTTTGCCCGGTCCTAACTCACGAAGTTGGTAGATTAGTTGGCCGTGTTATGAATGACCCTGGTGTGCTACTGCGATATTGCACGGATAAACTACAATACAACCGGGGTAAGAAATACATACATATCCAACACCAGCAATAAGGCTTCAACTCTTCTCTGTGTGTTATGTGAGTGTGTGTGTGTATACATGCTAACATGAATGCACCATTTCCCACGCCCTTTTTTCTCCCTCTCTCTCGTGCACACGTGCGCGCGCGCACACACACACACACAAAACACAATTTTTTAAAATAATTGTGTATAATAACAAGTATTATGTTGTACCTTACTGGTGTTTCTTTAGGATATTTAGGTGTAAGCCACTTCTGTTTTCCTTTTTCTTGAACGTAAACCTCGTGCATTTTTCGTCTGAAAGCTTCTGGTGTACCCACATTCTTTTACTTTGATCGCACAACCAGTGTAGAACCTGCAAGCACTTGATCTCATGCACCTGAACCAGACTGCAGAACGAGTAGCGAGACTTGTGCTGACCAGACTAATCAGTGTGCGTAACCTCCATCTAATACCTTCCCTCCAGTAACACAGTACAGTAACTTCAAATGCTTGTCCGACAATTTCCGTACAGTCAGGCTGTTCATGTGGACTACTCTACGTATTTTCTTCCAGTGGACAAAAGATTGCAGCTCGAAATGAAAATAACGCGTATTTAGTTTCTCTTTGAACAGAGTATATACGTATTTGGTCACTTTATATTCTCCAAAACATTTTCTTTAGAAGTAAATAGTAACGTCTATATTCTTACATGAAAAAAGGATACTTGAAGTTATTTTTAATTATAGCATATTACAAATAAAAATTCAAAATTTCACAAAAATATTTGTCAAATCAGATATATAATACGTTTACAATACTTTCAGGCTATAATACTATGACTAATTAAATACGTACATTAATATATAAAATATAATACAATCAATAAAAGAAATACAACTTATTTTCTTTTAAATTACGACAGCTGCTCTAGTATAGTTTGGTAAGCTATGCATTTGTTGTGCAGTTAGTTACAGCTCTATGAAGAAGTGAGTTTGAGGAAGATTTACAGAAAATTATTTTTTTTTTCCCCATAAATTGCGTAAACGATAAGATGAAAATTTTATTAAAATGCCATTGTATAAACAAGTATATACAATAAAATTTTTGTTGTGTGCTGTACCTACATTTTATTGTGTTTTACGCATGACAACCTCCATAATTGTAAGTTTCCGGTGATTACAGATTGAAATTTCAGTTCCAAAATAAGACGAGTGAAATGTGTGCAATTTACATAATAAAATGATATTTTTTGCTAAATGGCAACAGGCATAATAACATAGACCTGCAATGGTCGGTTGCTCATGATCGCATTACTTGCATCACTGTCATTTTTATAGGCAGCAGCAAATGCTCGTAGCGATAGCCATACACACAGGCAGACACGCGTGCCCTCCGCCTCTGCTGGTAGGCAGATGCTCAGTCCTCTTCCTCACTGTTCATTCATCTTTCGACATCTTCATGTAGTTCCACTTTCTACCACTGCGCTACGAAGGCAGCAGCTTCCTAGGTATATTATAGAATTCTTATGTATTTCCAAGATTGTACGGTTATTTTACATGTTATTGTTACTGCGATTTATTTATATGAAATTATGCATTGATATCTTTGTATTCATGCAAAAAAAAATTGCTGTATTTGACATTTTTAAAAATTTTAAAAATAAATAATCCAGTCAGAAGGTGTAATATGCATTGTAACTTATTTTCATAAACGTAACTTTTAGCACACCTATAAAAAGTTATGAAAATATTTTCTCATGCAAAAGCATAGAAAAAAAACTGTTAACATAATTATATAAGGTATTTTTTAATAAAATCAATTTTGTTATTAATCCAAAGAAGAAATAAGCCCATTCTTGGGTNCATAATTATATAAGGTATTTTTTAATAAAATCAATTTTGTTATTAATCCAAAGAAGAAATAAGCCCATTCTTGGGTAAGAAATGGAAATTTTTGTTATTAATTAATTAATTTACCCATCAAAGAGACTTACTTCGGTGACATATTTTACACTGAATAAAATATAAACATCTCTCTTTCATATGAAACTCGAGGCATATTTTCCTTGCGATTTTGGAAGTCTCTACAGTACTTTTTATAAAGTTGTGCGTTTACTGTATTGCTGGTTGCATCACTATAAGGAGATCCACTTTACTTCTACCTTAAACAAATAATTTTCTCCTTTGAAAAAAAAAATTAATAATCAGAAATTAAGACAATCCTTATGCTTTTTAAAGTGACTACGACAAAGAACTTGAGAATACCACCATCTACTCTAAATGGAATTGTGGCAAATCATGACAAACTTCTAAGCTAGGAGTAGGATTATTTCCTCAAAATGGAAAAATGAGAATACTGGACAAAAATATATTCTTATAACTATTTAAAAAACAAAACTTTTTGAATACTGACAAATAATCCTATTTTGAAAGAGGTTACAAAACAAAATTAAACAAAATTTAAGGAGAATGCTCATGTATCATTAAGCTATCCTTACTTCAGGAATTATGGCACGCCTCCAAGTCAGCTTACAAGCTCTCAAAACTACCGAACTTTCCTTGTATTGTACTATCCTTTGATATCTGTGTACCTAAAGTTGCCAACTGTCCCATACTGTACACGATTTCCTGTATCCTGGGGCAGAAAGAATTATCCCGTATGGACATAGGATGGCAATTCATATATCTTGGATCTCAGACTTCAAATATAAACTGAAAACTAATGAACAGGGTCAGTAATTTACTACTTCCACAATTACAGGNATATAAACTGAAAACTAATGAACAGGGTCAGTAATTTACTACTTCCACAATTACAGGTACATTTACTCTGTCATTGGCAACAGTTAGTACTGATGCTGACAAATGGCATTTGTCAACAAGAGAATTTGTAGGTGTAACACTTGCCAAAATGTGTACAGTATCTTTTCTTCCAGTGCGTGCTGGTGGTGTAAGTTTTAAAGCCAATTAAATAAATAATTGAAAATCACACTGAATTATGACTATAGTTGCAACTAATATATATTTTGTTGATGTATATTTTCAGAGAAAATGTTGACTATGTACAAAAACTGACTGTTGCACATTACAGATAGTATTAATTATAACCATTTTCCTTAATCATTTTTTGGGGTCAGATGATATTCGTTGAGTTGTTGGAAGCATCTCTTATGGTAAATCTGAAAAAGTTGGCAACCCTAATGCATATAGCTGTGCGTGCGTGCATGTGTGCATGAGTGTGCAATAAAATGAGACAAAAAACAGAGAAAGAAAATTGAACCTTGTGTATGTTAACATCTCCACCAGCAGAGGGCTCAAAGTAAAGAAAGTTTGTTCAGTTACTAAACAATGAAAAAAACAGACATTATATACCATTGCAGAAGGGTGAAAAGACATATGGGGAAGAATGGCAGACCAGTCTCCTTCACTGCTTACCCAAGGGAACTATCCCACCATAGAACAGGGACATACATAGAAGTGAAATGGCATGGTGGTTCCTTTCATGTGTGTGTACCCTTTTGACGCTGATTGGCCACACGAAACTCTGGAAATGGGCATCATGTGACTGGTTACTGCATGCTATGAAAGGTTCCCCCCTTGGCTGGACTATTAACAGACAAGTAAGTTAACATGTGCTGATTGGCAAACTGTCGTCTAACATGTTGCTGAGCAGCGACACCATTTTGCTGACATGTGCGGCTGGAGTTTTTGATAGAAGCCGCTGCTTCTCGTTTGTATTCTTAAATATTCTGTGATCCCATGTTGAAAAACCTCTAGCCCTCCACTTCCACGTGGAGGTAATACAAGAGGAACACAGCAATAGGAGCAGTTGGCTTTCAGCACAACTCAACATCCAACAGTGGTTAAGTGCTGGACCACCAGGTACGGGGCATTGTCATCAACCCACATACTAGTGCACAACATGCATCACATAGTAGACGTTTTATTGCTAAGAGCCTGTTGTGGTAGATTGGCTGGGCAGTGTTCTGCCTGGCAGCAGCCTTGGTCCTTTTGGGAAGCAGAAAACCAGGACAATGTTTCTTCCTTCAACATACACAAGAGTCACAAAACTATTTACTCAAGGGTGAGTTTGGTCTGTTGCAAAATTACAAGCACACACTATCACTTACAGTACCTACATAGTGTCGCTGCAAGGGTTGAACAGAGCCTCTGGCTAGTGTGGCCCTAACATATAGACCTCGCTAAGTTCTGTAATCTCATAATTGAAAGGCTTCAGCCAGAAACCATTGTTCACCCATCTACATGACCTGTTGACCACATACAATGGTTGCTCTATGGTGAAGGCTAACAAAGCCCAGCCCTATCTCGGTCACTTGTGGAACATTGCCAGACAAGGAAATGTGTGTATTCCCAATCCAGCCATCTGTGGGGAAAATACTTTGCTTCTCCTTATCTTCTTTAAACTGAACTTTGTGAATGCCCTCCCATCGCACAAGGAATAAATCATGCTCCAGATGTCCGCAGGAAAAAAGTAGATGGTGGTGGTGTGCAAATCAAACAGAGCATAGTTTGCCAACATTTGCTACAGAGATCACTGTGGCCATCTCTTTCACTAAGCAGTATCTGTACATGCAAGAATTTTTCAGCTGTGACGGCACACGATGCGAGCGCCGTCTCCCTCACCCGACTCCTCAGTTACCAGCGGAGCGAATGCCTTCCAGCTGATGTAACTACAATGTTTCTCGACCCCGAGCAACGTGGGAGTGCTGCTTCCAGTGGATGCTATCTTTGCAACTGTTTTAATGGCAATGGTGGACTGTTAGAAGAATTCAGGTTTTTAAATGAATGCTTCTGATAAGAAAACCAAGTAATTAATATTTGTAATTTCAAGATACTGTTAAATTTTGTGTGCTTCAACCATTCCTACCTTGAAGAGTATAAATACTGTGAGGAATTTTTATTTTGTTTCATTGCTCCAAGTTTGCTTGACAATATAATAACAGTTCTGTTAACAATTTCTCTGCAAGACAAACCTACCTCCAGCTAGCTGATTTACACATTTGATTAAATATTAAACACCACCCGTGTAAGTTAGTTGTGTAGCTAACGTTACACAGCTCTACCTGGAAAATGATGAGCCACAAGTTTGTAAAGAAACAAACCAGTTGCCAACTGTCTATCTACCGCCAAGCAGGACAGCCCTGAGTATGCAAGTGACATGAGATTGGTTGCCCTTTTCCAGTGCAATAGTGACATCATTTTGATTAGTTTAATGACATCCAGAATAACCTCTCCTTCCACCTTTTCCTTCTTTCCAGATGTTCTTGCGTACAAACACAACTTCCACAGGTGTCTTGTGGATGGCGAAAAACTAACCCACAGTGTTCCCGAGAGATGACGTCAACTTTGATCACATTCCCATTATTGCCTAGTACAGGAAAGAGCTGCATGTTGGAGCTGGCCTTGGAGTTACCAAGTCAATCCCTGCAAAGCTAGAATATGGGACAATGAAGGTGATGGGATCTGCCCTGACAGAGTGGACAGGGTTTTCTCTTTTGCATTGGGCCAAGTAGGGAAAATAACTGATGAAAAAGACCAAAACCATTACAACTGTTAATTTTTTACTTCCCCATCGCTGACAGATACTATAAAAATTATAATATATATTTTGTGTGTATTTTTTCTTACCTTTGGTGAAGTTGGTCAATTAGCTAACAGATTTATACTATAATAACTAACAGAAAAAAAATTTAATGTTCCTGATAAATGCTACTAGAATTACCATAAACTTTATAAGATTCCAAATATAATAAAATATTTCATCTTCTTAATTAAAACTGCAGTTTGACACAAGTAAACTCAGTCAGTAGAATAATAACCTGCAATACACAGATAGTTGTTTTAATCTTAGCTTACCTTGTCCAACACAAATACCCTGACAATGTTCCTCATAAGCAGGCTGAACGCATCCTTCGCAGATCGGCAGAAGTTCTTTCCATGCACTGCACACATGATGTATGCATTACGGTTGATAAACTTTATGAACTTTTCAAGGCACCAGAAAAAGCAACGAAGGCAACACATGATGGCTTTCACTACCATATTGTCATATTTTTTCAACTTTTGATCCAAGTACTCCAGCATGACTCGAATCATTTGGCAAATGGCAAGGATAAGAGAACCAAATGCCACAGTACCAATGTGATACCTGCACAGAACAACAATTTTATTTAGAGACAGAAAATCTGATGATGAGTATTGCACATGGTCAACAAATAACCATTCATGTATAACACTTTGTAAATGATGTCATGTCGTAATGATATCGTCACTATGTCGTGTTGTCATTTTTGTATCACTGTCTCATCCTCATCACTGTAACATTAAGAAAGTCCTCGTAGCCTTCATATCGCAGAAAAAGAATCTATGTATGTCATGTCTCAGTTCTTACAAGGAACATGTTTCTCTCAAAACATGAAAATAAAATATGTATTTTTCCTTTATGGTTAAACCTCTAACTAAAATGACTGTAAATGCAAGGAGAGTTATTATTTCCTGTTGTTCAACATTCATCTGTTCTGACAACTAAAGAGCATCGATGAATGAGCACATTTAAAACCTGTCTTGAACACTTAAACCAAAAATATTTATTTACATCATAAAGTTTCTACTTGGAAGTTTCAACCACACACAAACGTAACAAACTCAGCCCAACGACAAGACAAATATTCCCCATACTCCCACACACTTGAAATGTACATCTACCATCCATCTTCCTTGTACATCCAAGAGTTCATAGGTTCACTTCTATGACTGAATGGTTTCCCATTTAACACAACTTCCGTACACAGTGTCCTTTCCTTTGACCCTCATGTTAAGGTGTGTGCTCCATCAACCCTGTTGGTAGCATCCCCATGAGAGAGAGTGAGAGAGAGAGAGAGAGAGTGTGTGAGAGTGAGAGAGAGAGAGAGAGTGTGAGAGTGTGTGAGAGTGTGAGTGTGTGAGTGTGTGAGACGGTGAGAGTGTGAGTGTATGAGTGTGTGAGTGTGTGTGTGTTGGGCAAGCCTGTATGAAGAATTGAAAGTTTTTACACGCAGTAATCACATAACAGCACTTAGAAGAAAAGCACTTTCCTTGCAACAGCAAACACGATTGAATCTGGGTGAACTATTTGCCTTGCCTAAACGTATTTTCTCCCACTGGCATGATAATATCACCTGATGCAGGTGCAATCGCAGTACACAAAAAAAAAAATTGAATTAATGATAGGCGAGATAGACAAATTGTTGGCGAATATTTGCCTCGAGCCAAAGGAGGACGAAGAATATGATACGNAACACGATTGAATCTGGGTGAACTATTTGCCTTGCCTAAACGTATTTTCTCCCACTGGCATGATAATATCACCTGACGCAGGTGCAATCGCGGTACACAAAAAAAAAAAATTGAATTAATGATAGGCGAGATAGACAAATTGTTGGCGAATATTTGCCTCGAGCCAAAGGAGGACGAAGAATATGATATGCATGAAGCAGATTTGGGTGAAGCTCAAGAGCTTTTAACAATGCTGCTCAGGAAATTAGCGAATTTCGAAATAAGGAAAAATGTTTGAGATGAAGTGGCAGGTAATAGCAGCAACATAAGTGAGGTTAGGCTACCAAAACTGCAGCTACAGCCTTTTGGCAGAACTCTCCAAGAGTGGTTATCGTTTAAAGATTTATTTAAAGCTGCTGTTCATAATAAAAATTTGACTGGCACACAAAAATTACAGTACAGTGAAACTTCCCTTAACGGACACTTCTCAAAAGCGGACGACTCCCTTGAGCGGACAAATTCTGATTCCCCAGCATAGTCCCATTTGTTTCTTCATATTCAATTCTTCTATAAAGCGGACACTCCCTATAACGGACGCGGACAGCTCTTTCGGACGCGGACAGCTCTTTCGTGTATATTCTGACCCCAAAAATCTCCCAAAAGCGGACAGCAGCTTCCCGGAAAGGAATGTTTTCTGAGAAAAGCCTTCAGCAGCCTCCCGGAAAGGAATGTTTTCTGAGAAAAACCTTCTCCCCTCTGTTTGGTTT
Organism: Clitarchus hookeri; assembly: GCA_002778355.1. Lineage (NCBI taxonomy): Eukaryota > Metazoa > Arthropoda > Insecta > Phasmatodea > Phasmatidae > Clitarchus > Clitarchus hookeri. The sequence continues at coordinate 1,139,791 of NQII01000112.1, forward strand.
GCCTTCCACTAACATCCTTTGTCTCAAATTCCTAGATTTCAATTGCACCACACTGTACAAACATGTTTACCTCTTCAGTTTGTTTCCGATTTTCGATCGATAAACACAGCTCTAATATGCCTCCCCGTGTGCGTTTGACACTTAAAGAAAAAGTGGAAATAATTAAAGCCAGTGAACGTGAAAAACTAAGTGTGCGATACTGCGCTGCAAAATTCAAAATAGGAAAGACTCAGGAGAGTGAAATTATAAAAAATAAAAAGGAACTTTTAGATAGATTCACCAAACATGGAAATGACAAATCCCGTAAATCATTTCCAAAAACGGCCGGTTTGAGCATTGACGATGCAGTTTTCAAATGGTTTTGCCGTGCTCGGGCTGCAAACATTCCTCTTTCCGGTCCGATCATTCAAGAAAAGGCCTTAGAAGTTGCAAAAAATTTAGGTCAATTGGATTTTAAAGCCTCTGTAGGATGGCTCGACAAATTCAAATCTCGGCATAAGATATCTTATAAAACCATTAGTGGAGAAGGGGCCTCAGTAGACACAGAAGTAGTACAAAATTGGACAGAGAAGCTTCAACAATATTGCGTTGGTTTTGAACCCAAAAACATTTATAACTGCGATGAGACCGCCTTATTTTTTAGAGCACTTCCGGATAAAACCATGCAGTTGAAAAATGAGCGTTGTCAAGGAGGAAAAGTTTCAAAGGAGCGTTTAACTTTGCTCTTATGCACAAATATGCTTGGTGAATTTGAAAACCCTCTGGTCATAGGAAAGGCAAAAAATCCTCAGTGTTTCAAAGGTATCGATATCAATTTGTTGCATGTGGATTGGCATTCTAATTCTAAGGCGTGGATGACCAGAGATGTTATGAACATTTGGTTGACAAAATTGAACAACAAAATGATTCTACAAAATCAAAAAATAGTTTTATTTATGGATAACGCAGCCTCCCATCCCAATACAAATTTCAGCAATGTGGAAATTGTATTCCTCCCACCGAATACAACTGCTACATGCCAACCTTTGGACCAAGGGATTATAAAGAACTTCAAAACTCACTATAGAAAGTGTGTTTTGAAGCACCTGTTGGCCAACATGGACAATGCGACATCGTCAAGTGATCTTGCAAAGAAAATTAACATCCTGGATGCGATTCACTGGATAACGTCCTCCGTGAAAAAAATAAGCAAAGAAACTGTGTTACATTGCTTCATAAAGTCGGGATTCGTAAATTCCAGCGATGAAGCCGCAAATCTACAAGATGTTGATGAAGATGGAGAACTTCAAGACCTGCTAACATCATACGGCCCGACGAGCGAAACAACGTACGCCGACATCGATGGAAGTCTGGTCACAGAAAATAATTCTCTGAAAGTTGCAGATCTTATTCGTGAAGGTACGTAATCATACAGTTATACGTACACATATGTACGTAATAATGTTTTTGTCTTTAAAAAAAATTAATTTTTCATTTGTTTACATTTCAGAGGAAAGCCTAAATGACGAAGAAATTTTACGAGAGTCAGAAGTGGAGGACGATGACCCACCGATGAAGGCTGAAAAAGTCTTGATACAAATTAAGCGGGTCAGAAATTTTTTTATTTCAAACAGTGACGCTGAGGGACTCGACTTAGCATTGAGGATTCAGTCAAATGTTAAAAATAAAATTCTTATTAAAAAAAAAAAAATTAATAAAAAATAACAGACTTTTTTAATTGTTAATTTCTGTCATAAATTTTATTGCTTCATAAATATTTTAAATAGTTTTTAAACATTTTTAAGATAATTTACGCATGTAATAGTACTACATACAGTAGTTGTTTTGTGTGCTCAGTGTTGTGAAATAAATTGCCTTTTGCACGTAAATATGTACATAATTTATTATTTACCTATGGCACATCTTGTTTGTATGTACAATTTAAAACATTATTTTCATTTTTCTCCCAAAAG